>VZSE01012609.1:317492-395854 GCA_013398275.1 Promerops cafer | reverse complement strand
GGGGGGGGGGGGGGGGGGGGGAGGGGGGGGGCCCCCCCCCCCCGGGCCCCCCCCCCCCCCCCCCCCCCGCCACACAAAGGCAGATTGCATTGTGGAATGTCGCTCGGTGTTGGCACATGCTGCTGTGTTTATTTTCTGTGGATCCCCTGTATGANCAGCGGCAGGCACCGGCAGGGCAGGCGCAGGGCGAAGCGATTCGCACAAAACTCCCTCACTCGCTGGCCAAAACATACGGCGCTGCCCTGCCGGGGAGGGGGCGGAGGAGAAGGGGGGGCACAGCCACCTCGGGTCCCCTCCGCAGCCCCCTCCCGCCACACAAAGGCAGATTGCATTGTGGAATGTCGCTCGGTGTTGGCACATGCTGCTGTGTTTATTTTCTGTGGATCCCCTGTATGAATATATGTTAAAAAAAAAAAAAAAAAGGAAGAGAACTGAAAAGCTATCCCTTTTGATGTAGACAGTATTTAACCGTACCGATTTGCACTGCAAGAAAATCGAAGTTTACAGAAACAAAATGTTTATTTTTTTTTTCCCCCTTCCTTTCTGACCTTAATTTTGCAAATGACTTGCATTTTCCACAGTGAGCGTTAGTCAACCAGTGACCGGTCTACAATATGTTACTGTGTTTTAGCCTTTGCTTTATGTGTATATGTGAACTTTTGTTATAAACNAAAAAAAAAAAAAAAAGGAAGAGAACTGAAAAGCTATCCCTTTTGATGTAGACAGTATTTAACCGTACCGATTTGCACTGCAAGAAAATCGAAGTTTACAGAAACAAAATGTTTATTTTTTTCTTTTTTCCCCCTTCTTTTCTGACCTTAATTTTGCAAATGACTTGCATTTTCCACAGTGAGCGTTAGTCAACCAGTGACCGGTCTACAATATGTTACTGTGTTTTAGCCTTTGCTTTATGTGTATATGTGAACTTTTGTTATAAACAAGTATTCTTAAATACGTGTAACGCTTATTTTCTCCTTTTACCATAGCAAAAATAATTAGTATATGTGTGTGTATGTATACATATGCATGCGTGCATAGACATACATATATACACATATATATAATCTCTCTATATACACATATATATGCACCTCCAGCTTCCATTCTCCAGAGGTGTACTCTCGTAATTGTTTAGTGTATGCCTTCAATGGCAAGAGTTGAGTTTGGAGAAGGGAGAATAATGCAAATCAACGAAGTAAACTTCATTTTCAGGCAGTGTGTCCGGGGGTCGAGGCGCAACCAAAAGGGGAGGAAAAAAAAATGTGCAGCCCTTCCAGACTGTGTCACTGCGGGCAAGCAAGGCCTGGTGTGGGGAAGGCGGAGAGGGAACAACATGTTTCCAGAGTTTTCCTAGAGAAAGTGGCATTTCCTTGAGGGGGAAATGGGATTATTTGGCTCCCCCACCACCGCCCCCTCAGCGCCCTTTCCTTCCCCTCCTCCCCCCGCGGCTCCCCTGCGTGCCTTTGGCATCCCCGGTCTCGCCTCCCGAGCCGATATCAGCCTCCAAACTTTCTTTTATTGAGCAGTTCTACGTCAAGGCAGAGCCAGGGAGAGCCTGAGGAGCTGCTGGGCCCGAGGTGGGGGTCGGGTGCTTACACCTGCCTGTAAACACATGCTTCCCCCTCCTCTCCACAGAGACCGTGTGCATTTCTTTTTCACTTTACTTTCCATATTTATTTTATTTTCTATTTGTATCCAGCCCCTCTCCCTCCCCATCCTCCCCTTGTCCTTTGGTCAGATTGTGGTATAATTTATTGAAGGAAAGGACCAGTTTTAACTTGGGCAGCCTTGTGTCTTTCACTGGGGAATGAAATTATGTGGGAAAAAATGCCATTTTTCAATCCGTATTTCCCACCCCCCCTTCGCTAATAGTTTTAAAGTGCATTTCGTGACATTATCTTGATGAGAAATGGTTAACTTTCCAAAATAAAAAAAAGATAAAAACCCACGGGGACAAAAAGGAAAAAAAAAAAAAGGAAAACAAAAAGCTCTGAAGGGAAGCAGAGGAGCGGGACCTCGGAGCAGCGCATGTATGTGCGTGTGTCTGCGTGCGTGTTTGTGTACTTATGCACACACACAGCTATGCATATACATTAGAGGAACTTTATGATAGTTATAAATTCATAAAGGGATCATTTAGTCAGCACAAACGGGTGCTATAGAGACGAAGCATTTTTATAATCTAAAAGTTTACTTAGTTGAGTGTTGGACAATTATGGAGAAAAAACAGTGAAGCATTCTCTCGCAGAACTCTCCTATAAATATTGCATTCAGTAGCTAAGGCTTTAGAATATGTTTCTCATTGTCTTTTAAAATGCCTGTGACACTGGGTTTTCTTTCCTTCTTTCTTTCTCCCTTTCTTTCTTGCTTGCTTGCTTGCTTTCTTTTTGGTAAGACAGATGATGATTTCTAAGAGGCACATGCATTAGCCTTTTTCCTGGTTTTCCAACAATTGTTAAAAAGATATGGGCACCAAGCTTTTCTCTTTTCTTTCTTTTTTTGTTTTTTTTTTAATTTTTTCATTTTTTGTTTATGTGTTGAGCTGCTTGTTATTTAAAGTGTTGAGGACTAGCGCCTAGTGAAATGAATCAGATCAGGGCAGATCCAGTGGTAAAGGGAGGAAATGAACTTTCAGACACTTATTAATATGTGCGTAAGGTCAGACAACGGAGTCGAGAGGATGTTTGAGAAAGCCTCAAACTCCAAATAGGTTTACTAAAAAAAAAGTTACCACTCAAACCTTACCACTATGTATATATGTTTAATATTTGTCCTTTGAAATGCAGAAATAGTTTCAATGTTTTCTTTGTCTATTTTTCTTTTTTTTTTTTTTTAAATGCTACCCAGGGAAATATTTTCATATCATTTTTAAGTGGCCTGCCTCAATGTATATTTATTTCTTTTAAAGCAAACAGGTTCTGGAAACTGTTTTTCTGTAGCTTTAAATGAGTAGGTGAACAAAATCTATATGGGATGTAATTTTTTTTTTGTTCAGTCTCTTTAAAAATACTTTGTTTTGGTACATTTGGATGTGCTTGTGGGGAAAAATAAAAACGCAGAGATCCTTATATATTTATGTTAAAGTAATATTTTATTATCTACATAAAACAGAAATGCACAATACCTTCATAGTTTGTTCTAATTATTGAAATATCGTTATTTTATTTTTAAAGATAGCACAGATTTGCATAGTTCTTAAGATCTGGAGGGAGAAGACCCCAGTACTTATACTGAGCTGAGTTCTGTGTAAAAGCACCGCCGTTCCTTTCTATTTCGTGGAATTTTTGGAATAAATTTGATGCCTATACCGAGAGGTTCCACGCTTTTAACTTTCAGGGTCTTGAAGGAGAGCCTCGGGAGCTGTGTTCATTGTGTGTCTCCGCAGATGAACCACAGCCGTGTGTTTTGGAGCATTGATTTCTGTGCGGGTAGGGCTGTCCTGCCTTTGATGCTGGTGGGGAGATCTGCTCCTCAAGTTTGTTGCATGTTCTGGCGGAAGGCGTGGGGGAGAGGAGATTCGACTCTTCTCGGTCCCTTTTTATAATTTAACATCTGACTCCTTAAAAAAAAAAAAAAAAAAAAAAAAAAAAAGAGAGAGAGAGAGAGAGAGAGAGAAAGAAAAAAGCAAAACAAAAAGGCGGGGCTTAATGACGGGAGTACCGTTTGCAGGAGGAAGGAAGAACGCGGCTGCCCAGCGGGGCTGCACACCCTCGGGCCGGGCCGGGCCGGGCCGGGCCGGGCCCCGCCGCGATGGCCCCGGTTTCACGTTCGGTGTCTGCGGCTCCGTGCGGTGACGAGCGGGTCGGTTTTCCCGTAGGGGTCCCGGCTGGGGACCCGCGGGGCTGGCGCGCTGACAAGCGACATCCAACTGCGCAGTGTTCGAACGCGCGGCGGTGTGTTCAGGTCCTTCCCGGCTGGCTCGGTTTCCTAAGTGCGATATCCTGCTCTTCTCCCCCCATTCCCCTCCTTCACGATAGTTTCTAGGCTTATTAGATTTAATCATCTTTTCTAACTTCTAGTCAATATAACACTCATCCCGAACAGATTCAGCTAAATGATCTTATCAATAGTTTCGAAGAGAAGTGACAGAAAGAAGAAGTGTTTTGTGACCGCAGACGTGCTGACGGGTAAAATGTTGAAGCTGGGTATAGATTTAAAAGTCCTTGGTCAATAGCCCGCGGAACGGGCTGCGGAAAGCGAGCAGCCTCTGCCCTCTGCAGGACACTCGGGTGGGCGCCCAGGGAATATTTCGCCTTTGACGACAGGGCCCCTCTATCGGGGAGCGCTCCCGTGTCGGGTGGACAGGAGGTGACTTGGATGGACGGTGCCTCGTTCGGCGGGGCAGGCCCGGCGCCGCGGGGATGGCCGGCTCAGCCGGTGGCGGGGTAGCGCGGCCGGCCGCTGTTCGGGGCCGGGCCTGCCCCGGCGGAGGTCCCGGGGCTGCTCCTCCGGGGCTCTTTGCCGAGCGAGAGGCTGACCTTACGGGAGCGACTTCGCTCGTCCTTCCGGACTGGTTGTGGGGAGGCCGGCTGGTTCGGGGGTCATTCTTTTTATCTCTTTCGGTCTCTCTTTTAAGAGAAAGGAGAGGAGAAATGGAGCAGCTATAGGATGCTCCTTCTGCAGGTGGATGTCAGGGTGCGCGGCAGCTCCTCAGGCTCCCTCGCTCTCATTTCCAGCAGGGACACTCTGTCGTAGGTCAGATGTCAACAACAAAAGCCCTATTTCCTCGTTTCGCTCTCTCTGGTGGAGGCCGAAACTGGAAGGTGAGAGGAGACTGTGTATCCTCAAGTCTGTCAGTCTTGATTGTCACCCCCGGTGTCTTCAGCCCCGCAGGGCCGAGAGGCAGTAGTCGGTGCTGCCCGACCCGGGGAGCTCCCGCCGCCGCCCAGCTGCGCCATCTCTCTTGAGAGTGGGCAGTGGGGGCCGGGGCTTGGAAAGAGAGAAGCGGAGGAAGGGGAAATAATCCTACAAATTCCCCAGGCTGCGGGGCAGGCCGGGACGGTGTCTGGCCAGGTGTAACTCTCGGGCTGGGCAGTTTGTGAGAGCCTCGGCGAGGCAGAGGCCGCGGTTGGCCCCGGCTCCGCCCCGCCGTGTCTCTCTCCGTCGGGCTTTGTTGGCGGCAGTTCGGGGTTCCCCCCGTGCCCCCTTCTCCAGTGCCCCGGCTTCCGAGCGCGATTCTGGCCATCGCCAGGCCGCGGGGGTAGGGCGGGACGGTCCCGGCTGCCTGCGCCTTCCCGGCCTCCCGCCCGCGGCCTCGGACCTGGCCGCAGCCTGGGGCTGCTCCCTGCCCTCCGGCTGATCCGATGGGGGAAAACCCTCTTCCGCGGCTGCCTACCCCTGCTTGCCGGGCGGCCCCAGGCCTCGGGGCTGTCCCAAGCCGCTTTGTTGGAGGTTTGGTGGCTCTTTGTTGCTGTGCCGTCGGTGAGGGGGATAGAGGACTGGCGACCCGGCCGGGGAAGGGAGGCGATGGCCTCCGGTGGGCAGTGAAGCGCGGGGGAGAGTGGTCACCGGCGGGCGGGAGAGCTGGGCTTAGTCCGGCTTAAACCTCTGGCCGTAGATACAGCCCTGGGGGAGGGTGGCGGGCATGGAGGGTCCCCCAGCCCGAGCCTGGGCAGCGCCTTGCGGAGCAGGGAGTGGGGGCGAGGAAAGAAGGAAACTGCCCGCCCCTTTTTGGCGGTGGACGGGGCAGCGGCGGCCTTCTGCTGCCTCCAGAACGGAGCCTGGGCATTGGGGTCTGTCTTGGGAATCGTGGCTCTCCCGCCTCCCCTGCTCCTGCGGGCGGGTGTCTGTTCATTGTGCGTTTCGGAAGGGACGCGGCCTGGGCTGCCTCTCTGGCTGTAAATCTCGAGACGGAAAAGATTAAAAATCAAATTTTCAGAGTTGCAGACAGTTGGCACTCTGTGCTCGGAGCATGGCCGGGCTGCCGTCGGGGATGTAGGAAGATGTTCCGCAGAAGCGAGTTTGCCCCTGGCTCGGACGGACGATGCTGGGGAAGCGGCCAGTTCTCTGGGGAGAATTAGTTAGAGCAAAGTCAAAGCGTGCTTTAGTAGAAATGGTAAACCAAAAAGCAAAGACTCGTCTTCAGACCCGACTTCTCATCAAACTGTAAACCAAACAAGTGGGCTTTCCCGCAGGCGAGTCCCAGCTGCAGCGCGTGGATTCTCACGCCGCAGTCGGCCTCAGCCCGTGGCCTGGCCCACGCTCTGGGTCTCTTCCTTCGAAACGTTTATCTCCCCCTGCAAACTCCCTGTAAATACCTCCGAAACTCGGCCAAGTGCCCCGAGTATGCCGAGATTTCACACAGGGCCCCCGGGGCCGGGAAGGCCGCCTGTGCCGGCGCGGAGCCCCTTCCCCCCGCAACCCCGGCCCGCAGCGGCCCGGTGCCAGCGCCGCCAGACCCGAGCATCCCCGCGGGAAGCAGGCGTCGGATCCTGCTCTCCCGTCGGCGGGCAAAGGGAGAGAAGGATAAGGCAAGGACAGCGCAACGGAGCGGCCGAAACTGCCAGCGTTGCCGGGAGGAGCGGCGGGTCGGCGGCGGGCGCTGCTCCCCGGCCGGGGCCCGGGCGGCTGGGGAGGGGGCGCCGGGGCCCCTTCGCCCCAGGGAGACGGTGGTTTTGGCCCGTGTCTGCCTGGCCCCGTCCATGCCACTACCGGGGCAGAGCCGCTGCCGGCCCGGAGCAGGAGCTCTGCCTCCCTCCGCGAGTGGGGATGCAGGGCGTGGGGGATCGGGGAACCTCATCGCTTCTCCGGCAGGGCCGGGGCGGTGCGGGCCGTCCCAGCGCCGGGCTCCAGCTCCCGCCCGGCTGCAGCTCTCTCGGCCGTCTCGCAACATCCCGCCCGGCCGGGCTGGGCTGTACCGCTCCGTGTGTCCCTGGGCCTGTCCGCACAGATGAAATTTTTAAGGATTAAAAAGAGAGCAGGCCGGTAGGAAGTTGGCGGCCGGTGTTTCTCCCCCTCCTCCTCGAACGGTGGTAAATGCTGGCAGGCAGAGGCAGCTTGTAAAAGTGATGACGAGACCGCTCTCCCCCTCCTCTTCCCCGTCCCGTCTCCTCCCGTCCCGGGAGTTGTAAGAGGCGCTCGTCTAAAAGTTAGGACTTGTTTTTAGCCAGCCTGACTCATTCATTAATTCTCTTTCCCTCCTTGATTCATTCATGTCTACAGTCATTCATTGCCAAGTCCATGGAGGCATCAGCTCCTTGGTCAGTAGGGGAGACGTACAAACAAGGATGGTGCTATTTATTTCCCTCTGCCTGTGGATTTCTAAGACGTTCAAGCAGGCACAATCATTAAACTAATTTGTATTTGATTGTTTGGGCGGACGGGGGTGAATTTTATTGCACTAAGCATTCAAGCACGCACGCATCGCTGATTACCAGTATACATTAAATAAAGTTGTTTGTACACATTGTCTTACCACATATAGGCAGTCTTATTATTCTAATTACTCTAATTAGTGCATTGAAATGTTTTCTACTTGATTTGAGGAGACAGTGATTAGTTCTATTACTTCTTTTTACTCTTATTTCATGGAAAACTGTTGATGCATGTTCCAATTACCTTGTTTTTCTCTTTAATATAGCGTGGGCCAAAATTATTATGAAATTATATCGTTGGCAGGTAGAAACATCCATCTATTTTCCCTTTCTAAAAGAATTTCAATTTTTTTTTTTTTTTTGCCCACCACCACCAGATAGAACACCCCCAAAGCATTCACAAGTAATTACTTCTAGCCAAAGCAGCACGTTTCTTCTTTACGATTTCTTCTGCTAATGCTTTAGTACTTTGTGGCTGTAGCATTAACCTTTATAATTTTTTTTTCCTAAAAAGAAAAACAAAAGAGTCTGACATATACTTCATGCAAAGCTATTTCATAAGTTTTAAATTAAGGTTACTATTAATAGATAGGATCAGTTCATCAAACATGTTACTTCGATAGGGAATTGTAATTAAAACCTTAATCCCGTTTGAGACTTAGTTTTATCTTAAACACTTTCTTGAGGGATTTTTCCCCCCTTTTCCTTGGCGGTTGCCGCTTGAACCACGGTGGGGGTACAGGGCGGAACCCACCCAGAGCAGGAAGGTTATTTCGTTATCAAAATACCAATCTTCACTATTGAGACAATTGAGGTTTTGTGTCGAGTTTTGGGATGTGTGTGTTGGCCTTTTGTGTTGGTGTGGCGGCCACTTAAACCCAGACGGTGACAAAGCGGGCGGCGGGGATGGAATCTCGCCGTCCTTTCACGTTACAGACAGGGAAACTGGCTGTTTCTCGATCATAAAAATACTTCTATTTTTTTTTGTTGGCTTTTCCTCCCCTCCTGTTCCGGTTAGTTTGTTAAATAAATACGAAGGGATGGGGGAAAAATAAAGAAGGGGGGGGAGGGGGGGGATGAAGGAAGAAACGCAAACCATCCCTTAAATTCTTAGAAGTCCAGGTCTGGAGGGAAATCTATGGAGTTACATAGGTAAATATTGGGCCTAGGCTGCTTATACTTTTAATATTTAAACTGGGATTATAGGGGATCTAAAGACGCCTTCCTAACCTTTGCCAATTGCCTGTGCGAGGAGAAANCCCGGGAAGGGCAGGGGAGCATCCCGCATCCCCCTCCTCGCTCCCAGAGCCCTCGCTCGCCCCGCGCAAAAGGACGACGGGGCTGGCCTGAGGGACACCCGTCGGAGAGGTCGCTGGAGTCCATGGTGCCTCTGGGAGGGGGATGAAAAAGTCGTAAGTACGCTTGTTGTCCCTTTTTTATTTTTTGGTGGTTTGGTTTTGGTTTGTTTGCTTTGTTTGGGTTTGGTTTTTTTGTTTGTTTGTTTTTGTTGTTGTTGTTGTTTTTTAAATATACACACAGAAACATCTAAACCTCACGTCAAAAGTGTTGCTTGTCCTGTAGTCTGGATGGGATTAAAAAAAAAAAAAAAAACAACCACCACCCAGCAAATCCATGGTGCATTTGCAAGTCCCTGACAACTGGGAGAGATGCTATTTGCCTCCCCTCCTCCTCCCGCTGGGGAGGTGTGCAGTCCCTCAGACTGGCAATCCTGCTTCCAGCTCAGGCATGTTGGCTAACGGGACAAAGCTCTGTCACATCTCCGTGGCACAGAAGCAGACCCGCGTGGCCCCACGGCGGGGGACACCTGTGGGGCTCGGCTGTTCTGACCACGCTGCGTGGGCGCGGTGTGGCTCCTGCTCCTGCCCTCAAGCTTGCAGGGAGGTGCGAGCCCAGCGCCAGGCATCCCGCAGGCTCCGGGAGCTGTTCCCTGCCCGCCGCACATCCCCCGGCAAGCGAGGGCACAGCCGGGGCAGCGGGAGTGGGGCAGGTCCCGGGCCCTGAGCACACCTCTGCCAGCGCCTTCTCACAGGGCTCCCTTCTTCTGGGAAGGCAGGGGGCTCAAATCCCACCATTTCACCAAATGTGGCTTCTGTTCTTGCTGAAGGCAAGCCACCCCACGTGCCAGACCGGTGTCATCTAACGCCTCAAAAAAACCTGCAACAACCCCAAAACTCTCCTCCATTGGATGAACCCCCCTTTTCCCAGGAACAGAGACCTGGGGACAGCCCTGGCCTCCTGCAGGGCTTTTTTCGTGCTGGCTGGGTGCTCTCTTTGTATGCCCGGGCCCACAACAGCCTCCCCAGGCCATCTGAGAGGTGTCACAAGTTCAGCTGTGCATGGGCCCAGACCCCGCAGCAGCACGGGCTGGTACAACCACACAGGTTTACATCTTGTGTTTATTTCAGTGCTGCCGGTTTGTAACTACCACTTGCCACGCTGTGTATGTAGGTGCTGAAAATGTTAAAATATTGTGAATATCAAGAACCCAAGACATTCAGACATTCTGCTGCAGCAGACTTCATTGCACTGAAAACTGAAAAGTGACATATCACGATCTCAGAGTCTCTTGTTAACTCAACAAGCAAATTGAGCTGAAACAAAACAAAACAAAACACCCAAGACAGATTAAGTTTTAGAAAGAAATAAGCATTCTGCACAGAGCTAATCACACTACAGGCAGCCAGTACTGTAGCACTGAGCAGACATGGGAGAAAATAACCTGTTTTCCAGCTGAACATCAATGCTGGACTCATTGAGATAACAGAAACGAGATGCTGTGGGTACAGCAGGAATTGGAAAGGTAAGCTGTGGCTACATCTTCAACTACAGACCAAGCTTGTGTCCATCCTACCTGTGGAGATAGCTCTGTTTACAGCACGCAGAAAAATGTATAAAAGGTTCAGCCTCTGAAAGGAAAAGCTGGCTTTGTTCCAGGGACCCTTCCTAAACCAGCTGATAAGTAAGGATTGATTTATTTGCTAATAGGTCTGAGGAGCTGGAGAACATTGGCCTTTTG
The DNA here is from genome assembly GCA_013398275.1 of Promerops cafer. Classification (NCBI taxonomy): domain Eukaryota; kingdom Metazoa; phylum Chordata; class Aves; order Passeriformes; family Nectariniidae; genus Promerops; species Promerops cafer. The sequence goes on along the minus strand of VZSE01012609.1, from coordinate 385,504 downwards.
CATTCTAATTTTGCATACATGCTTGGTATATATATCGTACCCAAACCAGAAGTTTTTAATTTTGGGTGGAATCGAGGCCTTTAGCTTAGAGCAGTCCCTCATTTAATCATGCATGTCTGGCTCTTTGAATTGGGCAAGAAAGAGGACAGACAACCCAGCCTGCCCACATGCCTTGTGTAGCCAGCCAAGAGAGGTGAGTGTTTCAGAGGACCTGCAGAGAGGCCCTCAGTCCATTCGGCTTTGGTCCTGCCTCCTCTCCAGCTCACCATTCAGAAATACAAGCCCAACCACAGTAGGGGCCAGGCCACTTGAGGTTTTACATCTATAGGTTCAATTTCACACCCCTTCACTTCCCACAGGCTCTACCCACAAGGCTGAAACCAATCTCCCTCTCCCCTGCCTGGCCCAGCACCGTGACTCTTGCCCTCCTGCCTCTACATCTCTAGTGGAAGGGCAGAAGGGGACTCACCCTGAGAACACACAAAACCCAGCAGCTAAGCCTCAGCTGCACCTTCAGTTAATTCTCCTTGGCCTGAATCCAAGGCTTCCCACATTCCAGCACTCCTCTACTGCCAGACTTGGACCTAACTCTCACCAGAGGAAATAAGGCTAGCTGCAGTAGGCTCCTGCTAGTCCTTAACACACAGCTTACATGGCCACAGCCTGTTACAGGCAGGGGAAAGTCCCATCATTTACGTGTGCTGAACGACTTCTAGTTAAGGTAAAATTCAGCAGTGACCAGAGAGTCTGGGGTAAGAAAGACACACTGAGGAGTTTGCAGGAGTCCTTAGAGGCAGCGGCTGCAGCAGCTGTGAGTGTTGTAAAACACAAATAACAGCCTCATTGAAATGTTACAATTCCAACCTGTTACCCAATACAGAAGAGCATCTCAAGGGAATATGGACCATTTTCTCTGATCTGTTTTGAGACAAGATATAGCATCGCTATTTCTTGGCCAGAGGGAACAGCCTCTGCCTTCCCTGTATAGATCCTGTTGTGTGTGAACAGAGCCACAACAGATATGAATCATTCAGCAGCAGACAGAAAGATGCAAGAAGCTGGAATTCCCTCACTCTTCCAAATTTAAGCTCATTATTTTAGAAGACTTCTGGGGAAAAGTGGTTTTTTATAAGGAGACAGTGCTGTTCTGATGAAAAAGATATGCTAGGGAGCAAGGCAGTACATGTACTTCCTTGCAAAGGAAGAGGAGACTGTATGCATTCACTTAGTTCTCCTTAAGAGAACTGAAAGATGTAAAAACTGCCTAAGGACTATATATTTAGGAAAAGGCAAAAAGAGGGGTTGTAACCCCACCCCCTCATAAATCACTTCTTCCTATCAGGTCACAGACAGCACTCGATCATTAGCTGGAGATCCTTAATCCGTACCTCCTTTACGAAGACCTGTCACTTTGAGCGGAGGAGACACAGATGTGAAAGCCCCTATACCTCTTGGAGAGCAGCAGAACACCCATCAATCGATATTTTAACTTGAAAGCTGCCATAATTCTCTGAAAAGACTGAATTATTTAAACGTATAGATATAAAAAAATCAGAGCAGCATTGTAGATCTCTCCGTTTGATCAGTGCCCACAATATTTTGATGTTACAAATCCTGTCTCTTGGCCAATTCAAAGATAGTCATTTACTCTTGCATAACATTTTTCTCCATGAGTCTCATTAGTAACAGATACAGTAAATACTACCTGGTGACACACAAATGGAAAATGAATCAGAACTGTTTTAAAACTCCTCCCCAGGTCCACCTGAAGGCTACGTCCCACCATTTTTTTTCCTTTCCACAATCACTTTAAAAAGAGGAGCATCTTATACTCAGCACTAGGTAGGGATTCTAGAAAAGGTATCTGCTGGGGGAATGAAAGTTACTGCAAGGCATCAAGTCTATCAATGAATGTATGGGGAAAAAGAATAAACATATGTTGAAAATAGCATGTCATCATCTCCAATGAACCCTCCCTGTGACAGATAATTTTGCAGACAAACCCTTTGCAATTACTAAGCAGAAGCAATGGCAAAAACACAATGAAGATTTCCCTAAGCAGAGATACCACACAGTAAGTTCTCTGAAGTTTATCCCAAACACAGTAATTTTCCTCTAGATTCTTCTATGATAGGTCTTCTGTGCTACAGTAATGTTAACATTTATTATTACACATGGGTACTAGAAAAGATAGCCTAAGTAGATTGCCAGTCACATCTTTCTGTCACATTCAGTGTAGTTTTTAAATACAGACAATTTAATGCCTATTATCTTTTTTTTTTTTTTTTTAATATTTTGCCTGTGGTGCACTTTGAGCCCTGAGCTTGCAGCCAGTTAACAAGGCTGAATCTAAGCATGATTCATCCTTTTCACAAAGAAACCATGGAGACTGCATCACTGGGCTCCAACTGCATTTAGAGACCTGTTGGCCTGAAGTTTGAACTGAAATTGTTTGTGCATTTACATCCAGAGGGGTGGACATGACCTTGCTACAAAAATGCTGCTGCATTTGTTTTAACTTCTAAAGATACTTGTCAGTTCAAAACTCCCTGGTCACAGCATCAGGGCATTTTTATTTCTAGCTCTAAAAAACTCTGAGGGAAAGCATTATGTTAAAATCTGTTTGTAATAATAAATGCCTACATTGTATACAATGACATTTGGTTTTACCAGTGAATAAACAATTGCAGCATGCATGGTATCAGATCTGCAGTGTTCTGTTTAAATTTCAGTCAAGATTGCCAGTTGCATTGCAATGTAACAGAGATTAAGTTTGCACTTTTTAATGTTTTCACAGAACACTAAGCTTTCCTCCCTCCGTCTGGACATAGAGCAGGTAAAGTACGGGCATGGAGAACACATAACTCCTTAAATTGCCCAAATAATAATGTACATCTGCAAAATAATAATGTAAAGAAGCGTATTACAGGCTCTCAGGCATTAAAGTGTGCAAATCCTGAAATATTTTGAAATCTGGCTTTATCTGTGTAGGTTTTTAAACTGTCTGCATTACCAGAAGTGCCACACAGAGGAAAGACACCTGACACATTTCAGATTTTTGTGTGAATTTTCAATACTGTGAAACAGGTATCATTGAAACAGGGCCGTCAGAAACAATGCATGAAACTGTACTTTAGCAGGTGTCAAAAGTCAGCTGTGTTTTGTCCAAATGCACTGAACCCAGGCCCAGTCTTGTTCTTACACTTCTGGATAATGGTAAGCACCAGCAGCTCTAAGTTGATGCTAGAAGACAGTTTTAGCACATGTGAAATTATACTGGCCTGAGGCAAAGCTGTGATACAAAAGCAGAACCCTTCAGGAGGTGCTGGAGATTAAAAGTCTTATTAAGAGTTTCTTTAGAGAGGTTAGAAAACTCAAAGCTCTGTATCTGGTTGTCTTTAACAATTAACACTATCAGGAGAACCTAACACTCAAAAAATTTGTCTAGAAGAAAATGGGCACTGATTAAATCAACATCAACTTTGGAACCCATAAAACCACTTTAGATAACTCATCAAAAGGAGGAAAAACTCTTAGCAAAGCAGTTGCTCATTTTCAATTCAACATTTGGGTTGTACTTGACAAGTAGAGTCCAGCTGATCACCTGTCCCCTTCTGGTGCCCATTTTCAAAGCTGCAAACCCTTAACATTTGTGCTAAATTCAGAGTTTGTCATGTTACTTAAGTTCCATATTTAAAAGCAACTGTACCAGTACGTACATAATTAAAGGGATTAAGAAATACCTTATGGAAACATAATTTGCACTAGACTAGGAAATTATTCTTGAAAGAAATTCAACAATTATATTTTTCTTGGAGGTCTCTCTTGGTACATTGTAATCTCCATATTCTGCTTTATATCCCATCTGTCTACATACATCTGTTGTCTCTTGCTCTGTACTACAAACTGTTTCAGGCATCTCTTTTGTGTAACACACCTATTCCATGTGCTTTCATAGGACTAGAGGAAGATAATCATTAAACAGTAATACACTTTTCCAATAATAATTAAAAAAAAAAAAAGCTAGGTTACAAATTTATATCCAAAAAACATCCAGGGTGTCTTATTCCAAAATGAACAGTGATAAAAATATAACCAAACTGCTCCTCGGAATGCATCATATTGTGTTGTATTTCATTGTTTTTTAAAAGGAATGCACAAAAGGTCAATGAATGTAGACAAATAATTTATTTTTTACTTATTCATTATTTTATGTACACTTGGCATTTTGCAACACAGTCAAAGGGAAACAAATTAAGTGCAAAGCAAGATTATTATAGGTTGAATATATTTTAACACATTTCTGTCATCTCTGAATTAACAGACAATGACAACTCAGGAAGAACATTAATTTCAACTTCTTTATACTGGCAGTAATGGAGTAAACTGCACAACACAGTATTATGACATTTTAAATGATCCAACACAGCAGAAGAAAACAGGCTTAATTTCCTAAATAGAAATCACTGGTTAACTTTTAAAGATAAGAAGATTTTATCTTTGAATTAGCAATATAAGGCATTGGATGATTTCTCCATAATAAATGAAATCCTTTATGAATACAAGGCTAACATCTCTGTTTTGGGTGTATGTGTTTGTTCAAGTCAGCCCACACCTCAGATCCTAAAAGCATGAGACAAATGAGAAGCCAGGTATCCATGCCGGAGCTGTGTCTGCAAATGCAGACACCTTTGGATACAGTAGCCAAATCTGAAAAGAAGGAATACACCGATAACATTATCTTCCACTTGCTCTCAGTCAAGTAGAACGCAGACCAGAGGAAAAACCTTGTTTTGAAATGTAATCAAGTACTTGCCTAAGTATAAAAGAAAAGCATGAGTCTCAAAGAGGAATATTAAAAATAAATATAGATGCAAAGACAAACACCTCTAGTATACTAAGAGGAGCATAAAACTAAAAGTGGGGTTAATTACTGACTAGGAGCACAGAAAACACATTTGGGATCTAAGACTGCACATACAGAAAGAGCTCTTGGAATATTGACTATATTTAGGACTGCAAAAGAGTGGATGTTAGCTTCATGGGCCAATGCAGCTTAAGATCAGGAAAACAGTCCTGAAAAACACATCCGAGAACTGCTGCCCCTCCCTCCAGCTTAGTTTTGCTAACCACTGCCTTCACCATACTTTAAATATGCTCTTATTAGCCTTTCTAATCTAAACCTTCCAATGGCTGTTTGGAAGGAAGAATCTTTTTTGGGGAATTTATTGAAGCCAGTTAGGACCTGAATGTTCTCGTATGTTCACAGTAGCATTTTATACTTTAGGGCTAGGGCCACCATCATGAGGTGCAAATAAACAACCTCACTTTGGACATTTTTGTGGCACAGTACTGAGATAAACTATGTAAAAATTAAGAAGCTTTGGATCACAATCAAGAGTGGCTATCCTTATTTATGCTAATTTGAATTAAAACATTTGCACAACCAACATGCTCCCACCTGCTGCTTGTTATTCTTTAATTGAAGCTAAATGCCCCCTTCCTTCTGCTGGCTTTAATAGCCAAATTGGGAGTGAAAAAAAACCCCAAACAACCAAAAGGACAACTACTAGAAAACCAGCAGTTTTCTAGTTTTAACCAAGATATTTTTTAGGAAGCAATCAGATCCAGTCCAGCTAACAGAGCAAAGCAAGTGGTGGCCTTTGGTGGAAGCAAGTCAAGCTAGGGGACTAATAGAGAGCACCCCATTACCAAGGGGTAAGCAACCTCTTACTCTGAATCCACTCGTGCTAGCTTCCAACAGAAATTTTATTTGGTCTACGCAGACCTCTACTTTTCCAAAGGTCAATTCAAGACCTCAATTGAAGACTAATCTGATCTGAATTACCCTATAGAAGAACCTATCTACTCAGTGACAGGTCCCTAAGAGAATAGTGTCCTAACTTTAGTATCTATTCTAGATATTTAAAATTCAATGATATAAATATCCTCCAGCTACAGAAAATGTGCTTAGAGGCAATTATCCCTTTTGTCCTTCTCAACTTGTTATTACAAATAGGCATAACTTGCTTCTGGTGCTTACAGGCATAGCATGCACAGCACAGGTATTTACAGATAGTGTCTGGAACTATTCCCTCTATTGCTGCTCTTCCACCTTTACAGAAATTAGTTTCTTTAAAAGGTAATGCAATAGGAGTTTCTTGTTACATTACTCAAACTCCTATTGTGGCAGAAAATGGAGCGTACTATTAAATCATAAATACAATGCAAGTATTTTGTTGCTGGTTGTGTGATGGAGGGCAGGAAGAGACCTATTATATTTAAATGAATCCAGGTGCTGGGTTTAGGTATTTAAATGTGAAAGTCTGGAGATGCCCTTCCTTCTCATCTGCACATATGAATAAATGTGAGCAGGAAATTTCCCCAGGCAATTCACACACCTCACTTCCAGAGATAGGCCAATCTCCACAACCCCCAACTCCACCATCTGCCTGGCAAGGACATGAATGCAAAATGCCACAAGATGCTGAAGAGCTGCAGTGGCTTTATGTTCACTAACAAAATCCAGAAAGATCACCATCACACAGATTTCACTATGGCAGCTGAAGGGCACCTGTAATTGTCGGTATGCCAAAGTTAAATCAGAAGGTGCAAGGTCTCCCTGTGAACACATCAATTCCTGGTTGTTTTAATTTACTTTTAGTTACTATTCCAAAATAACTTCAAGCATAGACTAGCCATTAGTTTCCAAATCCTAACCAAGCCAGCTATTTTCTCTGTTAGTTTCAGAACAGTGGGTATGTGCAAAAATCTGTGGCACTGCCCTAAAGAAAAATCTAGAGAGACCAAGGTCTGATAAAAGGGAACCCATCTTCTGATGGTGAGCAGAGACAACAACTCCTGACAATGGCAAAATAATAAATACACAAAAGATGGGAACTCACCACAATTATACATGGTACCTCCCTAAAACACTCAGACATCTGTGTTTCGTAAACTTGGTCCTCTTTTTCACCTGAATTCAAACATTCGTGTTTGACACTACGAACAGGTAACTGCTATACTCTGTTTCCAGCAGAGTAAGCAGGAATAAGTGTCACCTAGACCACGGCAATCCCTATTCAGTGTAAGCTCTCTGTAAACAAATACTAAAGATATACAAACTAAACTATTCCTAGTGTATTAGAGACAACTCAGTTTCTAACCAGAAACTATTGTCAGTGCCCAAGAACAGGGCTATTTTTCTTAGTCCTTGGTGTAACTTGCAGGCTTTGGAGTGACAATCATACTCCCATAAAACAGTTGTGTGTTTTATATGTTACAGATCTGCATGTTGAAAACATTACCAAAATTTTATTCCAGTTAAGTTGCATTTAGATTTTCCTGCTAACCTAAACAGAGAGATATGTTACTTCTCCTAAAATAACAAAAAAAGGAACTGCACACGATTCTCGTGTCTATTCTCAACATGACAAGTTCCTTATGATATGCATTCTTTCTTTTCCCCTCTCCCTACCTTCTTCAGCAATCAGTACAATGAAGCAAAGAAACCAACCACAGGCCTATCTCGGATCATAGAACAAGGAACAGATGAGGCTGGAAAGGGACCTCTGGAGGTCATCTAGCCCAACCTCCACCAGCTCAAGTAGGGCCACCCAGTCAGCTGCCCAGGATGATGAGCATCTCCAAGGATGGAGATTTCACAAGCTCTCTAGGCAACCTGTGCCATAAAATGTCATCTTGTGTGTTTCAGTTTGTGCCCATTGCCTCTTGTCCTCCTTATGGGCACCACTGAGAAGAATCTGGCTCCCTCTTCTTCATTCTTCCCCTCCATCAGGTATTCCTATATATTACTCAGATTTCCCTTGAACCTTCTCCAGAGACTTTACCATTTTTAGCCCCAAACTGCAGTCTGTCCTCAGAAAAGGACCAGTTGCAAAACACCCCAGCAATTAAGTCTTACATGCACTTGTGTGTACCTGCATGCAATAGTTTCACTGAGTAACAAAAAACATGATTTCACAGTGGTAGGCAAAGAAAAAATATTTTTATGTAGTTGATAAAAACAAAACTAGGAGACATTGTGACTTACTGCACAAACATGTACATGAAAGGTCAATATTAAGAGTATCTAAATGGTAAATCTTGATTTAGAAGTATGAGCATGTGATACTATGTGGAAAGCTATGTTTCTGGGAAAGCTAACAGCTGATCTAGAGCAAGGCACTTACTTTCCTCACATCTACAAATAGCTCTGGCTATCCTTCCATGAGTTTCCAGATAAATCTGGATAAGTCCCCTTTTTTTCTTTTCTCAACCTTCTCAACATCTGCATTTCTTCAGAATCTAAGGAAAAGGAGTTTTCAAATAGTTGAGGGTATTTTTATTCTTTTATTTTTAGAAAAGGTGAACAAAACATGCAACAGAAAAACTCAATTCCTCACAATGGATACTCTTCAGTTTAGGACATCTGTCCTAACTGTGCCATTTACCATCCTTAAACGAAAACAAGACAAGGAGAAACCAGAGCTATGTAACTCAAACAAAAGTAACAGCATTTAGTCCATTAGCTGAAAAGGAAAATCTCACCACTGCCTCCTATTACAGAGGCTGATTCTTCTTAAAGAGACTCCTCCTGCTGATGCCCTTCTCTGAAGCTCATGAGGATCTGTAACATGCAACACTCATTTCTCAGCCCTTCCAAATGTCAGTTACCACAACCTGTCCTGTGCTGGTAACATTTATCAAAGAGCACCTTCTTGCACTTCATTATCAAGTCAGACATCTAAAAATCACAGAAATCATCATTTCAGTGAAGGACTAATGACTTCATTTGGGAAAAAATGTTGACTGGATCTGACACAGCATGTGCAGATGCATTAAACCAGGGATTACTAGTCTAGTAACTGCAAAAGCTACAACTTACAGAATCATTGTTAAAGAGCAATAATGAACATGTAAATCATATATATAAAGTCGCTCCCATAGTCCTCATAATAAAATGCTACATTTTATCTAGTTTTTGTAAATTTAGCAGTCCTGCTGATGTGACATGGGAAATATATCCCATAAGATGCAATAAGTACACACAGTAAGAACCAGGACTCAGCACACAATTTTTGCAAATGCACAGTGGGTGACACTTCTGATGACAGTAGAGCAGTTAAACTACTCAGTCTTAATTATAGCAATATGAAAGATTATCAAAATAGTGGCAATACATTAATTATGTTTGTCTGTTCACTTCATGCAGTTACAGAACTATACATAAAGCCAGTTAGGTACACGAGATTTTGGAACAGGGAAAGAGGATGCATTTCCAAAAAAACCCAAACCCAAAATAAAGGTATTGGCAAGGGGCAGAAGCAGATCCTGGCATTAAGAAAACTCCTCAAGGTTTCCTCCTCAGAATTTATTTTTTTTTGCTTCTGTCTGGATTGAATTTGGAGGGTTTGAAGGTTTAAGGATGGATGTTGTTTCAGTCTTGTTTTTCAAGACAGGTAGTACAGCACTGGATGGAATTAATCTCAGTTTACTATCTAACCTGAGCTAAATCACAGCTTCCACAATCTCCAGAGAGGCTCTCTAGAACATGATTCATTCTACTTTCTTTAAATGTCTGCCTTAGGAGATTAATAACTCTCTAGAGATGCCCAGATTCCTCCTTTGAAGTAGATGTCTAACTTTCAGAGAACTAACATCCAGTGAGATGAATTCTACTCACTGTGTACCATGATTACTGGACATCTTGTATCTGGAAAACTTAGCATAAGAGCTCTAAGGAAATACAAAGCTTTTGGTAGGTTTTTTTGTTTGTTTGTGGGGTTTTTTTTCTGAAACTTAGACCTCCAAGTACATAGAGGATTATAAGGTCCAAACTCCCATGCAAAACTGTTCTATATAAGCCATGCTCACTAATGGACTTAATCAGGTGTATAATTTAAAGAACAGAAACCCCATCCATTTCAGAGAGCTATGAAGCCAGACAGTTCAAAATTATGAATACAAGTAAGTACATTACTGAATTAAAGCCTTGAAGAGTTAAGAAGATGCTTTAAATGGTAAAGTTATCATACTAGTTTTTAAAATTACCCAAGGAACTACATCTTTACCTACAGGCCATCCCACATCAATTTCATACAGAGGGTATGTTTTTAGTTTAAAAACAGGAGCAGTTCAGAGCAAAACCCTTTTTTTTGACATGTTAGCCATGTTTTTTTTAACACTTGTTGCCAAAGCACATCTTTTACAAAGCTTCAGAAAGAGCAAAACCCTTTTTTTTGACATGTTAGCCATGTTTTTTTTAACACTTGTTGCCAAAGCACATCTTTTACAAAGCTTCAGAAAGACAGATAATCAAACAACAGGATTCAAAAAAAGGAGTATCATTACCAGCAGAATTTAGATAACATGACTGAGGGACAGTCTAGTGATGGAGATGATGACCCAATTCAAGAATAATTAAATTCCTCCAATGGAGGACTTGACATCATTCATTTTGGGTTAAATAAAACTAGAATATAAGTTTCCCTCTACACAACTGCTTCACAAGGAGACAGTCCACAGTAGTTATCGGACTTTGCATTCACTCTTCATACCCCGTAACACCTTTCACAAGCAGACAAAGCAGAAGGCACTTTGGCAAAGCAACACTGGAAATCCAGCACATCTGTCCAGGCTTTTCCTGCTGCATGGGTGGAGATTAACTCAGTCTCCAGGTAGAGTAAAGCAACAGTTGAAAGCAGAACTGCTATGAAACACCTTTTGCTATTGCACTCACTTTACAAAAGTGAAAAACACATGAAAAACTTTGAGATTTATACATATATATTTATGTATGCACACACATCCAAAAAATTCATATACACACACAAATCTATGTGTGTGTATATATAATTTATGCATACATATGTATAAATAAATAGACACACTTAAGTACAAGATAGCAGAACTAAAGAGACAGTGACCTACTCTTGCTTCTTTGTGACTGATGAGGAAGGTCTAAAAGCAGGTTGTTTTCTTTGTTCAATGAGTATCACAAATGTCAAGTCTAACTTTGTTTTGCTGGAAGACTTCTTAGACTTATAAGGCCATAGCTAAAGGAGCTTCTTACTCTCTGACTGAAGGCTGAGGTCTACAGCTATAGATGGAAGTAATTTCCAATTGTTTCTCTGCTCTTTGAATTAATTATATGTTGGCAATAGCCAAGTTTTAAACAATCCAAATAAAAAGTCAGCTTCTATTTATCTTCCAAGTGACAATAGAGAATTCCTGTAAAAAACAATTTCAAACACGCAACATAAGAAAGAAAAAATCCTTCAGTATGAACAAAATTTCAATTTAAACCTTCTTTATGCTACCTAGAAAGCAACAGAGAATGAAATTCTTTACATGTACATGATTACAGAAACACTTCTTTGATTCACTGATGAGAAGTTAAACTGTATTATCTACCAAGTTTACCAGTTTGAAGGCACAATGGCTATCACTTCATCCACATCCCATTCTATTTACAGTGAAAAACAAACAAAATGGATCTCTATAGAAAAAAAGGAGATAAACACAGAACAACCCCTGAGAAGTGAAATTTTACAACAAAAACATTTGTTTTGAAACTCTGTTCTTTGTAAACTCCCATTATCTGTACCTGTGTTCTCCTGTAACTAGAATAATAATGTTTAATAATTACAATGAAAAATATATACTAAAAAAAGTTAAAAGTTCACAGAAAAACAAATGAACCCAAATGTGATTGAGAGAAATGAGGTCTCACAGAGAATCATACCAAAGCTGACATCTTTCAGTGTGGAAAAAAAAGTAAATCAATATAAAGTTCTCTGACAATGCTCAGATTTCTAAAGAAGAAAAAAAATGGAATGGCATAAACTAGTTGGAAATCCCATAGTGACATCTGTGTGGAGGAAAAAAATCAAAAAGCCAACTGTGCATGCCCTTCTTTGGATCTGGAATTCCCCAGAGATTCAGCAAAATTTAAAAATCTGAAGAACTAGGTCTTTCAATAAAATCAGATAAATGTTCTGTAGCTGTTTCACGACATGGTTTATAAAGTATTGGCACCAGGACAATGAGTTCAAAGCAGTCATTCAGGAGTCACAGAGATTGTCAAATTTTTAACGATTTGCAGCAGTCCTCTAGTAGCAGTTGGTTATTTACTGCAGGAACTGAAGTGTTCTTTGTCACTGATCTTCAGTACAATACTGTACTTCTATCAGACAAAGTATTTTTCTTCTTATTCCAGTACGTATTAAGTGCCATCAGTACAAGAATAACAGAACCAGTATCAAAAGACAGCCTATATTTTATGGTCCATATGCATCAACAATGGCTAAAAAGGTAAAATTCTAAACCAAAGCTGTACATAGCAACATACTCTAGAAGTGGTATTCAACCAAAAAAAAAGAGAGAAAAGCTTCATCTAAGAAAGTGCAAAAAGGAAGAAACTTCCAGAAATTGTCCATCAACACAGCTCTCCTTCTCCAGAGGTTAAACAGTCTTAAAGAGAGAGTACAATAGTACTTTGAGCTACTCTCCTCTTGAAAAACAAAACAACACAAAAACCCAAACAAAACAAATTCAGTACTAAGGTTTGGTGATTATAAAATCATCAAATCATATTGCCCTTGTTTCAAACCCATTATATTTTCATTGCTGTTTTACTGAACAAAGATGCTTTTACACCTGACAGTAGATTTGATGCCAATGCATTACCCTAACTTCTACTTTTCATGGTACTCTGCACGATAACCAGATGTATCACAAATCAAGCTTTGACCATGACAAATTTGAAAAAGGAAACTACTCCAGAGTTTTCTACACATTACGACATCAAGTACCTAGCTTAAACTTTGTATCTCAGTACCAAGAAGCAGCTGTCAATTTTATCTTTAATTTCTGCTCTAAGTTCAGGTGGTCCAGGTTCTTTCATTTATCTGTTGTGTTGCTCAGGCTGGACTGTAAAACACCACTACATCTATTTCAGGTGAAGGAAGGGAGGAAACTGTATCAGATACAATTAATTGCCAAACTCGAAGAAGACAAAGTGCATTTTCTATCTGTTCTTATACACACTTAAACTAGTTTTCAAATAACTAATTATAGGCCAGATCATAAAATCTTATGCTGCAGGCCAAACAAGAATGCTACAATATCTGTGTATGTATATACAAATACATATGTATACATTTGTGTATATACACACACAAACACATGAAAAGGAAGCACCCATATTTTCCTTACTGATAAATATTGAACTTCTGCTTTCACCTGGATATTATCATAGTGTATTGTGTATAACACCCTGTGGAGGGACATTTAAGAAGACATTCATTTGCTTCTCATTAAAGCCAGACATATGGCTAGTATTTAAAAACATGCAGTGCCACCAATTAACAGAGCAAAATAATTCTTAGGTACAATAGCAACTTTAAGAAACATAATACATTTAAATGTATTTCACCCATTTGTGTAGATAATTAATAATTTCCACTATTTTATAGTAGATTTATATTCTCCTTAAAAAAATCAGCACAAATTTGCAGGAAAACAACTCTGTCAAATGAGTTCCACAGCAGCATATGTAGGGAGTCACTGGGTGAAACTCTTTTTTATGAACACATTAGGAAAGTTGGCATTCAGTTCTAGCACAACTCTATTATCGATCTGTGAACAGAAGGACACATCGAGTAAAGAAAGATCTTTACAAGACTCCAGCAATTTTCTTAAAGATGCAGGGCTCACCATCCTCGTTCCTGTTCAAAAACAAAACAAAACAGAATTGTAAAGTTACCAAGAATAGTGGAGGGTTTTAAGCTGTTAATACTGTGTCATGAAAAAATGCTACTACAACACAACTCTTATCTAGATTATTTAAATTAGTTTTCAAATTAAAAGCTTCTCAGAGAGCACATAGAACTTTTACCTTTAAAAAGCCTAGTGTATTTTCTTAACTGCTTAAGTCACCGTAATTTCCTACTGGGGGGCAACTTTACAACTTCAAGGGGAATCTCTTACTACAGAAGCCAGGTACCCAGAGCCACGAGACCTCCCAGGGACCAGAGCTGGGCTTAGGCAGCAGCATGGAATGCTACAGTCATGCTCTCCTGCTGAGCACACAGACCATCAGCACAGCAGACAGGTGATTGGGGACTATTCCAATTCCAAAGGCATCAGCAAAGCTCCCACAGCTCTGGAGCAAGTGTGGGTATTACACACATGCAGGGGCAGTTGTTCAAGAGACTGCTGATCATTCATAAATGTATGCATAAAGCACACTGGTTAAACCCTGCTAAAAACAAGACCGCAGTGACTGAACTCCCAAGTGTCACACAGGGTCAGATCAAGCATAGGATTCAGTCAGAAACCACAGAGATCGATTTTTATAAGCACAAATCCACACACCCATTACAGCTGATGGACATCCACACAGTCCAGTCCATGGTGCTTAGCACCTGCTTCATCTGACTGGGCACTGGGGTGTGAGTCAGCTGTCTGAAGTACTCAGTGGCCCTTGGGGACCTTACACCGTGTAGTACATCCACACACAGCTGGCAGACAGGACACTGGACCCAGAGGAGGAGATTCATGCCTTACAGGAAAGGCTGGAAGCCTGGCAGGTTACTCTAGGCAAGTGAACTGAGCCTGGGTGGGCTAAACTGCCCATCAAGCTTTCCCTCTAGACAGTTTATATATCCAACACTACTGCAGAAAACTGCTGGCAGACACTTCAACTCACACAGCTCCATCTTCAGCTAACTAGCAACCCCAAAAGCCATCTAGTTCAGGATCTTGTCTAGGTCCAGGACCAATTATGTTCCCTACACTCCTTACCTCCTCTGCAAAAAAAAGAAGCACATTTTTAAAAGTAGCTTTTCACTGGTAAATCTTCTCAATTGCCAAAAATTGTTATTTCAGGGTTTCTAAAGCTATCTTCCATGAATTCTACTATTTTTCTGAATTTCTTCATACATACAGCCCCTTCACAAGTTCCACAGTTTAAATACATAATGTTAAAAAAAAAGAGAAAAAGCAAACAAAAAACTCCAGCCTATTAATTGCAATAATTAAGGTGCAATGAAAGAAGCAGTGAGATCATTCCCAGTTCACTATTTCTAAATAATTCATATTCCCATGCACATCTCTTCTGTTCCCTCAAGACCATCTGTTTTCCAGACTCCCTTGCATCTCAAAATGACCCCTGTTGTGTTGTTTCTGCAGTAATTCAGTACTTTTGTAACTGGATGACCAGAACAATACAGTGCACTGAGCACACAGTCAGTAATTTTATAATAAGTCTTAGGGTGTTTTCTCCATTTCTTCTCTAAGAAACCCTAATCTTCTCTATTCCCATTAGAATGATGCTGGGCAATGAGTTGATGTTTTCCAAAAATTGTCCACAGGATCTCTTTCCTACAATACAGTAGCTAATATAAATCCAGTCCCCTATATATTTAGTTGATGTTATTTTGCCTCATGTCACTACTTTGCACTTGATTCAATGTTTTCCTCCTGGTTTATCGCCCGTTTAATAAGTATCACAAGATCATTCTGCCATTTTTCAGTGTTAAGTTCTTCAGTTTAAGATTTTTCTACCCTGAATACCTGTGTGTTACCCTCTGGCATTATTCACCCCTCTGCCTGGATTTCTTACAAACAGATTAGAACAGACCTTTGATGACCGCAATAGTGACTTCACTGTGAAAAGAGATGATACATTCTTGTCCTCTGTTGTCTCTGAAAAACTCATAATCCAGGAGAAGAGAGCTAAAGAACAACAGCAGCACAGCCTTGGCTAGAGCTTTTGAAAATCCAGTCTTCTATGGACTGGAGTAATGCTCACGTTCACCAAGAACTTCAAGGAATTCTGAAGGACCGGAGAGGCAAAGCTAGTACTACCCTTGCTGGGATGCAGCTCTTCTTCAAAATATGGTAATGTCCTCTGTATTTCACTGACTGACTTCCTCATGGCTGCCACTGGTTTACACAGAGCAAAAGATGATCTTACTGTTTTGTAGCTCCTAACCCAAGACTTTATAGAAGGTTGTGCCATGTTTGTAACCCTGCATTACTCTAGCACTGAGACTGATTTAAGATACACATCACACACCAGAAATAAGATTTCCAGAGCCCTGTATTTGAGCTCATTTAGAACCACTGCATAAATACCATTTAGTCCTAACAATTTATTATCATTCAATGTATTGATTTGTTCAAAAGCTTTCTGTATTGACATTCCAATTTAAGGCAGCTTTCCGGGCTAATCTCCTGGAAAGAATGGCTCTGATATAGCAGCCTGCTTGATCCCCTCTGCCACAAACACAAATGGACACAAAACGGTTCTTCTGCAGTAGCCTTGTATTGGGGTGAGCCTTCACACCTGGACTATCTACTCAGCCCAGCCACTCCTGTAAACTTCTAACACAGCTGAAATACAGTATCATTCACCTCTAGCCCGTGGCTCCTTAACAGTTCATACTGCCTTACTGTGATTTTGTTTCACTTTCTAGAGTTCAGCTATTTTCATTCTCTGAATGGGATTCAATTTCAGAAGGATTCCAGATGGTTTTAGTAGTCTCCAGTACTCTTCTGCATAAGCAAGGGGGTATCTAAATGTGGTTTACAATTATCCTATGGCAGGCTCTCAGATCAGTTTCTTTGAGACATTATTGAACATCACCTAAGGACAGTCTTTGCTACCATGCCTCCAAATTTTATCTCCCCTACAGAGACTAAGCTTGCCATTATCACTGTGATTTTTAACTCCCTTACCATTATATAATCACCATCATCAGAACTGTCTGGTGGTTCATGCAACAGTCCCTAAGGCTTTACACAGAAATTCTGTAACATGCTTATTTATTCACTTCTTTTGACCATGAACTTTACCACAGTATCACTGTTCTACCATAAGGACCTGCTCTACCATTCCAAATGCAACTCTAGGAACAACACATTATGCTACTTATCTTTTTTTCTACCAAGCCTTAAAATTGCTACTACATCAGCACCTTCATCTAAACCCAGCCTCATTTATGCACCACAGCTTTTATGCTTCAAGATCCAAACGTGTGTTTCTACAAAAATTCTAGATTTAGATGCCTAGCCACAGATTTTTTTGTGTAGGATGTTCTTCATTCCTTCCTACCTGAACTTTGATAGTTCTCCTACCATTTCATCCAAGACTTTTAATAGATTTGCAACTAAGTAGGTCATCCTAAATTGCATGTTTTATTGCACCTGGTTCTTTTTCCTCCTCAGACTTAAAATTTTATGTTAGGAAATACCGTTTTCTAAAAGCAATCCAGTTGAGGTTTGGTTATTCACACCACAGGGTAAACGAACATCATCTGTAGTCTTACTTTTATTTATACAATGTACAGTTAGTGATGTATGTATCTTAAAAGCCCATTCAAAAGCATTTCAGAATTTTAATACAGCACATTTTCCTTTGCTTTTGAAAGACTGACAATGTAGCCTGCTAGTTAATTACTTATATAGTGCATTTTTCTTCTAGAGTTTGGAGGCTTTTGGACCTTTATTATTTACTACAACTTCTCTTCCATGGACTAATCAGCCATTTCTCAGAATACATACATAACCAAAACATTAAAATCTGCTATTTAATTTTGTTGTTCAATTAATTCTCTGGTATCACCCTTGTAAAACGCACCTCTGAGTAATGATCTCTTTGCTAGAACAATTATGTTTATTAGCTGTAAATAATTTAATTTATATCCATCATATATCCAAATCTTCAAATTCTATAGCTGTTTAAGTGAGCTGTGCAGGACAGCTATAAAAACTGCAGAACCCAAATTTCTAGGGCAAGCGACACTACTACACACCAAATAATATTTCAGAGTACCAACCTTGAAAACAACTAGCACTCTTCCCTCAAATATTCCTACTTTTATTTTATTTCTTCCCCTAGACCAGCCAAACTAGCCTTTTATTCTTTACATTTTTTTTCCATCTATTGCACACAACTCAAATTCAAAATTTTAATGTGCTACACATTTTCATGTTTGAATTGAGTAACTACGTGTTGATGTTCTCAAGATAAAGCTGAAAACTTTGACAGCTGGCAAGGGGGCAGTTGGGTTTTCTGTTGCTCAGGAAGGTGTGGGAGGTGTTGGAATGCAGATAGGAATACATGAATTTTGTGGTAACGAGGTTGTCTACTTTTCATTACTCTTTTTGTGCAGGACAGAGGCAGTAGGAACTTTTGGGGAGCGAGGTTAATACGATTTACTCTTCACCCTTGACAGCAGCTGAGAACCCTACAGAAAGAGAGCTAAGCAGCTGATGTGATGTGCTAGAAAAGCTTTTGGCACTGTCAATTCAGGTTGCCATCTGACTTGTCACATTGCTCAATGCTGATCACAGTTTGAAGACTAGTTTTTAACTACTGGTCTAGAGGTGTCCACTTAACTTTTGATAGCACTGGCTGATGTACTGCGTCACTACAGAACTGTCAGATGATCATAGCTGCATCATTCTGACAGAGGGTGGAAACATGCCATGTCAGTCAGTGGAAAAGATGTGGGCTGAGAAGGAAATGATACTTGTAAGCAGGCAGTTCAGGATGTGGTGGGTAAAAGAAAGCTCAGAACTAAAAGTTCAAGAGAAGCACATCCTCGTGCATTCAGTGACACACACCACGCTTCCTCTTCCAAACTTATGATACAGCAGATATGGACCAGCCCATGATTTTTTTTCTTGACAGAAATTTGCTTTCTATGTTTTACACAGCACAAACACAGCCTGACATCCAACAATGCTTTACATGGGCCAGTAAGTATACAGAGTCCTTGAAAACCAGCAATTTTCATCTTCTACAGAGTCGTCTGACTCAGTAACAAGGAAATTGCCAAACAATTATGGTAAAGGACAGCTGGGTAGCAAGCCTCAGGACCTATCACCTTCAAACAGCATCCAAGCTATATATAATGTGCATTTCGCATCCTTTCAATAAGATTTCTTTCAGAGGCTTAGACTCCTTCAGCCCTGAAGCTATTGTGATGATAAATAACCTATAACTGAAACAAGAAGTTTTCTCTGACAAGTTTGTAAGTTCTAACAACTGCAGAGAGACACCAGTATAGTATCTTCAACACTAGTGACTACAGTGAAGGGAAGACATTCTGACCCTTACTTAGATAAGTGCTTGTATACAGCAAAAAAACTCGTTTTTACACAGCTTTTTTGAAGCAAAAGAAGTTCCCTAACAGCACACAGTGCTAACCTAGCAGCAATACCTCTACACCCTTCACAATGCATACACAAGCCAGAAATTTCTTTACCTGGGAGATGACAAAGGATATAACGAGAGCACCTCTCATTTGTTCACATCACAGAGAAGACCCACTGTTCAAGGTTACTCTTGCAAAGCTGAGCTCTGACCTCTTACAGTTTCAGACCTGTTGTCATACTTCCACTGAAGGACAAAAACATACTACACATTCATGCAGCCTAAAGTAACAGGATGGCCCTGTACCACATGCCCAAAGTAAGAGCGCGTTCAGATATTCATGACTTCCTTGGTACTCCCGCACAGTGAGAGACTCACTCTTTAGTTCAGACAACAGAGACTTCTGCACTTACATGGGAACACCTGGCAACTCTACCTCCAGATGACATGATGTGGTTCTACTTGACAGCTCTTTCTTGTAACCACAGACTGTAGTGGGTACTATATTCAGACAAAAAAAATTAACAGTTTCCTTGCTGTTGCAAAAAAAGCAGGGTAAGTCCTTCACGTATATAGTGAATATCACCTTGTACTGACTTGTTTACAGCAGAGGGCAATCTTTTTTTCACCCTACCAAGTATTTCTCTGAAGGAAGAAAGAAGTAAGTTTTTGCAGATTATTCAATTTGCAGGTGATTCAACCGGATATCCCCTGGAGGGGATTTGTCTGAACACAACATGCAGTCTCACAGGAAAAGTCTGACTACAAATCCCCCTGACTCAGGAATATTGGTAAGCACCCAGGGAACAGAACAGACTCCTTTTCCACTTTCACGTTATTAAAAAAATAATCATTAGGATGTCAAACTGAATTAAAATCTGAATTCAAACTCTAAAGAAATGCTGCAGTAAGCCTTCACTGCTGTCAGAAAGGCAACAGAAGCAACAGACTAACCAGAAGTTTAACACAGCCAAACTATTCTTCGGGGATCCTCTGGTGCAGTAAGGAGGTCTGACCACTTTGTGGGCAGACACAAGGCCATTGTAATAGAAACACATAGAAGTGGGTGGTCAGGGGCACATACGTGTTCCTGGAAGACTTAATTCTCTACACCATTTGGAAACTTTTTGTGTCTGAACAGGGCAGTTGTGCCCCTGATAATTTAGCTACAAAGCAGATTCTCTTAAAGATACACAAAACACAGTACCCCTGGGGGGCATAAACATAGTGTATCTAAAACTTGTACTAGGTGGAGTTAAGGTTTTTTCTGTTCATATGCCTTTCCCATTTTGGTCAAAAGGCAACTCTCTCAGTCAGAAGCGAGTAAAGCTCTTTATCATTATAGAAGAGTGTACTGGAGTGCCAATTGGAAGCCATATGGCAAATACATTGAAATGATAAATGCTGATAAGAACAAATCCTTAAACTTGCTTGGAACATTATTCACATTGATGGCTCTCAGTTCTCTGCAGTATCCCTCAAAACCTAAATGTAGTATTTTCATTACAATTATTAAATGTTAGAAGTACACAGAGCAACTACTTGATTCCCTTTCATTTAAATCATCCTTTTTCAGCTAACCTGTGAAACTAAGTTGGTAAAACCATGAAGAATTTTCTCCCACATTGATGTCACAAACATCCCTGCTGTCCTATATTATTATAAAAAGAAAACCTCATATGCCACCATGAAAGAATAAATTCAGCATCACACAAAACTAAACTTATCGAAGTCCTTACTCAAGAGTTCAAAGTATATTTACTTTAGATCTCTAAAAATATTTTCAACTATGGAAGCTGCAGAGGATTAGAAATTTCAGATTTGCTATGCTTTTTGACCCTCATCACTTCCTTCTCACCTTACTAGAAAGTCTATTTAGGTTTTGCTGTTAATTACCCTTTCATCTTTAATAACTCAAATTCACTTACTGATAAAAGTAATGAAGAAATTCAGTATTGCATAGTATATCATATATATTATATAATACATAACAAATATTTATTGCACAAAAGCAAAATCTGTTTATTGATCACAGACTCAGGCTATAAATATACTTTGTCACACTTCACAGAAATAAAAACACAAAAGCAGAAAGAATTATAAGAAATTGGATCTTTTGATAATCAAAAGAGAAAGGTTTCAGTTAAAAAAACTGATGGTCGTGAAAATAAAAGTTAGTGAAAAACATCTTGCACTTAAATTCCAGTTTAAGCAATTCATACTCAGCAGTCAAATTACACAGCTGGTATAAATACACTGGATTCTGAGTCAGAATTCATGCAGAGAGTAAAACATCCCTCTGTTTTTTCACGTGCTAAACCATAACTTTAAGAAATAATTATTTAAAAAAATATATCTAGAAGACAGTTTTGTCTTAAGGACTCTTTTTTAACTGAAAGGCTTTTGAGACACTGTAAAACAAACACCAATATTCCCACACCCTCTTACCCAATATATCCAGCTGCCGTAAGCGCGTACAGTTGGCGGCGAGCTCCTCGATGTCTGTGTCACACACAGACCTGTTGGCCGTAAGAAAGAGCTTCTGCAAATTCGGGAGTCTGCGCGCAAGGTTTGTGAAGCAGCCCGTACTGCTCTGGAGCGTAGGACACCAACCAAGATCAAGTTCTTCCAAAAGCTGGCAGCCTGAAGCCAATTCCGCGATCCCGCTTTCAGTTATGTTTTTACATCTCCACAAATCCAGACTGCGAAGCTTTTTGCATTTTGCTCCCATCATGCTTGCTATAAGGTCATAGTCTTCAATCTGCAAGGAAAGCAGACGCTCTGTCATGTGCAGCATCGTTCCAGACATACAGAGGTGCTTCACGGTTTGCTTCCTAACACACATAACACATCTGTCTCAAGCATTTGTCATTTCTGAAGAGCTCCAAAAATTGTTCATTGCATGGTACAGTGAGATATACTTTTATAAAAGACAAAAATTAAATCAATTTCCTATAAACCCCAGACACAGCTGTTTTTAAATTCACTTAATACTGAGGATCAAACTGCAGCAAAAGTTGTTTCTTTGAAGAAACATTTATTTTGCACAGTTGTTTTCCCTTTAAAAGATGATTACAACAGCTTTTATGACCACAAGAAGTGCAACTACTGAAGAATGATTGAAGACTGTACTTATTTCCATTTTAAGTTGATCAGTTGCTGCATCTCCTTATGAAGGTCTTATTAATTATTTATTAAATGATTAGGCACATAGAGAATGCCCAAAAACTTAGAAAAAGGCAGAAGAACTCTGAGAAAGCTTACAAGCCATTTCAGGCCTACTAAAATAGTACACAACCCAAGCTGCATTCATCTTGGACCTTCCAAAAGGGTAGAGTCTTGTATCAACCTCACAACCTTCACCTTTGTGAAACAAACACCGATTGGTTCCAAAGTGAGTGCGTGTGCGCGCACACACACACACACAAACACACACACACACACACACACACACACACACACACCCTGAATGGTCCAAGCACTCACCATGACACAGCTGCCCAGGCTGAGGTGCTGCAGCTCCGAGCAGAAGTTCAAAATACTGAGTAGGGCTGTTTGCTGCCACGGGGGAACACATCAGAAGGAAATACGGAAAGTGAAACAAAGAGAAGAGGTCAATTAGACATTAAAGGCTGTCACCACATTTCCTGAAATACAGCTCAAAACTCTTTTACAGGTGCCTCAAATGCCACTTAATGAGTCTCTGGGTACTTTACCCATTGATTGGCTTAAAGAAACGGTAATCGTTACAAACCTTTATGCAAGTCACTTTGGATGGGGTTGTGTGCTGCCCTGAAGATACCCACACACCACTGACCTATCCACTCATTTCCCACAGGAGAGCTGATGAAGAGGTGCCACAAGATCAAATAACAGCAAGGCCAGCCTGCAAACACAGAGGGCTGACGGCACACCAGGAGAAGAGGGCAGGCTCTGACACTCGCCGATCAGCTGCAGCCTGATGGAACTGCCAATAGAGCTGCACAGCAGCAGGGCTGGGCTGGCGACTTTAATGTCAAAGGCGGCTCTGTGCTGACAAGGATGCTGACAGCCATTGAGCACTTGTCACTACTATCACACACACTGAAACAGATATAATGTGTATTTTACACTCCCGTTCCTGCCATTTAACATTGCCATTCTTTGCAGAAAGTACTGCACATTGCTCAGCCTGAAATTGGACTGCAACATCAAATGTGCCTTATGAAAGTGCACAGCTGGTCTGTTCCACAACAAAGGAGAACCTTTACAGATTTTTACCTGTGTTTCTCAGATACAGGAGAAATCCTTCTGCATTGTCTGTAGACATACTTTGTTTTGTATTTGGAGACACTCACAGTGTGAAAAAAAAAATGTAATCTGGGATTCACATTACAAATACCTGTGCATCATACTTAAAACATCACTTCATTAAGACTTTGTGATCTATATGAGCTTTAAAAGAGGACTAGGCTTCACAGCATATTAACAAGAAAAATATGTGGATTTCTACAGCTTCTAACAGAAAAAAACCCAAGCAATGTACAAGTGACAAAGTAATCTACTGCTATTAAGTGTAATTACAACAAGAACACTAGTCAACAATGTTTGTATGCAGGGGTAGTATAATTTAGTTTCTTTAAATATAAATTTACTTGTTTTCAAAAATCTTATAGTTAAATGCTTCACTTAGATCCCTTAGTTTGTTACATTCCAATGGAAGTTGGCAGAAATATGATCCTTTGCCATATCACCAAGAAGAAACATCTGATTCCTGGAAAGACTGGCAGACACATAACAGGGACATAGCATGGGGCATTAACAGAGACCATTTCAGACATTTAATTTAGGCGTCTCCAAGGAGCAATTATAAACACCCAACACTTGACATGTATGGAATCTTGATTCCTGCTTGGCCTTCTAAGATTTGATTTCCCAAAGGCAGCCTAAAAGTAGATGCCAAGAGTAACAAGCCTTCCTCACATATATCTTGATATAAGTCCTACAAAGTCACTGTCCCTTGCTTGCTTTACTTTTCATTCACTTTTTAAAGGAAAAGGTAGCTAGGGAATGGAACGCAAGCATTAAAAAGTCATTATTCAAGAGGTTATTAAGAATATTTTAAGGTTGGTAAATGAGCGAATATCCAATTCATTTTAAATTGAGCAATTAATAAGCAAATGGTTCATTTGGATCATTAAAGAGGAATAAACAAGTAACTCAAAGAGAATTGAGACACAGTCTTTCCTACTCAACTCAGTGAAAGCTATGAGCTTCAGAACCTACTCAGATGCATGAATGAAAAGCAAAATCCCCAAACTCCTGTCTGCGAACCTTAAATATCAGAGCTAAACAAATCAGTCTCTGACTGCACACAGAGCTCCAAACAAGGTTTCTGCAGGTATTCAGATGTCTCCACAGGAAAGCTGAATATATTGCTGCATTCCACCAAGTCTTTTAGTAATGGTTTCCAGATTGGAATTTAAACACTGGCCTGAAAGGATGGGAAACAGCAATCTCTTTCCTTAATTAACACAAACAGTACAAAAGTGAACAGTCACTCTGAACAGCTTGTAGGATCTGAGATCAATTCCATGCTTCTTCAGAGAGGGGTGAAATACAGAGGAAGACTAGTATTCATAGTTATCTTGATAGATAATTGAGCTCCATGTGTTAACTTCAACAGGAATGTCATGGATCTCTCGGAGTACCTTTTTAGTTCTTCTCTTTTTTAAGACAGTCCTTCCTGTACTGCCATGCACTGAGTCTACATTTTCAAAGGTCTTTTCACAATCTATTACTTTAAACCATTATTTTAAAAAACAAAACAACCTAAAACAAAAAGTACTAGAAATCTGAGTAATAGAAGGCAGCTTGGTAGAACACCATGTCATACCATCACAAATCATGCCAAGTTAAGCCCAAGAGTAAACAACTACATACTCAACATTCATTTTACTGGCTATATTAATTCCTCTTCTGGGGCGCATATATGCCCACACACAGCAAACCAGATTTCCTTCAGACACAGTGTCTGTTCTTCTGTAACTGAGGTGGGCTTTGCATATGCCATATAAGAAGAAAAAACGCTTTGTGCATGCCTAGCTGTGTCTCAGACAGTTGAGAGTCCAGGTGGCAAAAGACATGAAAATAGCAGGAGAGAATGGCAGCTCATAGAATCATATGCACTACATATAGAAGGACTATCATTGTAATAACCTGTCTGTGTCAAGCCATCTGTCAGTACAACATGAGCAACAACACTCCTACTTAAGCAAAGGAGAACAGCAAGGCAATCACCCGATACAGGAGCTGTAACACAGGCCAACTTTCAAATGTTAGAGTGTTTTCCAAGAGGAGCTAAAAGGCCACCTAAACTATGGATAAGCAAGCTTTAACCTGGAGTCTAACTTCACTTTCTTGGCCAAGCAGAGACAGTCAAATCAAAGACTATACATCTAACAACACTCTTCAGCCTAGCAGCCAAGACATGTATAGTTTGGAGATTTTTTGAGTTTCCCCTGAACCAAAGGCAAAGTTTAGCTTCATACCTGCTCCCTTTAAAAGGGATTGAGAGAAGAGTGAATGATTATAAAAACCCCAAAATACACTAAAACAAAAAAATACTCTGGAAACAAACTTTAGGTAAGATCTACTTTTGCTTAGTGGAATCATGACTTCAGTGGTCTAAATTTCTTTTGCCATCCAAGCCAAAACAAAACCTACCAGAATAATCAATTTTTATAAGATGCCTCAGAGAACAGGAAAAGCTCAAAGTGGATGAATAAAATGGTCTGCCCTGTCCTCCGTTCCCAGGAAAGAGGTTTTTAGATGAGGAAAACATACAGTGAAGTTGTTGTTTTCAGAGAGAAGACTGTAACTGATCAAACTGATCGGAAGGATATGACAGTGCTGCTAAACACAACCTTACAGAGCAGATTTCAGAAATATTTTAAGGCATAGTAGTTAGTCATAAACCTCGAAAAAAGGGAAGATGGCCTGAAGAGTCTCTGAAATCTTTATATACGGGTCTGTCAGAAAGGATATCAACAGAGCTGAGCCTGGCTTGAACAAGAGGTAAGATTACCACTTGAAATCTTACTTTACTCCACACAAGCCAGGTGACAGGTCTGTCCAAACAATGAAGTCCTCCACTCTGTTACACACACCTGGATACATACAATAATACTTACTGGAAGACAGTGATGTGCTGTGTATACTTCAAATAAACAGGTGGTATTGGACTAAATTGTATCATGCCTGTCTTTGTAGAGGCCTTGGCCATCACACAAGTTCTGACTTCGATGTTGTAAAAGTACTGCTGGTTTGAACAGACAACCCACCAGCAGAGAAACCAAACACTGGTGCCAGAGCAATACACTTGGCAAGACTGAATCTTGCATGACTTTTTCCAGGATTTTTTTACATTCATGATCCAGCAGAAAGCACAAATCATTTCTGATGTTAGTATGATAAAGAAAGCATCTAACAGATAGCCTGAGCTCAATGTCTGTTCAAACAGAAAACCCTTCTGTCTGTGGCAGATGTGACTAACCAGTGAAAGATGCACTTAAAACATTTAACTATTTACTCATTGCAGTTTCATTGTCAAGTAGTCAGAGATTAAAAAATATAAGAAGGGTTTAAAAAATACAAATGATGCACTATAATATGGCTATCACATAACAGCTGCACTACCCTACAAAGCATGAAAATCAGTGCACTACAGTGTGACTCTGGAAGATTAAAGGAAGAAGTTAAGAAAAACAACAAAGTTTTGCTTTGGGGTTGGGTTAGGAAAGAAATAGTCTACAGCTTTTAATTAACTTTCTATAGCTAAATCTTAAAAGATACTTTTAAATTTGTAACTGTTTTACTGGAGACAAACAACAGGTTGTTTTTTCCCCTTTTCAGAAGAAATGTGTCTGACATAAATTCGGAGTTCTTCCAGCCCCTCAATAAAACGAGAGCCTAAGTCTTTTAAAAGACTTTTATTCTTCTGCAATTGTTTCTTCAAATTTTTCAGTGAAGTTAATGTTAAGACAAAGGAATGTAAAAATTATCTTAAGATTATTAAAGACTGATTCCTCCCCTGCCTTGCTGACTATGTTTTTAATCAGGGTTACTAATTCTCCAGTTAACCTTCTTGTTGAAGAAAAAATTGAATTATGCGGGATTGAATTTTGTATTTTTAACATTAAAAATCCAAGTTACTAGTAGAAAAGATTTCCTTCCATACTCATCCCCACAACCCTGCCTCAGTGAGGAGGGGTAAATGTGGTAAAGAGGAGGTAACTGCAGGGTGCTCTAAGTATTCTGTCTTTCTAAAAACGATCAAAG
This sequence comes from Promerops cafer, assembly GCA_013398275.1. Classification (NCBI taxonomy): domain Eukaryota; kingdom Metazoa; phylum Chordata; class Aves; order Passeriformes; family Nectariniidae; genus Promerops; species Promerops cafer. The sequence continues at coordinate 358,017 of VZSE01012609.1, read as the reverse complement.
TCAATGACTTTTGAATTAATTCCTTAATATTCTTGGAACCTGAGAAACTGAAAGAAAGAAGAACTGGAGAACTGTGGATGAAGGCCAGGCTATGAAATCTACATCTCTCTCAAGCCCACCAATCACATCCATAATTCTCAGAAGCTGACTCTTCAGCAGAAAAATAATAATATTCTTAGAACTGCAGAGAAAGGCTCCTCTCTTCATGATCTGGGCAGAAGCTTCCCTTTTGTTCCCAAAAGGTTTAAATTTACAGCAAGAGATGTCAGAACTGGCTGACTCACCCAGAGAAACACACAACTGTGGGAACAGATTAGCCCAAAACATCTCTAACTTCAGCACACACACCATGAGTGCTACTTACTGTTGTTAAATTAAAACGTATTTTTAAATAATTGATGTATCAGTCTACCTTAAGCCAGTGAAATAGTATTTCATAAGTACCACATCAAAAAAAGTTTTGGCATAGTAGAACTACCTGTAGTAAAAAACCCAACCAACCAAACAAGGAAATCCTCAAAAGAAATCAATTCTATTTCAATCTGAGTACCACTATTGCTATAAATATTTGTAATTACAAACACCCCGTACAAATGTAAAATATGATCTTGTTAAGACTGTCAAAAGTAATTAAAAATCTACAAAAATTCACAATACTTATTTTTTCCTCCCTTTGGCATTTTGCAGCACTAGAAGAAAGCCAAAAATCAACTGTTTGGGTGAGGGGATTTTCTTGGCATAGTCAGTGAAAGAACTAAGTCAGAAATTACTTGGCATCTGCTACTCTACCATAATGATTAAAAACCTCATTGGATGCAAAGCCAGAATTCTGTAAACTTCTATTGAACCATGCCTTTTGGAAGGTACAACAGGGCAAACCAATGCTGCCTGTAAATTAAAAAAAAAAGGTCTACTTCATGAATTTCAAGGTATCATACCTCTGCATCTAAAAACGTACCATCACGCTGCAGTAGTCCCCAAAAGCAATTTTTTTTTTTTTACAGAAAGGAGAATGTAATACATCAATAATGCAGAAAACCAAATGTAGGGTAATGGTGAAATACAATTTTCATCTAAATCTGCTCCAACAAAGAAATTGAAAAATATGATTCCAGGATTATTTTCCCTCCCATTCCCCCCTGCACCCACACACACAATATTTCAGGGCATCAAGATAATTTCAGTTACAGACTTCTTGGTCTATGATACTTCAAAACAACTATGTTAAAGATACAAGGTACTGTGAGAGGTTTATAGTGATGAGATGCATGCTAATAAACACATGAGAGTCAGTGGTTTAACCAGATAAAAAAAACCCCACAAAATTAATTTTAGATACTTATAAAGTACTAGCCTTAGTTTCCAGAAAAAGTTTTCATACCTGCTGGTTGCCCAGAAAGAATTCATTTTCAGACTGCTTCTAAGATTTTGAGTTCTGAGGATAAATACCTATTCTCAGTAGCCTATTTTTTACAGAAAAAAACCCACATCTGGGGATAGTACACAAACATTCAATAATACACAAAATACATAATACACTATTTCTTGAAACTATACTTGGATCTAGAGGTCTACAGAGCTATTCAAGTTGTCCACCTTCTATTGGTCTATTTTCCACTATATGTTATTTTTCAGCTAAATGAAATGTTACAGAAAATGTCAGTTACAGAAACTGTCAGGGAATCATATATCAAATTAGAACTAAATGGTGGCCAAATTTGTTTAAGGCTTAAGTCCTTCAGTGCCCCAAGCTATCTCATGAGGAAACAAATAGAAGAGGTCACCTCATCCTTTACAGTGTAGTTTTTGTGGCCTTTTGGAAGAACAAGATGCCCATGTAGTCCCAAAAAGAGGTATCCCCTGCAAGTATCCAATCACTTTGTGCCCAGAAATGATTATACCTCTTAAACAACCTTAAACAATCCTTTTCTGAAACTTTCCAGATGAAAAAAGGTTGAGCTTTGTAACAAACTGACCTTCCTGCAATTTAGAAAGGCACGTTATGTTATGTACAGTATTTCAAGTCCTTACACACACCCCAATGTAGAGTATCCTATATAGTATCACACATGTCAGAGAATCTCAGTCTTCCTTATATCTATCCTCATACCACAGCTACAAAATGACTAAGTTGCTACTACACAAATTTTATTGATAGAAGAAGTGTAGCATACAGAAACCGTGCACCTTGTAACTGGCCACAGACAGAGATCAGGAAAACAAAGCTCCCAGGTTAAGTCCTCAGTCAGCGTCATCAGCACTAAGAGAATCACAGAAGAGGTAAGTGAGGGAAGGAACTTCTGGAAACTGTTTAGCCCAGACCACCTGGCTACAGCTCAGCTGGCATCTCCAAATGGACTGAAAAACACTGTCAAGCAATGTAGGACCCAGTCCCTTTCCAGGATGAGGCCCCCACCTTGTGCTTAAATACCATAATCACAAGAGTATTTGAGTCATGCCTTCTGACATTAATATAGACAATTTTCATTAATAGATTCAAAATAAACATGGCAGCAAATCATTTTCCTCCACACTAGAAGCTGGGATTAGAACAGGAATTTTATTCTCCCACAAGTACCCATCAGCTATCACCTTGGAAGATACAACATGGAAAGAAATATGATGAAAAGAGAGACAATTGAAATGTATTCGCTAAAAATCTGCTGTCGATGTCCCCCTAATGCACATGGATTATAGGACCATTTTTGAGATACTATTTTTGAGACAGTGATAAAATTTTTGTCTCCAAAACTTTATGACACATTTAAAAACACTGATGCAATATGAACACTCCTAAGTATGAGGTAAGAGAAGAACGAGGTGGAATGAGCCTTATTAACAAGTGCGGGTATAGCCTTTCAAAAGTCAGAACAACCTGGCTCTTCAGAAACAGACCCAGTATAATTTGCAAGTAGGGATTCAGTATGTACAGGGGCACCTTTTTGTTCTCTACAGCTACTTGGCAGTGCCAGGGGCACAGCAGGGACTGGGACACAGCAACACAGCAATTACTGAATTAATTCAATGTAAGTAATAGTCTCTGCAGTTAATTAAATTACTGTATTTTGATTTTGCTTTATTTGGTCAAATTATGTCCTCCCTTATGTCTGCAAATCTGTTTTACACTTTCATTCTTCCCCCTCACTTCACATTAGAGGCTCAAACAACCAAATTCCACGCTGTGAGCCTGACATGAAATCAAAAAGCACCATCAAGGCCCTGTATCGCATGATTGTCACTGACTCAACTTAATTCCAAGAATCCACATTCCAGCCAGAGCCTTTCACCTTTTCTTTTCCCACTATTTGCTTGCAACTCTTCATCCTAAAGATTCATACCCAAGCCAATGGAACTTTGCCCAAACTGAAAACCCTTTAAACAATAGCTCTCTAAAGTATGACATGACCCATAACAAGTTATTTCTGAAAACTCTGTAGAACGTTTTTATGGCAGCATTAACTGTTCTATTGCTCATGGCATAAAAACATAAGAGTTATTACATTTACTGCTACGATTCTTCTGCTTCTTTTTGGTATCCAAGATTTCCAGTGTCCCCTCTTACAGCTTATTCCAAATTTGCTTTTAGTCAAAATTATTAGAGCTAAAATCTACAAATACAACACTTGCTTTAAAATGTGTGAAAAACAAAGTCCTTTGTTCATTGTAATTAGATTTGAATTTAGTTTGTTTTGTATCTTAAATATAATTGCAATACAAACTTTAGTATTTTTCTTTACACATTAGAAAGATCTCAGAATATCATGCGATATGAAATATATAATCTTACATTAGAATTTACACCCATCAATACGAAGACTGACAAGTTCTCCTACTGTAATTGTGGCTTTGGTTTCTTTAAAATACAATTTTGGCTGCATTATTTATATGGACTAAATACTTCACAATAAGCATTATATTAAGATAATACTAATGCTCAAGGATAAAGATGTGCATTGCCAATTGCTGTATACAATAATACTTCCACTGTTCATTGTATTCTTCAAATGTATCAAGGCCAACCAGTGCTTAAGTTATGCTGTGAATACACTCTCAACGAACAAACATTAAGGAGTTATGTATCAGTAAATACCAAAACCACCAGCACAAAAGTCCCACAAGTATAATCACAGAAACACAGAACGTCTAGGTTGGAAGACACCTTCAAGATCATCGAGTCCAAACCGTGCCCTAACACCTCAACTAAACCATGGCACCGAGTGCCACATCCAGTCTTTTCTTAAACACATCCAGGGATGGTGACTCCACCACCACCCTGGGCAGACCATTCCAGTACTTTATCACTCTTTCCATGAAAAGCTTTTTCCTAATATCCAACCTTTATTTCCCTTGATGCAGCTTGAGACTGTGTCCTCTCGTTCTGTCAGTTGCTGCCTGGAGAAAGAGACCAACCCCACCTGACTACAGCCACCCACCAGGGAGTTGTAGAGAGTGGTAAGGTCACCTCTGAGTCTCCTTTTCTCCAGGCTAAACACCCCCAGCTCCCTCAGCTGTTCCTCACAGGACTTGTGCTCCAAGCCCCTCACCAGCCTCGTTGCCTCCTCTGGACGCGCTCAAGCGTCTCAACGTCCTTCCCAAACTGAGGGGCCCAGAACTGGACACAGCACTCGAGGTGTGGCCTCACCAGTGCTGAGTAAAGGGGAAGAATGACCTCCCTGTAATGATAGTGGTGTTGAGCACAAATAATTTACATTTATAAAAAGTTGAGATTAGTTTCTCAAAGCAAGAAAAAAATTATTCAAGCATATACATAATCAAACAATCTTTGAGAACCTTTATTAATGAACTTACAGCACTGGAAAAATGAGCCACATTTGGTGGGGAGGAGGACAGCCATGCAGGACACATTTTTAGTAACTGAAAAGTTACTAAAACTTTTACTAAGTTTTAGTAACTTCTAGTAACTGAAAAGTTACTAAAACTAAAAGTTACTAAAGTAACTTTTTCCTTCTAACAGAAAGGTTGAAAACATTCAAAGGCATTGGAAGCTTCAATTCAGAGCTTAGGAAACAATTTCATACATGCAACCTCACACTCAATATGTCAAGGAAATAACATTATATATGGCCTTAAGATTCAGCAGGGTTAAGACCAAAGACTACAACATTTTCCAGATGGTACAGCAATCTTCCAAAGTAGCAGTGCACTAAGTAGCAAAACACCAGCCTTGCCCATTTCACTAAAAACATACCCTTAAAAACAGGAGCCTTGATTACAGAAACAATGGCAACATTTTTAAATACAAAACTTATTCAAAGAAAATAGCTAAAATAAGAAGAAACTGTAATTACAATTGCTCAATGTAACATTATCAATTTTATTAAATTTCCATTGTCCTCAAAATCTATGCACCTAAAAAAAAATCATTAATAGTAGCCAGTTTTTTGGCAGAGTGTTTCCTTAGAATTTATCTATTAGTGTCACAGTAATCATATAGATTGAAAAAGTACAACAAATACTTTAAATTTAGATGTTGAAAGAACTTTTTTCCTCTTTTTTAGTATTAAAAGACAAAAAAGTAAAGGGAAAGGCTACAGCAAGACTTAGACTGCAAGAAAATCCTGTATCTGGGAGTGTATGTGGGAGAAACATAATTTCTTTTATTAAAATGTTAATTCTTTATTTTTATTAAGCATAATGCAAAACCAGAAACAGCATTATCACATACTGACAAACAGGACGGAGAATCTTCATCTCTTCCTATGTTATTTAATCACATGTCCAAATCCCCAACCAAAAGAAAAAATTGTACTATTTAACCAAATGTGCTCTAACGCATGAAAATTTTGTGGTTTATTTTGCTCATTGCTTGGTTTAAGAAAAAAAAGCAAGCCCCCAATTTATTTAGGAAACAGTCTAAATGCAATGAATAGATTTTTCGTTTGGTTTCTTCTTGGGTTTCAAGACAGAACTTTAACAGAAACCGTATCAGCTCTGTTCTTCTCACCTTCTTATTTTCTCATAAGAAATACATCCTTGTTATCAGTTTGCATTTTTTTTGTTAGTGGATTCACAGCCTCAGATTCTTTTCACTCAGCAGATCCAGTTGGCAACAATACAATGCCAACTTCTTGATTAATCATTAGCATTGTTCTTCTGTTTGCTCCTCAGAAGCTCCAACAATGAAGACAGCAGTAGAAATTTCACAAAAATCAAGAATACTAACAGCTCCTTGACAAGTTTCAGAGAAGTCTGAATCACTTGACAGCATGCTTTATCAATCCATCCTTTTTTTGCATATAGCCACCACTTACTAACAAGCATTTCTGAACCAGCTGAAAAGTACAGAAGGAATGGCTGCCTATTTTGTACAAATAACCAAAGATTTGCACAAAGAGAAGCTAATGTTGAGAAAGATAATGTTATTTCTACAAATCTGTGACTTTTGTAGTTCTAATGCTCTAATTCAAATCCTATGCCACATCTTCATTCTTTCCCTTTTATTTTTTGAACTGTGATGCACACACAATGTATACTGTTAAGTGGCTTCACTTTAACAAGTAATACCCAAGCATCATCTCCAATTTACATATTTAAATTTCCAGAAATTTCTCTTCCACTATTTGTTAGGAACAGTGCCTTTTGTTCATACTTACATATAAAATGGAAGCATAATCTTAAATAAACTTGATTACGAATCAGTGTTTTTGTCAGCTACAAGCAGAGCCATGTCCATACACATGAAAAGCAAAAGTGAATCTTCACAAAGGAAGGGCTTCAAAGTCAGGAAATATTTACCACCTACATTCAATCTAATTTCAAGCTCTGCTCAGCAAAGTGATAGCAGAGGAATGACAGTTACCAATCACCTCAGAGTACATTTCATCTGATGCACTATTACAAGCATGAAGTCTCAAACTTCAGAAGCTACCTGAGTAGAATTAAGAAGATTCTGATCAATCAACAGTAAAAAATAATAAAACTGTACAATCACTACAGCTGATACAATGATCTTTCCTGGATCTGAAAAATCTTTGTGAATTAGAGCCAACATTCAAAATGAAATAAAGAGATTTATCCAAGATTAACAGAAAGACTAGCATTGTAGAAACAGAACAGATACAGCCAAGGCACCAATACAGCTCTATTCAAAAAATGCAGGGCTCAGCAATTTTCTTTTTGGTTTGAAGAAAATAATAATTGCTTCAATACAGAGAGCAGCTACGACAAAGTAACAAGTTACTGAGCAGCACTGGCTTCATGGTGACTGCACACTCCACAGCAAACCCCATAGTAAGCACCACTCATGCCAGGTAGATTATCCAACTACCTTGTGTTACCCACTCACCATTACAGACACCTAGCTGGAACTTGGGCACAAACTAACTTAGGATTCACCAAATAAAGGACAACAAGACCAAACTAACTCTAACACATGTGTCAGGTGTGAACTGCTTATGAATGCAGTATCGTAGTCTTAACTTCAGATGCCCCTTGCACATCCAGCTGGCAGAACCTACTGTTCCAGCTTCATTCCTTTCATTACTCTACGGATTAAGATCCCACACAATCCACTCTCACAGCCTGACTTCTGTGCACCGAAGCACAAACACAAGTAACATACACAAACAAACCCTTCTTAAAATGTTTAATCTAGAGCTAGAAGCTAGGAAAAAGAAAAAACCTGCAGAGACACAGGTTTTCCCCCATTTTGGCACTTTTGCAACAACAGAAGTAGGACAGCTTCCAGGTAAACCACAGTAGTAAGGTTGTAACACATGAGTAATGTAGCTACTGAGAGGGAAACAAATTCTTCTGATTCAAACTGCTGAATTTATAAGGATACAACATTTGTAAAATGTAGCAAACTACAACAGACTTCTCAGCTGTAGCACACAAACCCATTCCATCTTAGAGAGGAAATGTGTTGCAGCAAGCAGCAACAACTGACTTTGGCAGTCAAGTAACTGTATAAAGAAGTAATTTTTACACTGTAAATTATAAGTTTTATAAAAAACTTGTGTTCTGTGTCTCAATTACTGCTAATATACAGACTGTAGGAATCTAGAAATTAGCAAATCATTTTAAAGGGGAGAATGTTGAGAATTAAAGGAAGTTACTAAACATGATAATTTTACAATTATATTTGCCAGTACAGTTTGTCTAGAGTCCACTTCAAAATACAAGAAAAGCATTAAATTTGTAATTTTACCACATTGCTTAAAACAGCTGGTGAAAAGTCACCAACCTACCATGAAAGTTAGGCCAAAAATTATTTTGAAAATAAAAAACCATCCTAAGGTTTTTGAAACTACCTTTGGATTTTCTGAATTTAGCTCTGAATTGACACTCAAAATACTAATTTACTTCTTCATTATTGAGAAGAAACCAAATCCCAAACCAACTTTATCAGGATTGAAAATACTTATTGTGAAGATTAAAAATAGCTGTTCCTACCTCCACTTTGGTTCTGTAGAGAATGAGACGCTTTAGGCTGCCCACTTTGGCTATGTGGTTGAAAGCCTGAGGTGGTATTTTATCACATGATGAGAGATTTAATTCCTGAAGATTTGGACACATTTCAGTGATGACCTCCAAGCATGTTTCATTGAGGAAATGGCCACAAGACAACTCAAGACGTACTAGTTCAGAGCCACAGACTTTCAGGAACCTGTAAAAGAAGATCATGTTTTAAGTAAAAAAATAACATACTTTCAGGTGAGAGCCTGAATACTGTCAAAACCTTAACCATGTAAACCACGAAATAATTCCTTTCAACAAAGAAAAGCCAATAGTCTTGATAATTCTGTTTTGTTTAGGAATTTAGAACATGGTTTCTTATTAATATTAACTCTGAGACAATGGAGCAAACTAAAACAATGATCATGTTTTAAATGCTTTAAAACTGTTGAAAGCCAATTTTGACAATGGCCTGCAAGTTTACACCAATAATCTCATATTTATCTCAGAAAAATCTGCAAACATAAAAATGAGGTTAAACAAATACTTTTAAATGGATGATCTATTCAGAGGTGTTTTAAGACTTTCAGGAAAAAAAATCTCATTATTTTCATTAAAAAGTCAGAATCAACACTAGCTAGCAGTTCTAGTGAAATTCCTGAGGAGTATTTGACTTCGGAAAAAATTCCTACATCACCTAACAAAAGACCCAAAATTTAGAAACTTTGATGGTCTCTATATTTTGCTTTCCTGTCAGAGATCTCATGTCAGAAACTCAAGCTCTTTTATCTCTAATCCAAGGTTTTACCAAAACCACATAAAGTCAGTCCCTTTTCACTTCAAAGATAACCTTCAAACCATAAATTAACCACTAGGCTTGTAAGCTTGACATTTAATAAGATAAAAAAACTCACGCAGTTGCCATGCTTATGTTATATTTTGGTAGTTCCTCCAGTAGAAAAACTAGTTTGTTAAACTACAGGCTGTAATGAGTTTCCCACGTTACTTCCTAGAATAATGGAGCTACTTGTGAAAGAGCATGAATTCATTTCTCTTAATAAATATTCTGATCTGCTCCCTTACCACTTCTATTCTACAAAAACGTTCATGCAGACAAAGCAGCTTCAGGTTCTGACACTTCCACCATCAAGTCAGTATTACTTCTTGGGTTTAACTGATGTAATAGAAATGCCAGAGACACACAAGGCTCCTGCTTGCACAAAAACTCCCATTGCTACAATGAAAGAGTTCTTAGCCTTCCCAAGCATTTGTTCATGCTGAAGCTTAGTACGAAATTGCTGCTGGTCTTAGAAGAAGACACATCCAGGGACGCACTCCTCAATGACACCAACAGTAGTGCAAGACTTGAAATCCATCTTTCAAGATCCAAGTTTTCAAGCTGCCTCCTTCCCTTACTTTTTCATTACTCACTCAAGTCATACCTGCCATTCATTATCACCTTTCTTAATCCTTTCACCTTGCATATTACATGGCCTTAGTGTGATTATGCAGATCCTGTGTAATACAGAGGGAAAAGGAGATTCCAGCATGGCATCTCCACCCCTGTATGTTTCCAAGAGTCACCTGAAACCTTGACTGACCTGATCTAGCGTTGGGGACACTGGTACTTCAAGTGGGAGCTTGGAGTAGACGACCTTCAGGGGTCCCTAACATCCAACATTTCTATGAGCCTAAGCAAACAGAAACAAAGAGAGGGTCTGAGACATAAAAGGGGAGAAGACATAAGCCCCAGAACCACAGGAGTTCTGCCATGTATAGTCTTCAAATCTACTCCACTGTTTTTTTCTAACTCACAGTCTCTGTTTAGAATCTATTTTAGCTTTTAAAGTCAGAATTTAATCAAACACCAAGCAGTTTCCATACTGGTGAATTCACAGAGACTGGTAAGCCTTCCTGTGGGAATGTCAGAGCTGAAATGACATGACAATTCACAACAATTAACATCAGGTATTTAAACATTTAAGTGCTATTTTAGACTAGCAATAGACTTCAACACTGTTATGGAGAAATGCAGGATGGAAATCCCCTGGAAATCAGAGTAGAGATATATGTATACATTGCTGATTACCAATTAGCCAATTCCTCTATTTAATGAGTGCTTTAACAATACATTCACACAGCTTCTTTCATCAACAAATTATCAGGTTTGTTTGAATGATGGTATTTTCCATAAAACTTTGTCAGTCACCACTTATTATACCTATAGCTTTTAATTTGTTAACAAATAAATATTTTATGAATTACTCCATTACAATAATGGATGTTAGTTTTACTGCCATATAATTTAACAGGGCTTGGCTGTTATAAATGTTAGTAGAGATCAATGCTTTTCTCTTTCTAGGACTATTAAAAGTTAACATTATCAGGTCAGGGAAACACTCAGTTAACCCCCCTAGAACTGGAGAAGAACTCCAGGCTCACCAGCCTGAGGAGTTATTATTCTCATAACATTTTATTTAAACTCATTACACTTGAAACACACGGGCAGACACCAAACACCGACAGCAACAAACACTGCCCTTCATGGCTTTGCTGCCTTGTTGGAAAAGGTTATTTAGGAGACATGAAACAGAAACAAAAGGGGGATAAGGCACATGCAGCAGCAGGGTACAAGAATGAGTGGACATGCACATACGAAAGAGAGGAACAGAAGGAGGAATCTGAGGAAGTCAACAACCAGAACAGGGCAGAGAACACTGGGCAGAAGTGCACAGTTCTCTGAATGATGGGGACACCCTGCTCTTTGTTTGAATTAAACAGACTGCTCAGGATAGAGGTCTTTGCTGCAGTCTTGCTACATGGATCTCCAAGCAGAGCCGTATGGCAAGGTAGAACACGGGTTCTCATGCTTTCAAAACAAATCTGGCATGGTCTTCATACTTCCGAGACTTAACAGTCTCTGAGTGACTGGCTTAATTTAGCTAATCTGAAAACAAACAAAACCCAAAAAAGCATCTTCTACCCAAATCAAAATTTCTTCACATTTCTTCACATACCTCTCCTTTAAGCACTGAGGATTGACTGGTTCCTGTTCTCAGTCTCTCCTCTGTTCTGCAGTCATCCATCCCTTTAGTTTTGTTTTTATTATCAATATTTTATACACACCATTTCTGAAGGGATTTCTCTTCATCCCTTCATGTTTGCTACAAAATATGACTGAACAACCTAGGATAATGTGAACATGCACATTTCTTTGGCTAGACACTGGATTGGGCCTTTCCCTTGAAGTTTATCCTCACTCTAGACAGGAGTATTTCAGGCCTTTTAGTTGTTCAGTTTTTATTTTTTTCTGATTTTTGGTTTGGTTTTTGGAGGGGGGAGGAAGACCCTGTTTTGTTGGGGTTGGTTTTTTTCCAAGGGGGGGGGACTCTTGTTTTTCATAAAAAAAAGGAATCCCTCTTTCCATCACCTTCTGCCTACTCTCAAGAACTGCTGCTTATTTTCAACCCCTTCAGCTTTTGGGAAGTTAAGTCCTAGTGAGGTTTTTCTGGAACATCAAATATATCTATTAGCAGGCAGGATGACATTTGCTCATGGTAATTTTAAACCCATCATGATCACAGGGTCACTTAGCCCACTAACAATTTCCAATCTTGTAATTCATGTGTACATCATAAGCATATCTCATGATCCAAAATTAAAATCCAAGGTACAAGAGATAGTACTCTTCATGTAAGACCTCCCAAACAAAATTCTCCAAATACCTTTAGACATGTGCTTATGCAGATACTGAACACATCACATTTCCTCCAATGGTTTCTGGTGGATCTAGAACCCACACTTCACTCTTAGCTTAATGATCCTCACTCTATATTCCCCAGTTCAAAATTATTGAAAACTCTACAGCAAGTAAGGATCACAGTCCTGTTCTCTTTGATCTACTCATCCTCCCTAAATGCAATTAGCTACACAGCTTTATATTTCTTTGGTGCAAATAACACAACAGTTTTCTATTATGCTGACTTTACCAAATCCTTTTTCAATTAAAATCTTCAGTACTGATTTTATACCCATTGACATATATTTGAAATTGGTACCCAAGAGAGAGGGTGGAATAGGGAAGCAACTTTCATTTGTGAACAACACTGAGTTGGACAGAATTTTTTTTCTTTAGCATTTTCCCCTGTAGTGTTACCTTACATTAGCATCCATGTTACTTGACAGATGTAATATTGCCAGGCTTCCTTGGTATAAGCCTCCTACAATCAATATATCATAAAAACAACCATTTCTGTCTGCTTCAAGCCAACTACATGCTCTCTCCAGCTATTCTGGTCTCCTGTTTCCCGAGCGTGCCACCAGACAAGCAAAATGTCAAGACCCACCTGGATTTTATTCTTCTTCATTTTATTTCCAAGATCTTGAGGTGCCCTCTTTCTTACTTAGTTCTATCTGTATGATTACTTACACAAGCTCACAGAGGACTTTCTGCCTCACAATTACAGTCTTGCGTTTTAAAAAATGGTTTGTGGAATTCCATTTTAATATCCTTCTTAAAGACATGTTCATATATTTTTTTAATTCACAGTGATGCTTTTCCTTTCAAGACTGCCATGTAACACGACAGCAGCAGCATTTAGCACAGGTAATTGTAACAAAAGTGTTAAGGTTGGTATGAGTGGAGAACAACTGGGTACAAAGAGGTGTAGAAGCATGAGAAAGAACAAATGGCAACACAAGGGCTGGAACAGAGGTGTGTGCTGGTGGAAGTCAGATTAGCAGGTTGCTGACATCCCTGAACACTTATGTAGGCAGTTTCTCAGGGCACAAGGACTAGGAGATGAAGGACAGGAACAGCACAGGATGATGAAACCACCTGCCAGACAAATTGATTTGGATACACATCTTGGTTCTCTTGGCGCATGCAAGTATTCATGCTTAAGAGTGAGACTTTGTAAGGTAATTTGGTTTTAAAATTAAGTCACTCTCCCTTCCTCTAGCTATTCTAATTGGTACAATGTTATTTTCTACTCTAGCATGTATTACACCTCCTTTTTGGTAAGCAAATCCAAAAACATGGCATGTAAGTAAGTAGAATATTAAGTACCTGATCTTGTGCTTGTCTCAACACAGATTAAACTATTTCAAGAAAAACATGCAAAACAAATGTTATAACTTACTCTCAGTTACAGCCAACCCTAGTTTTACTAAAAACCTCTGAAAATTAAAGCAAGAGACAGACCTGACTGTTAAATTGAGAATCTCTGTTAAGTCCCATATTACTCCTATTTTCTGTGACTGTTTGGTGCATATTTCAGTAATTTCTCTGACCCTCCTGCTAGTTTGACTTCTAGCACAGGCTCACCAAATTAAGTATTGTCAAAACACACTTCTACTAAAGGCAGTGAAAGCCTTCAAACATGAACAACAACAAAACTGTTAAAGAAATATTCCTGGATGTGCCTGCCATACAAATACTGCATCACTAACCTGAAAATAAAACACTATTAATTCATTTTCACAGTGTAAAATGTCAGATGTAAATAAAAATCCTAATTCCCCAGATATTTAAAGCGAAAGTTTAAACAAGTTAATGACATTATCAGTGATCCAAGGAAATCTGCATGCAGAACTCCATTTTTAAACTGTCATTGTCCTTGAGCTGTTTAAACCTCAGAGCATTTATTCAGCAACTCAGTATTTCCTACTCCTCCAATCAACTCCCCTCACTCTTCCTTTATAGGTCCTACCCTCCCACACTGATGTTTCCCCCTGGCATGAAGAGATGCACCAGACCTCTAAAGCCAAGAGAAACGCAGTGCTGCTCATGTAATGCTTGCTGTGAAATCTCCGCTTATTCCCTGTCATTTTGCATTTCAGACTCCTGAGAGTGCTCAGACATGCCTTTCACTTTTTTTGTACACTTTTAGTTCAATCTAATATAAAGTTTAGTTAATTTACATTATATGCTGAAATGAAAAATTTATGATAGTAATTTTTAGCCCTAAGGAGTAGATGCTATCAATAAGTTAAAATACCTTCAGCTTTGCCTCAGGATGTTCATATGCCTGAAGCATTCTGTCTTCTCATGATAATACAGTATTTGCTCCAGTCACATTTCCTAAAATTACTTTTAACTTCTTTTAACTTTAATACAGTTTTGAAGAAAATATGTATTTCCCATAATTGCTTAGTATTTTCAGTCATTTCATGAATATATGAACATTTTAAAATGACAAATATATACAAGCTACTACTTTTAAGACTTTCGTAAGAAACAACAGATTTTTGAAATATATTATCCAAAGTAAGATTTAAGCAAGAGTAGCATTTAAACATACCCTGACTTGTAGAAATCATAACTTAAGCTGTACAACTGTAAGAATTAAACCAACTCTACTGGTTTTGAATTCAACACTGCCAACTGTAACTCCAAATGCTGAGAAAAATGCAAAAATATATGTGTCCTGGTTTTGGACAAAAGGAAAAATGGTGTGAGTTCTTGATTATGTGTCCTGAATGCTGTAATATTCCTCAGGGTGGTGGTATCTTAATAACAACCAGGGCAAGAGAACTAAAGAATTTACTGACAGATTTATCTATAAAGGAACCATATCCCTTACCAGGAAGTTCCTTTTTCAACAAGAGTTAGATTAATGCTTTTGAAAAGCAAGTCTTGTTCTAATGAGTCTCCTCTATTAGTAGGTACTTTCATAGCAAACGAGCAGCAAATTTTCCTCTCCTGGAGGCCAGTAAATTTGACAAACATGCTGACGAAGACTGTCAAAAGAAAAACTTGTGTTGGGGATTTTACTAGAAAAGACTTTTACAGAACAAAGGGTTGCAAAATTATTTCTGTAATAGAAAAAAGTTTAAAACCAGACCTAGTTACAGTGGAGAATTTTTGTTTTAAAAAGGAAAATGATACTCACGTAAATTATTTAGCTTATAACTTTGCTTCTAAAATTTATGATTGAACTGCATCTCCCATTCCCAGACTACATCCATCTCTTCCAAGAAACACTTTTTCTTAAAACTAACAATTTCAGAATTGCAATGATGTCAAAAATTTTTTCCCATTTGTTACAAATATAATCCCTTTTAAGAAATATAAACTGAAAATGTTTACTCACAGATTATTAATATACAAATAATGACTATTTATTATTTAAAAATGCTGTATACACATAAATGTTACTAGTAGTTCAGTACTGAAGAAAAGAAAATTAGTAATAATAAAGTCATTTTCAACTTAGTCGAAGTCCAGAATGCCAGAACGGTAAAGTCTGTAAGTCTATGAATCTGGCAATAATTTCTTCCAAGACTACAAAGATTTTCTGCAGTACTGTATGCTAAAAAAAATAAATCATGGAAATGAAGAAAAGTTGCCACAAAGATTCACATATGTTAAGTTTTTAAAAGACAGACTTAATAGCTAAGCATCAGAAAGCAGGCACTTATTTCAAAGTTGAATTCTCAATTAAAGCTTGCATATTTACCCTCTGCATAAAGCAACTAAACTGAAATCCAAATTTAGGAGAAATTTTTGTACCAAATTCAACAACTAACCGATGTCTATTTTTTTTTCCTACCAATAAGCACAAAAAAGGCATAGGGTTGTTGCATTATACTGGAAGGACTGGAAAAACAGAAGCAACATTTCCATCTTGACAAAGCATTACTTCAAAATATTTTACTTCCTCAGGTAAGAAACTTAGGAATGGAAGGAAAGAAAATGTCTGCATACTTGAGTCAACCTTTCTATTCAGAAAACAAATGAGAGTTAAGACAACTTTTTCAGATATATTAAACATTTTTGTTTCTTATCATTCAATTTCTGCTTTCACCTGCCATTGCTGATTACCCTTTAGTTGAAGCAACAACTTTTGCTTAAATGAAATGCATCGATAGAAGCTGTTTAACTAATGCAAATGAGCAAAGAAGCAAGAAATGATATCTTAAGAAAGCAGAGAACATGGCTGTTATACAGAGAAGAATCCCTGCAAATTTGCCATTTTAATGACCTACACCACAGTCATATTTTCAGCTCATTGGAATATGCACATGCAACCCCCCTGTTTTCCAACAGGGCTAATGTTTTAAATCATTTTTATGAAAATATTTGCATTTACATTGGACTCCAGTGATTACTTGGCTCATACCATGTGAGCATGCAATCAGTTTATTACTGCAGCCATCCTAATACAGTCCTACTGATGACTCATCTGTACAAAGAACAACCACAAACATTTTCCTTGCGAGATGGATTTCTGATAGCTCAGTTCTAGGAGAGTGTTTTAGAAGCCCAGAAGAAAGCAAACACTGCTCCCCCTGGAAGAAGCCTTTCAGTCACAAGCAGCTTGGAACATGCAGACTACAGACTGCTATGGACTTCTGCTGCTATATTTAGTATCTCCTACTGTTTTAGCTGTTCCTTTTTTCTACACCATAACAATCACATCCTTTATAGTAAATCCAAGACATTTTTTGCCTTTTAATAAAGTTTCAAATACTTGGTGAAACCACCATGCAGGAGCTCTGCAAACAGAGCTTGTCAAAACATTTCTGTACATTTATAACACTTACCTGCTAAATCCAGAAACAGAGATGGCTCCCCTGTTTCCAGTCCAAGATAAATTCAGCCACTGGATGAGAGTGCAGCGAGACTGTAGGTACTCCAGGGATGTGTCATTAATCCTTGCCCAGTAAGGTTGTAAACTGAGATGAATGTACTGTAGAGGATCACAGCAATGTTGATACAGTAGCTTACAAGTTTGTGCTAGTCTACACAGGTCTGGTACTGTAAGGTGACTCAAAATCAACTGGATGAGCTATATTAAAAACAGGGGAAAAAGTCACAGATAGTCATATAGCACTTAAAACATTAAGGGAAAACTGCAAAGAAATAAGAAAGTATGTTCTAACTTCAAAGAAAGTACAACCTTTTACTTAAAAGTAACTTCTCAAATAAATCAATTAACTAATTAAATAGAACTGCACTGCCTTCTCAATTTGACAACATGCTAAACAAGAACGGAAAAAGCAGATCAGCATATGAAAGTGATAGGAAGCTTTCAAATCAGAAGTTTCTTTACCCATGCTAATTTAAACAGTGATATATATGTAAACATTATGTTTATATATTTCCTTTCACTAAGTCTGCTCTTTCATTGAACAGAACACAGAACCGGCATCCTCCTCCTTTTCTGTATTTGGTTTTTAAGATGCGAGATATTTGCAAAGTATATGGAAAAACTATACCATGTCCCAGTTTCCCCACAGCCTGAACCAATTTCAGATTTATTTCTCTTCACCCTGCTTTAAAAATCAGTGTTTTTTCATCTGTGTTAGATCCTCCCCTCTGGACTATGCAACCAGGTAAAAAATTCAACATAATCAGATCTCCTTTTATGATCTCTTCCTTGCTGTAATACTTTGAGAGCATTTTTGTTCTACACCAGAGTCAAATCTGAAAGGCAAAACCCCTTTTTAACTGTAACAGTTGAATCATCTCAGCTTCAGAATAATCACCAGCCTTTCTGACTAGCATCACTGTAACAGTTTTTGTAATAACTTATGTCACACTCAAACTAAGAAATATCCCTCCTCTCCAATCACACTCTGTTTTCCTTTCCAAGGAATGATCAACACACACACAAACATAAATACTCGCTTTAGGAAATAACAAAAACGCCCAATAAAATAAATAAATTTCCTTTAGCTTAGGAACTGAGAGAAAATGCACTTGAAAAAATGAAATCTAAAAATTAATGTTTACTTTACCAGAGCTGTCTCTAGCAGATCTAAGTACCTGCACTCAAGTTATGTAACTTAAATTGACTGTTTTTAAGCAGAGTGGGAAACAGTAACTTGCTGAAATGAATCAGTGTAAATTAAAAAAACCACAACTCACAAATCAACTTATATGGAAGAGAATCCTGTGGTCCTTTCAAAATACCAACATGTTTCATTTTAATGTCTTAGAAGGATTCATAAGACAAATCTGCCAAAAATCAGAATAAAATCCATGACGTAAAATGAAAATGGAGCTTTTTGTGAGATCCAAACAGATTGTACTTCCAATGCATCACTTTATTATGCAGCTACTTTCTGACTCCCCTCCTCCCCCTTTCATTTTTGGAACAACAAAACAATTCAACTTCCTGCAAAATGGAAAATGTTACTTCCTACTCAGCTCCAGATTTAGTATTTAGATTTCCAACAACATCTACGTATCTTAAAAAATTTTAGTTCAACTCCAATGCAAGAATATAGTGTTAGATATACTCCAGTTTCTTTCATGCTTGGTTTCAAGCCTTTCATCTTCTCTTCTCCTTGCTTGTCCTTACCCCTAAAAACAGCCCAGGCTTTTGTCTCTGCAGGTGTTTGGAACTCAGATTGATGCAGAGGACCAGCACAGACATTTCAACATAACAGCATATGTATATATATATATATATGTGTGTGTGTGTATATATATCTGTGTGTGTGTGTATATATAAAAATATATATGCACATATAATAACTGCAGTTATATTATAATCAGCAACTGACCAACTGACATTTGGGAACCTGTTGACATTTTGAAACCTAAAATATCCAAAATAACTAAGCACTAACAAAGACATAATCCCAAGTTAATATCTTGGTTTTTTGCAAACTTTCAGCTAATCCACACTATGTAAGTCAGCTAAATATCTACTTTATTAATGCCTTTTTCCTCAGATTTTTTTCCCATGGTTACTTACTAAGTCTTCTAGAGCTGAAAGCTCAGCAGAGGCTGCACAATTAGCAGAATTTATGCCTACAATTAATGTGACAATGTCTGATAAAAGCAAAGTAATACAAATTTCATTCAATGAGAAAAAAGTTATTTTTTAACTTCTGAGCAATACAGAGAAGAGTGAATGAAACAATAAATGATTGAACAATGTCCATTTACACTAATTGATGACTTCAATGAGTATTTTGTAACACACAGAATGTCTTTCCACACCTGAGATGAAATCTCCCACGTCTCAATCAAAAAAATCCATCTTTATTTTTTACTGAAATTATGCTACTTCATAATATATAGAATGAAAAAATACAATGAAATGTGACTCCTATGATATTAGGTTATAAAGTGCTTTTTTCCTGGCTTTTGATTAAACAAAGATAACAGGTTCAAAACATACAGGCTTGTAACCATTAATCACCATTAGCCTGGAGTCTGGTGTCCGTCAGGAACATGCTTTTTGTGTCTGTGTACCCTAGCATAAAGTACAATTTGATATCATAATGAGTACGTGACATGATGTGCTGTACCGTGCTATGCTGTGCTCGTGGTGATTCCAAGGATGCTATGGAACTGAGTATCTGCTTTGAAAGCTAATTTCATAATGCAGTTTCTTACAAACAACAGTTTTTACTGTGATTTTATGAAAAATTATGTCACATTATTTCACACTTTCTTATAAATCAACCAGTAAAACCAAAGTTTATTGGAAAAAACAATAGAAAGAGGGAAACAATATATAATTTATACAACACTGATTGCCTTTTTAGGCTATGACGGACTAAAAGTACAAAAGTGCTTTCTCTCCCATTTCCAGGGCAAACATGGCACATGCCAGCTTTAAACATGTGATGAGATCAATGCCCACTACAATGAACATCTCCAAAACCAGGTTTCCAAATCATAATTCCCCACAATTCAACAAACAGAAGTACACAAAACCACTGTGTGCTGAGCACAAAAAGGATCCTGATTCCTACCCAATCCATATTTTTAAGATCATGGTAGCCCCTGATTGCAGCCTCTCACAGGCATATTTTTTGAACTACCAAATAAAAAATGTAACATCTTAAAAATAATTTTTTAAAAAAAAAGCCTCTACCCACTGCAAAGTTTGCTTGTAAGTCCAGACACAATTTCCACTCTCCAGTACAGGGGGCAAAACTTTACCAATGGTGAAGTTTCTAATAACACTTACTGAACCAGAAGTTTCTCTAGCTTTTCAAGCTTTTTGGCTGAAAAACAGCAAGCAACAGCCATTTGTACCTGATAAAATATTTTCTGTGTCTAGAGCACAATAACGCACAACTTGGTTTTGTCAGAAAAGAATGCCTGGATGCTGGTCAAACCTACAATATTCATACTTTCTACAAATCTCCTTTTTCAGTTCTTCCCCATGAAGATGAAATTATTTTCCAATAAAAGAATACACTGGCCTAGGCAAACCTCCCATTCAGAAACAGACAAATTAACAACTCAGAATTTTTTGACTCTTGAAGCTAGAGCTGCTACAGCTTATAATCCATTTAATTAAACCTGATATTAAAACATGCTCAGGTAAAGGACAAAGAGGCAAAGAGAGAAGGCAAGAAGAAGAAAATGGTACTCTAGGGCTTTTGACATTTCTCAGCATAGTTGAAGAAAATGCACATCTCTGGTTCCACAACAGCATGACTTGCACCACCAAATGCAAACACATTTAATAGTGCATGTGAGCACCAACAGACATGAGCAGCTCTTAAAGCTTGTAGGCAGCTTTCAGAAAAATCAGCTTCAAGGAATGACAAAGATGTCATTTACATCTTTCTATACCAAAATTTTTACAAAAAATATATTTTGGACTGGACCATGCAGAGTCTTCTGACTCTCCTCTCTGGAGAAAAATAAGCTGGGTTTTTAGTAGCCAGCACATCTTGGTGAGTCTCAAACTGCCCAAACATGGATGCTCTGTCGGGTATTCCTCAGCTTTCTAAAAATCTTGGAATTTGTTCAGGCCTTCAGGCCTCAAGTATTCCTGAAAAGCCAACTAAGACTAAGGCCTTACTCCTTCCACTTTACAAGCAGCACAAGCTAGTCAATGAACTGGGAAGGAAGACATGGACATGAAGCCTCTTCTCTAAAATCCTTCCTCATTTTTAAGGTAGTTCTGGAGAAGAGATCATAGATAGTACAAGTACTTCACAGCTAGTAAGTGCTAGTTAACACCATCCAAGGTTAGGGAAGGAAAATTCTCTCACTAGGTCATCCAAAAATTTACAGTTTCTTCTACAGAAGTCTGTGCCCTGGGAAGCTAAGCATTTTTCTTTTTTTTAGACAGGAGCAATCCTAAAATGTCTTTAGAGTTCACAGTAGCAAACCATTCCTAGTGTCATTTTGAGGAACAACATACTCTATGAAAGGATAGTCTGTGGAAGTTTTAGAAATACAATAAAGGCAAAAAAAAAAGGCTGGAGGAACTGCTGCCTACTTAGCAAAACCCACTCAGCTTGTATATTTTGTCAATTACAGAGGGTAGTATGAAAAAGCTTCAAACAGCTCAAATAAGGAACAGGATGTTCATGAAAACTTAGGACAGTTCCACATTGACAATCAGTATAAACCTACAGAAAAGGTACAATTTTTCATGTAATGCATCAATCAAAACCAGAAGGAGTCAGCAATTGCCTTACTTCATCCACAGTTTGAACACTTCCCATAAAAATCTGACATTCGTCAGTCTTAAATACAGCATGCAGAGTACTGCATCCATATCCAATGTGATAAAATACTGTCACACTACCAAGTACAACATTTCTGTTGTTCCGATGCCCAACCCTTCCAGCTGGACTAGAAAGCAGGAAACTGGGATTTCTGCTGTCACAAAACCAGTACAGAAATAGTCCTTTATAGTTTTCTGACGAATATTCCACCCATATTTTCAGTTTCTTTAAATCAAAGCAGAAGAACAAAAATGTTCTTGGTATTGACAGACCATATAAATTTATTCATGAAATCAAACATGTTAAAAAATGAATAAAAAAGGAAGCTGGTAGACAAAAAGGAGAGCAGAAAAACACAATAAAGTACATTGAGACAGAAGTTCATAGGAGTAACAAGACTACACAAATACTTCCTAAATTAAAATTTTAATATGTATAATCAACCATTTATGGTTTGATTCAATGATCTTGGTGGTCTTTCCTGACCTTCATGATTCTGTGATCATGTGAAAAAGAAAAGAGATTAATCAATCTCTCTGATATTCTACAAATCAATTTATCCAGCCTTTTCAAACAAGAAAAATTCCTACATTTAAATGAAGTTTTATCTACAATTAATTTCCTTTAATTACTAAAACCAATATGTTCTCAAACTTTCAAACAATTATGTGAAGTACTTTCTTTACTTCAGTAGTGCTATGCAAGCACCAACAGTAAAATATATTAAACACCATGTGTACTCTGGGGAAAAAACCAAACAAATAAACAACCAAACACCACTAGAGCTAACTCATGATAAAGTTAGCATCCTCATTTATTATTCCACTGCATCAACAACAACAAAACCCAAACCAAACTCAAGAGGTTTGATTTCAAGAGAAGCTCAAGAGAAGACAGTAAGAGTTGTTACATTCTCTTTCCTTCTTTTTCCTGTTTAGAAGCACAGCAAACTTCTGCAGGCTACTAGGGTATATGGTCACCCAACCCTGGCCTTCATGGTCAAACTGGGGTACTTAGAATCAAAAGATGTGCTAAGACCGAAATACTATTTGATTAGATCAGGTATTTCTGCAAGCACCCTTCAATCCGTGGCAGCACACCTCACCACGCTCCCTTCCCTTTCAAAAGCCAATCTGGTTCAAGCCACAAGCACTCTACTCTGAGCATTTGCTGAGTTACCACAGCAAATGGACATTTGCTGCCTCTGCCAGATTGCAGCACACTGAAAAGCAGGAATAATCTCATCTCTGCCCAAGTCCAAAGCTCTGACCAGCATGCAAAGGCTCCTTTCCACAATGTGCCAACAGTTTATTTCAGGAGAGGTGAAAATAATTGTTTCATCTCTCAATTCTTACTCCAATCAGGGTACCAGCCTTCATAAACAGCTGTAGCCCACTGAGAACTGCCTGGCCTGCACATGGTGTTCAGCAATCATACTCCACAATTTCATTATACTGGAAATTAGAGGAAAGAAAATACTCATCTACAGACTCTGAGCACACTTGCAACCACTGTGCTGCCAGGGGATCTGAAAGGAGTTTATTCACAACTGTTTTCTGTGCTAATGACAGAATAAAAAGTAGCAAGCATAAAAAAAAGACAGTGTGCAGAAGTCCAGCTATAAGATATTTTACCTGCACCATCAAAACTTAGCTGGATGGAACAAACTCATTTAATAATAAGATAAAAATATGATGGCACTTTCAAGAACAAAGCTCTGTAAGTTCTGTAAGAGAGAAAAGAGGAAAACAAACTTTTAGCCTATCACAAACTCTTTCCACTTCCAGATGTTGACTGAATCTTTTCATAGCTCTTCTGTATATTTTCTTTGTCAAGCATAAGGACTAAAAATCTACCAGAAAACTGCTAAAAGCTTCTAAGTTCAATAGCTGGAAATTCAAGGCTAGAATAACTGGTGTAAAAACTGTGTGTGAATGCACACTGATTCTTGAGAAGTAAGAGTGCAATAACTATGCAAACACCTAACAGCCACCCATGGATGCAGACAGACTTACAGAATTCAGGCATACCTATACAGTAAATGCAGGAGATTCACAAGGAATGCAAGGAAATAACTGAGAAAAAAAACAATCCTGACCAATACTCTGTAAAGCACCTTTGCACCCTTAATGATCAAGACAATGATTGAGCATAAACATGCTTTTCTTACCTCATAAGGCAGTTTATCAAAATATCCATTAGTTGGCCATTCCCTGAGGGTAACAATGCTGAACTGTTTATTAAGGGTGTCCATTCCACAGGCAAATTTTTCTTCATCCTCTTCTTCATCTATATCATTCATATCAATCATTGAAGTCTTAAGTGAAAGCACAGGCCTCTCTTTCACACCATGCAGTACTACTGCATCCAACTCAGTGTAATAGTCCAGAAGAGAGCTGTTCACTTCCAGTCGGATTAAGTTTGTGGGGAAGTTTATCTGTTTGATACAAGGTGTGAACTGCCGAGCCTGAGGACCATTCACCTTTGTAGGTGCCTCAGACCAAAGTATTTCCCATCTGTGAAAAAAAAACCACACACATACAGTACAGGAATTAAAGTTACTAAAACAACTCCTGAGCACAGTAAGAGGGTAACATCATCTGTCAGAAGTATTTAACAAGCAAGAAAAATGGCTGAAAAGATGACTTATGAAATTTAAGTTTACCCTAGATTTGATAAATATCCTATGGATGAATTTAAAAGGACACACGAATTCATGACCTTAGCATATTTTCTCTGCATGGCTGAATAACCAAATAAGCTGTAGACTCATAGTCAATTGTGTTAGTGTTATGTGTGCCCAAGTTTTGTAACATCTCACAGGTAAGGTAATCAAAACAAATGGATTGCTGATGTCTGCACAATGATGGCAGTTAGCGTAAGTAAACAAGGAACAGTCTTGCCATGTAACCCAAAGAGAGTCATCTGACCTCTTATTTCCTACAAAACAAAAGAAAAACCCCCACCACTTAGACTCTTTAATATCAAGCCTGTCCAAATTACAGTATTACAAAAAAAGTATTACTAAAAAAATATTAAATTTTACTTTGTTTATCTGCCTAGGCAAGCAAAATGTTGCTTTCAGAAGCAATTCACTGACAAATTAGCAAAGAAAGTAGAAACTTCAAGTCATTTTTGAAAGGGTCCTTTGCAAAACATGTCAGAACTTCCAAACTTCTGAGCTGAAAAGCCTTTCTCCTCTTTGGTCCAGTGACAGATGGAAGTTCAGGGCATGCACAGAACTACCATACATACATCCTTACTTCCACACACAGACCCAAAATCTCCTCCAGTAGGTGACAAGGAAACCTGCTGCCAACTGACTAATCTGGAGGAACCAAGTCTTACATTCCTTAGATCTTCAAAAACTTGCCTAAAGGCCTGAAAACAGAAACATATTCTTTTATTTCTGCATAGGCACCCAGTGAATGGAGATCCTTCAGTCACTTATGTCCATGTTTTTTCCTCCCTCAAGTCTAGTTAATTCCTAAAGAAGAAAGCCTCCAGCAGTCACTACTGTTATTCCCTTAGACAATATGCTTACCTCGATACTAATCCAGACACTTCCACACGTACATCATCTATTTCTGATCACCCTAGTCCCAGCATCAAGGATTTCTCTCAGACTTCATGTCCTGTCACATGAATCTCAGAAGCAGGCTGTCTGCTCCCCAGTACCTCAGCATCCTGGCTTTCCCTACCAGACACCACTTCTTTGAACTTACAAGTATTGCTCAACACTGGTACCTACAGCAGAACTCTTGTGGGGATAAGAGGGAAAATATTAATTAGAAAATAAAATCAATCATGCTTTACTTTCAGAACTAAATGCTTAAACTCTTTCCATCATAACAGAAAGCAAAACAAATTTAGGGATTTTAATTAAAACACTGCACAGAGCATAAGTAAGGTTAGAAGTTTGATATTTGCTAGTAGGAAAATCAAGAAAATTAATCCATATTGGCCATAACTTCCATTTCACAATGAACATTTTCAGTTATGCATAGATAAATTTTCCTATCCTACATCATGCTGCTGTCCAAGTACCTTATAGTAAAATGGGAGACCTGCAGAACTCTTATGTCCAAAGGGGAAAATAAAACCAAAAACATCCTGAACTAAAAACAACCATACAAGAGTAGCGACCATATGGCACATCAAAGTAGTAACATAGGAGAGTGGACAACTCTACCCTAAAATTAACAGTTTTCGTAAGAGACACATAGTATTAAAAGATTTCATTAATTTATAAAATGAATGTCAACTCATGGCAAAGTAACAGCTGTAGTCCCACTGTCACATCCTCTCACATAGGTCGATTCTCTAAGCAAATACTTAGTGCTGGCAAGGCACATGACCTTTCCTGAACACATCCAGATCACCATCTGACATTTTGCTTAGACACTTCCATGTACCCACTCAAAGTATCCTTAGGGAAAGTCAAGGCTATTTTTTCACTCGTCTAACACACATTGGACCATCAACTTTTAGCAGAATGTGTCTGTTATTGACTTCTCCTTTTGGACCCTGGAGAGAGCATTATCTAGCAGCAGCAGAGCTCTGGACAAAAATAATGCATCTGGAGATATGGGCTCATCAAATTGCAGTGCAATAACCAGCTCCAGCAAGCAGTAGCCAGTTTCCAGTCTTTGTAATAAACTAGAGAAAATGGAAGACATGTAGCATGACTTCACAATCTTGTGAAGCTCCACATTGCATACCAAATGCTGATGAACAACAAAACTAGTGACAATTTTCCACTGTCCTTGTCATACTGTTTAGTTTTCATCAACAAACAGCCCACCAATCTAACTTCAAAGGAGTTAGCTCTTGGTTTATCTGGAAAACCTCAAGTCTATCAGGTTCATTTGATGATGCTCTCTGCCTTGCTGGCACCACACACAAGAGCAGGCAATAGCAATTGCTCTGAGTCAGGGCTGGTAAATCCCTCCCATGCTCTTAAGCCATTACTACAAGTGGAAGTGATCTCTTCCTCTAGGATCACCACTGTGATATTTTAACAGGCTGCATGTAATCGGAATGGGAGTGAAGAATTCACATCGGGATCAAAAAAGTCTAAATTTCCAAGAGGCTTCAGCAAGAATTTCATTCTTCTATTCCGGAACGTTCTTTTGTTACAGTAATCCACTTAAAAATCTTTCATAAGAAAGGCATTTTTACAGTCAGTCCCGGTTTGAGGATATCAAAAATCAGTTTCCCTAAGAAGGCTGCCTGCATCTGTTTCAAGCTTACAATGCTCAATAAACTATTTAACCCAAAACAAAGAGAAACCGAATCCCAATAAATACCTTTAAAGAAGTCAAAGGATTTCTGCCTGCCCCACACCCCGAGTTAATTAGGTAGCTCTCAAAAAATCAAGTAGAATCAAATGAATTCACATAGTACATTGTTTGTCCTCCAGTCTTGCAGACATGTAGTAACAGTTGATCAAAGATGTCACAATGAGAATGCTTTGATAAGAAGGTTTCATCAGCAATGTGCTAGAAAGCCTCAGTCTTTCCAGCATGGAGTGCCAGGCAAAGCCTGAATAAGAGTCAGCAACATCTGTATTATTTTCTCTAGTGACTGAAGAAAAGGACATTAAGTGAGTTTCTCCATTCAGCCACGGGCTCAGTTTTCCCATTAAATTTCTCTCTGTCTCATGAAGACAGACAGGAACTCTATTTTCTCTGATACTAAAGACTGCATACATCTATGTGGTAAAAGATAAAAAAAAAATTCCCATTCCTCTTCCTTCACCATGAAGAAAAATATAGGCTGGTGATTTCTAGGCTGAGAATCATACTTGTAAGGTCTGTGTCAAATGATAGCACATATTTAAAGCTTGCCTAATTTTTTGTTGACCTAATGCTGCTGGGAAAGATTTTTAATGGTTAAGATGATGCCGGCGCAGACCCGGTTACTTCTGAAGAAATATATGTAATAAGAGAGAGTCTTTGAAAAAGGGAAAGGGAAAGTAAAAAAAGCTTCTAGGAAAAGTAATCAGATTTCTCTCCAGCAATACAAGATTAAACTTTGCTTGCAATTGCTGAGGTTTCTTGTATTGTCAAATCGAGATAGGTGTAGAAAGTAAAAAAAGCACTACAAGCAATTCAATAAATGCCTTGCACCTCGAGAAACTAATAGCTGAGTTAAAAGCCAATAGAAGGGAGAGCTCCGGATAGACCAACAAAGAGAACATAAGGAATCTCAGAGAATATAACCACACCTTTGATGAAAATGCAACTTGTGCAACAATTATAACCACATGCTGCTCTTAGCCAAGCAACTGCACAGCAGAAATCTGTAGATTACTCGTGAGAAAACATCTCCTGCCTGCAAACATGCCAGGGATGCTTCAGCTCACTAGTTCAAACCAACATGGAGTGTATCCCTGACCTCAGCTGTGAACCCATAAGGCAGGGAAGACTGGGAAGATCATGAGCACAATTTAAGAATCAATCAGATTAAGCTGATAAGCAGAGTTCAAAGCAGTCTAATTATTACGAGAAAATAAAAAGCAAATTTTCATTTCTACCAAGAGTTCAATTTTCAAATACCAGAGACAGCAGACAGGACTCCAAATGCTCAGGACATTTAAAAAAGCAAAAGATACTTCAAGTACGTGCTCTGTCTACATGAGCTTTTTAGGAGTTCCTCAAAAATGACTGTATTCCACAAACTCAGAATTCTTTTTTTCTATGACAGGCATCTGAACAAGAAAAAGCTGTTTGCCTGAAGATGTCAAAACAAGTTTTAAGTAAGAATGCAAATGTCTTGAACTTGTGTGTTACACATAGGTGAGATACAGGCCCGAAGGTTCCTCATCACACTCTAATGTGTTAAAGGTATCAGCAGTGTTTTGGGTGTTTTCATCTGAGATTCTCAGGGAATAAAAGGTACAGTGAAACATGTATCTGAATGCCACTCTCTGCAAGTAAGAACTCATGATATTTTACATTCAGTACACTGCCTTTCTAGTTTCTCTTTTTTAAAAGAGGGCAGGGAGAGAGAGCAGTTCCATAAAACATTTTGATCCCTGTCAAGGCTGCTTAAATAAAATAAATTTCCCCTTGGAAGGAGAAGGAGCCCTTTATTTTGTCCATCTTCATCAGCCTGCTCCTCCGGTTTGTAGCAGCTTCTGCCTCTACAGGCTTTAAGACTTTCAGAAACAGAAAGAAACTTAGTATACAGCAAACACAGTAAAGCTTGGAAATACTGAGCCATGCTCAATTTTCTAGCAAAATTCTAAACAACATGAAATTAAACAAATTAAATAGAAATAAACAACAGTAATACACCAGGCAGAATGGAAGTGGTCTCAGACAAATGATCATGGTATCTCATCCGTAAGAAAAAACCTAGTAAGTGTCACACCTTATCTGTAGCAAACAAGAAAAAATTAACCACAAGATAATCTCTAATTGTTGAAGAAGCAATAAGTGCATAGCAGGAAGGACATATGCTATGAAATATCACCCCAAGTACAGCCACAGATTCCAGACTAGTTAGGAATCTCTGCTTTTGAGCTTTTATAAAAACACATAAATATACAGTATCACTATAACATATATGATATAAAAGCAACAGTCAAATTAAGTTTAAAAAGACCACAACTGGAGAATAGGGACCAATTTTTTGTTTCATATTCCAAACTTAAAAACCTAAGTTATTTTTATAAAAGGAAAAAGTTCTGAAAAAATTATTTTTGACTTGGTAACTCCCATTTAAACAAAGACTAACAACAATTAACTATTAAGAATATCAAAATGTATCAAAAGGGCTGACACAGAAGAAGCCATTAGGGAGTCATCAAGAGTAAGCCTTCTGGATAAAAAAGGAGGAAAAAGAACAGGATAAAAAAACATTTTTCTCATCACAGAAGCTAGCTGTATCTTACCCATCAATCTAATACACTAGGAAAAACAAAGAAAACTCTTTGGCTGGATTCACCTCATGCTGCATTTGTCCCCATCACATGTGTGTAGAGCTCTGCCTCTTCCATTGGCTGAAGCTTGGTGACAACTCAACATTGTCACCAAACCCTACACACAGCATGCGCTCTACAGTACAAAGTCCCAGGGCCACACTAGCATAATAAACATAACACAGCACAATCAAAAATAGGGATTGATTTCTTCACCACATAAAAACTGAGACTTTATGTTACAACATTTCCCTAATCTCAGACTATTATTATTTTCTTGGGTTTTCTGTAATTCACGTAACAAATCTGTACATGGAATGCTAGTATAGTTTAAGGAATTACCTACACTTCTCACCAGTCAAGGTATGAGAGGCACAAATGAAAAGCACAAAAGGTTTCCATGTGTTAGAACAGCAGCTTCTCTGACATTTATGATTTTTAAAAATTGTTTTATGTAGAGAAAAGTGATATAATCCCTTGTGTGTTTAAAGCAGCAAAAGATACGAGAGGACAGAAAATCCACCAGTTGTTGGAACCTGGTTAAACCATAACAAAAAAGCTTCGAACTGTTGTGCTCTAAGCATGAGGATTATTTAGAAACAATTACATACCAACTGAGAAGTAAATACTTATTCCCATTCCATGAAGATCTGACCTCACCTCTAAAGACACTGAATAAAGTTCACATGAGACAGCATCATACAAAGCTGCTACAGCAGTACTCAGTGCACCAGCAACAACAGAAAATGACCAAAGACCATTTTCTGAACGCCTGCATGAGCTGCTCTTTCATGCAACTGAAGCATAAAGTGAGTAATACTTGACCAAGTATGTGGGTGTTAGCCATATTTTAACAATGGTACTTTTAATATTGTACTGTGATACACTAGCTCCTCGCAAAGACTCCTGTAGCCTAGAAGTTTTTGTACACAGCAAAGTTTTGAATGAGCTGATGTTTTAAACACTAACCAAAAAGAAAAAATATTACCTAGTTGGAGCAGTATAATCCACTAAACAAAACATTTAAGCAAGTCTGAACAGATTTTTTCCTCTCAGCAGTTTTGACTTCACTGATACATAGTTTGGCTTTCTTTATATATCAAGTAGGAACTGGTGAAAAATAACTTTTCTAATGACCTGCCCTTTCTACACTGGTTTTCAGAAACACATACAGCTTCAGCTAATAAAACAAAGCAGCACTGAAAGGTTTCATTGGTAATAAACCAAGTATCAAAAAGCTAAGTATCAAAACAGAAGAGGAAAACAAGGTTCTAAGTGCCTTTTGAGTAAGTAGGTCATGGCCTTTTTTAACAGAAGAAAATAGTATGGCAGTGCTTCAAGCCCAAAACATCACTTAAACAAGGAATCACCTGAGATTACATTCCATCTTCAAAAAAAGAATTCTTAGCTGATATCTTAGAGAATTTTTGGAAGTAAAAACAAGAGACCAAGAACAGAAGCAGAAAAGAGACTGCACTCTTGCAACTCTTCAGATTCCCCTCATAAAGGTGAGCAAATGAACAGAGAAAAAATATTGTGTCCCTCATGTGGAGAAAGGGTTCCTTCATCTTCCCTTCAAGACACCATACATTAGACATTTGCCTGCTTTAGAGGGAAGAAAAGAGACAAACCAAATGTGCAGCTCCGAACAGACAAGTCCTGCCGAGGAAAGGTAAGCAAACAGAAAAAAAGGGTCTCTCTAACACTTCTCTACCATCAATACTAACAAGTATTGAAGAGGCAACATGGACAACTCCGTCCAAGGATGCCTGAGACAACCTTTTTCCAACCAGAAATGCTAACCTACGCAGGCAGGACAGGAGGTATTCTTGCCTACAAATGAAAAAGCAAGATCCTACAGAAACTTCATCTTTTATTATGAAGAAGGGCATCTGAGCTCTCACTCTGACCACACCTCAAGAGAAGTCATACAGCACATTCCCTGAAGTTTTATATTAGTATTTTCACTTCCATCTCCTTTTAGCTCTCTGTACAATTTTCTATTTCTTTTTTTTTGTGTACCTTATTAAACAGGTCCTTCAGGTAACTATTTTTGAGCTTTCTTCCATTCTGTGCTTCACCATAAAGAAATAAAATCTAAAAATTAAAATAAAATAAACAAGTAAAATGGAAGTTCACAGAATAATTGCCCAGAAGTCATTTCACATTAGGTTCTGAATTTGAAAGTCTTAAAGCTGCCTTCACCACATACCATTCTGTAAATAAGTTCTGTATTATAGTGCCAAAAGCACTCATACTTCTAAAGTTAGGTGGCCTATTATTATTACTACTTTGACCTATCACTGTTCCTTGAATTCAGATGTTTACTTTAGAGCTATACAACATATTCTCATTAGACCTGTAAAGCAAGCAACTGCACTTAACCACAGTAGATGACAGAATCATACAAAATATATTAACTGGGAATTTCTAATATAAACCATGACAACTGATTTGCCAAGGGTTTTTGAACGAACATCAATGAACATTAGGAAGCAAGGGATAATAAGTTAGACCTGAAAACATACTTTTTAGTGGCATCTGAAAAAGGCAAGTCAGCAAAAAATCACCCAACATCCACTCTAGCATTGCTTATACCATCAAAGTGTGTATATCATAGCAATACAGTATTTGCTGGTGTACTAATCTTTACTGAACACATTTTGTTAAGTATTTCTTCTGTCATCTCTCCCTTTCTTTTTTATCTTTGGTACCATTTAATCTCTTTTTGATATGGAATACTTCAATTGCATATCCTGATGGCTTTTCCCAATGTTTTTCCCCACTACAAGCTTTGACCTGTTCACTTTCTCCTTCCATGCCTTTTTCCTCACATCCTCCCTAAGAGCTTCTCACCTCACACACAGTGTTTTTCTTTACTATGTTACCATTCCCCAGATTACTACACTCCTGATCCTGCAACTGGAATTTCATCAAGACTTCCAAATATAAGGGAAACCAACAGGATCAAATCTGCTTCTTTTAGCTGAAGTGAGTGTAAAAACAAGTGCAGCTCACACCCTCTGACCAGACCAAAAATAAAGATCAGACAAATGGCATCACCTTTTGTCTGACTGTTCTGTGCTTCTGGTTTCAGTTTCATTTCCATACGAATAGTTACAGTGCCTGATTGTACTATACCTGCAACCTAAAGCATGCAGAGAATAAAGAGTCAGCAGCCATGAATCCTCAACCTCTTTTACACAATTTCCTCTTCCTACTGGAGGAAGAGCTCAGACCTACCATTTCAAAAGTAGTGTTTTATACAGACATAGTAATTATTGCCCATAAAAATTCCAACACCAAAACTATTACACAACTATTACATTTGATATTAGGAGATGCGTTAATTCCTTCAAAACGTCTACATCTCTGAAGCTGCTATCAAAACGAGTCACCACAGTTTTAAAAACATGAAGAAATAAAGAAAAATTTAGTGGGTCAGACACAAAACCAATAAATACTATGAAGTAAAGTTCACTAAACAGCCCTATTTGTAGCACTTAGCATCTTACAGGAAAGCATAAAGAAGAAAAAAATTACCTTACTTCAGCAGGTGGATTTTGTGAGTAAGGATTTGCAGAGCATGCCAAAATCCTGACTACAGCTCCAGGATGATAGGTTTCCAGAATGTGCACTGCAGTGGGATAAACTGGTTCTTCAAAAGCAAGTTCCACGTAGTCTTGGCTACAGAAGGTGGATGGTGTCCTCTTGAAAGGCAGCCGAGCGCTCGGGCAACGATCCCACCAGGTCCCGTAAGTTCGAAAGACAGCGGTCTGGGTAAAGTCACCAGAACTGGGGTACACGTTGGGAATACCTGCTAAATTCCACATGGTATACGACATGCTGTTTTCACTGCCATAGTGAGAGCTGAAATCCAACACTTCTTTGGCATACTGAACTATTTCAACATTGATAGGTAAGGCTCGGGTGTTCGATTCAATAGCCCTCCGACTGTTCATTTCTCCTCTCGTCGCTGTCCTAGCTCGGCGCCGAAGGCACATGTAGTAAAACATGCTCAGAACTGTTAACATGGGAAACACTGGTGACATCTAGATAGGACTTAGGAAGATGCAAAAAGTCAGGAGTCCTTTATAAGCTGCATTAACTGCCTGTGGTGTCTTGAAAAAGAGCTGATAAAACAGAAAGAATAAACACAGTGAGCAGATACAGGACTCAGAGAGCAAACTGCGCTGTTTTGAATACCGTCTTAAACAAAGTACTGCTACTAAAATATTAATAAATTATTTTATTTTATTGTCAGATAATTGTTTAGTTGGAAGCTACTAAGTGTGATTCCCATTTACTTTTTACCTTACTTCACATTTATTTTTTGTGTAAAAAAAGAGAAGACTATGAAGAAATATTAGCCAAAACCAGCCCTCAAACAACAACAAAAAACTAATGGTCAAAATAAGCATTATCTTTAGGGATTTGTTACAAAAAAAAAAAATTGCACTGACTCAGGGAAATGAATTCAAGTATGAAATGAAATTTGGTCCACGCTGGGAACAACTGTGAAAGCGTATCTGAAGATACACTTTCCCATTGTGAAGATACAGCTTCCTAAAATCATTGTGAATGGTTTTACTTTCTTAAAAAAAGCGTAAATGGTTTTAAGTGTGAAAAGAACGAGCTCTTGGGCTGTTAATCTAAGCTTAACCCACTGCTTCCTCTATCAGACCGCTAATCTGAAACCGAGTCACAAAAATACCTTTACCTTTTGAAGTTGTCCATGACAGCACACACCAACGACAGAAGGGTCACCAGCCTCCTGAAGGATGCTCAGAATTCACTAACAATATCATCTTCCTTTAAACCATGCAACAAACGAGGTCTTCAAAAGAGTCTTGGTATCAGAAGCAGAAGTCCCCTTAGAAAGCATTTTAATTCTGACAAGAGAAAATATTTTCATTAAAGTAACAATTCAGTTAAACACAAAATGTACTACATCTGCATACTTAAAAAACCCAACACAAAACATACTATTAATTAAGGATACCAATGTGTTTTACACAACCTACACCAATACAAGTAAAACAATCAAATAAGCAGGTTTAACAATTGGAAATAGCTAAATTAAATGTAAGTTACTTGACTAAAGTTTTCTGTTTACAACAGTGAAGAAACATTGATAGCTGAATGTTCCCTACAGGACACAGGAGGGCTGTATCATATTCCCTACTAATAAAGATCCTCTTACATATGCTTGTCCCATATTGAGCAGCTGCTCCATACCTGTGTGATGTAAACTGTGAGTTTTACCAACACACAGCGAAATGTGCAGTGCGTTCTCTGATTTCCACTGGCACTACACAACACACTCACGCTACGAATTCACATCCTCCAGCACCACAAACTGTTTCTAACAAACTGGTCTTCTCATTAACCTGTCCATCAGCTTTACTACAAGAGAATAAGGAGTAATGCCTGTAACCCGTTAGAGGCAAAACAGGGATGACTAAGCATGTCTCAAAATAGAATAAATGTTTCTTCAACAGCCCATGCTGGAGTTGCTGCTTAGTTTACCACAGGATACACACTGTGGTAACCTCTGAACCAACAGATGTGACCCTTCTATTGCAGAAGACACCTCAAGTAACACATGATGGTTCACACTGCCAGGCAGACAAACATATCTAATGTTTGGAGTGGGTACAAGTGAGACTCTACTATAGCATTTCTGGAAGCATAAGTTAAAAGTAGGGTAAATAATTAAACAAATGGAAACTTCTGAAAGTCTCTACACAGATCCACAGAGTATGTTTTTTGGGTCAGTTGCTTGTTCCCACACTCACAAACACACAGAGATGTACAAACAGCTCTCTTTTGCATGAACCTTTCCAGCAAGAAGGCTCTTGTGGTAACAGATAAGGACAGGCTGCACTATTTGCCCATTTTACTCATGACAGAAAGTTTACTAATGAACTGCTCAATTCTCACTTTCTTGCCCCTTCTATTATTGGCTTTTTGTTTAGTTTCACATGTTAATGTAGCTGTCAAAAACATGAATTACTCCTGATACTCAGTGCAGAATGGAATGCATAAGACAATACTCCAGATTTACTTCAAGCACCCCTGGAACATTGTCACATTTCCCCGAAACAGCCCGAGCCACCTTTCAGAAAAGACACTGGAAAAAAGAAAAGTAGCACTGAACCTCTCTTCCTTAAAAGAAAAAAAAACAAATAGAAACAACTCCAAACTGAAAATTGTTATTTGACTTTTTCAAAGCAGAGATGCTTTGATGTAAGACATAAGTAAAGATTACAAATACATTCTCCTTCTGGATTTTTTTCCTCTTAAAAAGAAAGATCTATTAAAAAAATATGCCAACAGACATTAAACTTCAACAAACATTCTGCTATCAGGCCCTGGAATCATGGCTAGATCAGCATATACACCACCTTCAAACTCAAAATTTTACTGATTAACATGAAGGTAATGTTGAAGGCCACACCACGGAAAATATGGCTTTACAGATCTGAATTTTAAGAATCATTCAGCTGTGGTACTTGAAGATCAGGTGAGAATCACTTATCTCACATATGCAACCTACACAACTTCACATCTGCTCTGCAAACTCCAGGCTTCCTCTAGCCACAGCCCACAGCTCTTGTGGCGCTGCTGTAAAACCCAGCTGTGCTCCTTATCTAAGCCTGTCCAAGAGCAGCAAAACCATCCAACAGCTCCGAGCTGTACATCAGCTAGCTGGCCAGTTTAAGCCAGGTCTAACAGAGGAAATAACCTGAAATCATGCTGCAGATTTTCCATTAGCAGTAATGTTAATTTGGGTCATTCTCTCTCCAGCAACTTGATGATTTTGTAAAACCTGCAAAAATTTGAAATCCTTGACACTGACACAACTTCGTCAATTTTGGCTGGCATTGGTCAACAGGGTCAAAAGTAAGTAGGAACAGAAAGCTTTTATGAAAACTTACTAGTCTAAACAACAAAAGTGGAGGCAAATTAGTTTTAAAGAGTTAAGAACAATATCAGATATAGTAGTTTATAACGAGTAAGACAAATATTATAAAAGAAGGATTAAATAACCATTAGGACTACAATACAAATAGGAATTCTTGTTCTGGCATTTTAAAAGAAGCATTAAGAATTGTGTGGAGTTAAAATATGAATGAAAAATAGCTTCAGAGGTTAAAGGATAATAAGCTAGCGAAAGAATTACATGAAACAAAAATCAGTAGAGCCAGATGATACATTTTTTCAGGAACTACCAAAAGTCAAGTTGATTTCTAATTAAAAGGATTTAACTTTGCAAAAAAAAAGATAAAAATGAAGACTCAGGTCTATGCAAAGCATCAAGATAAACAGCTCTGGAGCTCATGCAGATACAAAGTTTATGTCAAATCTCCCCCCTCCCCCAAATTGCTTGATTATTTTAAAGAGATCCACTTAGGCCCATACACCTATGCCTTCCGATCTCTGGCTGGGTCTTTGGCCTGTTGTATGTTATTAATTTTTTTTTTTTTGTACAGGCATAATTATGCCAAACTAAAGCCTAATAAAGGTTTCTTATAAGTGTGTCTTTTTATCCTCCTCCCAAGCAGCACCCTTCTACATCTTTTCTTTTATATCATAATTTTTTTTCCTGTCAATTGCATTAAATGGACTGAAATAGTGCTATTAAATACCAGAACTTTCAGCAGCCATCTTGTGTCAGTGCTGGCTTGAAGGAGGAGCAAGACTGCACAGGCCCCAAGTCAGAGCAGCTCAAAGGACTACCAAAACGTTACCTCTACTTATACAAGACAGACAGGACTCCAGGAAACCACTTTGGACTAGACCTGGAATAAAACTTTTTTAAGGGATATTTTCTTTCAAAATACATTAGAGTCCATCACTTTATTTACAATATCTCCTAACCAGACTATTATTTAATTAATAACTATTTCAATAATATGGGCAAACTCCCCTTTTCTAATGTGAATAACCCTTCTTCTCTTCGTGCTATACATATAGAAAGGCCTCTAAGATTGTAATTCACTATTTCCTTCTTCCAAGCACAGCAAACCTTGATAAAGTAAAATCTCTTACAACTTCTGTACAGATTTCATGGGAAAAGGCACTAATTAAGTTAAAGCATTCAAAAGCACTAGATCTCTTCAGTCTATTTTGCCTATTTTTACAGGGAGTTTTTCTATACAAATCTACTTTCCAGCTTTGAAGCAACCCATCCAATTAATGATTACTGTACTTGAAAAAACAGCATGAAGCTCAGTCAGGGCAGGTTTAGGCTGGCTATGAGGAAAATGTTTTTCACCCAGAGGATGGCTGGGCACTGAAGCAGGCTCTCCAGAGAAGTGGTGACAGCACTGATCCTGTCTGAGTTCGAGAAGCATTTGGACAATGCTCTCAAGGCACACGGTGTGATTGTTGGAGTGTCCTGTGCAGGGCAAGAAGTTGGACACGATGATTTTGATGGGTCCCTTCCAACTCAGGATATTCTACAAGTCTCCCTATTCATTTTGGTTAGTTTGGCAAATGCAACTCCTCAATAATCACAATTTTATCCCATACAAGCAGAAACAGGACAGAGTTATTCACCAACCAGACTGCTGAGAAAAGGTGGGAAGTACACAGAAAAATACTTGAGCTTGCAAGGGGCTGTGAAATGAAGGATGTGTGTGAAAACATAATATGTAACAGATACTAGATTTAGGGAAAAAAACAAAAAGAAATATGGCACATTCCATCCCTGAGCCATCCCTGGAAAAGCACATGATAGGCAAGAGTTTGTACTATTTCAAGAAAAGTAAATGCTGTACATGCA
The DNA here is from genome assembly GCA_013398275.1 of Promerops cafer. Taxonomy (NCBI): domain Eukaryota; kingdom Metazoa; phylum Chordata; class Aves; order Passeriformes; family Nectariniidae; genus Promerops; species Promerops cafer. Next base: position 319,444 of record VZSE01012609.1, on the reverse strand, counting down.
AGCCATGCATACACCAGGTCTGATTTTTAAAGCCATGGAAGTAGTAATTCCTGTTTACATCAGCTTTGCTAATCTCACATTTGGGAGCAGTGAGCCGTTTTCTTTCATTTGACTATAAAAGAAACAGCAACATTGACAAACTGCAAAGAATGCATAAATGACAAAAACAAGGGATTGTATGATCTCTGAAGAAAGATTAATGCAATTTAATATGTGTGTCTTAGATAAAAGACAGTAAATGGGAAATCTCTTAATTATCTTTGTACATGAATGCACAGAGGGAATACCAGATCCCTACATTACAGTCTAAAACAGAGTACTTTTACCACAGGTTAGCATCTCTTGCTGTTAATTACCTAGATTATACCAGCATCTACACTCAACTTGTTGAAACAAGAAGCTATAATTAATTAAAAATTAATAAGCTCTTACAGTATACTTTAAACTCAGGCCCCACTCGCTGTGTTTCCTCCCATAATACATTCTGGCACTAAAATGCCATTTTACACATTTCTAACTTTTAATTTTATTGTTTGAAAAAAATTGGAATATATGGCAATTTTATCTATCTAAAATCTTGTGTTGCCTTTGTGAGCACCAAAACATGCAAAATCCAAGAATTTCAGATTACTGCTTCACTGACTGCATTCCTGCTAGGACCAGACTCACCGTGTGGTTTAGCATTGAGATACAATGGAGACAAAAGTTCCTTAGGCAGCTATTACACATTCAACGTGGCCACCCTGTCTTATCGTGGCAGCTTTCCCAGATAACAGAAAGTGTTTCTCAACATCAGTAAATCATCAGGTAGCCCTTTTTATTAACAGCCTAAAGTTACCAGCATTATACCACTTCATTCTGACCAACTACCCTTCCAGCTGTGGTGAAACTCTCCTCCTGATGCCAAAAAAAAAAAAAAAAAAAAACTAATAATTCCCCACACTACTTTTAAAAAGGAATTTGTGTGCATTTGTCTTATTTGTCTTTTCACTTTTCTCTTGAGATACCATACTGCCTCTGCATGAAGGCATACTCTGTATAGCATTTACTTGCTGGTCAGCTGCTTCCTCACTGCACGGATCGCAGCTATTAGACCATGTAGTTGTTATCTCCCACTGTCACAGAATTACTGAATCAATTGGGTTGGAAAAGGCCTCCAAGACAATCAAGTTCAACCTATGACCTAAAACCAGCATGTCATCTAGACCATGGCACTAACTGCCACGTTTCCTTCAACACCTGCAAGGACAGAGACTCCATCAACTCCCTGGGCAGCCCATTCCAGTGTCTAGTCATCCCTTCTGTGAAGAAATTCTTCTTCATGGCAACCTAAATCTCCCCTGGCACATCTTAAGACTATGTTCTCTCATCCTAATCAGGTCCGTTCACATCCAATTGATGTTCATTTGTCAGCCTGCACTGGTAGCAAATAACAATCCACAGGAAGTGAAGCACCTCAAAGTACACACCTAAAAAATAAAATAAAATAGTATCGCTAGTTCAGCTCCTATCCCGCTTTCTGTCGTGTTGTGATCGGGAACTGGGTGAAGCCGCCTAAGTGTGTAACACCGCAGGGACCGAGCAGCGGCGGAGGACCCGCATGGGAGAGGAGCACAACCCGTGCCCAGCCCTGCCCGCTTTGTCTGGTCCCAGCACTGTTCCTCCCCTCCTCTCTGCTCCATCCCATCCCTACCCCTTCCCACTCCTTGTCCGCCCGCGCTCTCTACCGACAGGGGTAGATCCCTTCCCCAGGGGGGCAGTTCCCTCCCTTGGGGCGCAGCTCCCGCCGAGGCCTAGGGACAGCGGCGAGCAGATGCGGGCGGGACTGCCCTCACCGCCGCTGCCTTCCGCGTCCCCTCCCGACAGCAGCACCGGCCCGGCCTGGCCCGGCCCCGCCAGCCTCCCCTGGGCGGGCGGGCGGACGGGGAGCGCACACCCGCGGCCGCCCTCAC
>VZSE01012609.1:223095-317460 GCA_013398275.1 Promerops cafer | reverse complement strand
CGCCGGCTGCGCCTGCCCGAGCCCCGGCGTGGGGCGGGCCCGCGCGGTGCCGGCGGGCAGCGGGCGCGGAGGGTTTGTTACGGGATAGGAGAATCCTGGCATTGTAAGGGTTGGAAGGGCCCGTAAAGATCATCTAGCCCCAACCCCACTGCCATGGGTAGGGACCCCTAGCACTAGACCAGGCTGCTCAAAGCCCCATCCAGCCTGGCCTTGAACAATGCCAGGGATGGGGCATCCACAGCTTCTCTGGGCAACCTGTTGCAGTGTCTCACCGTCCTCACAGTTACGAATCTCTTCCTAACGTCTAACATAAATTTCCCCTCTTTCAGTTTGTACCCATTACTCCTTGCCCTATCACAACAAGGACAGATGCAGAGTCTCTCTGTCTTCCCTGTTGGCCCTGTCAGATACTGGAAGGTTGCCATGAGGTCTCCATGAAACCGTCTCTTCTCCAGGCTGAACAGCCTCAACTTGGTCAGCATTCGTAGGGGAGATGCTCTAGTCTGGACTTGCTTCGAAACTTTCATGTCCTCCTTACATTGGGGACACCAGAACTGTACACAGTACTATGGGTGGGATCTCACCAGAGCAGAGTAGAGGGGGAAAATCACCTTCCTAACCCTGCTGGCCATAATGCTTTTGATGCAGCCCAGGATTCCATTGGTTTTCTGGACTATGAGTGCACGATGCCGGCTCATGTTGAGTTTTTTGTCAGCCATCTCACCTAAGTCTTTCTCCACAGTGTAGCTCTCAGTCACTTCTCTGCCCAACATGTGAGTGTGTCCAGGATTGCCACAAGCCAGGTGCAACACCTCGCACTTTGCTGTGTTGAACTTCATGAGATTCACACTGGCCCACCTCTCAAGTGTGTCAGGGTCCCTCTGGAGGGCATCACTTCCCTCCAGGGTGTGGAATTATTGCGGTGTTGTGGTTTGTGACTCAGGCCCACTCTGCTTTGTGTCTTGTTACCTCCGCAGACATGAAGGCCATGGTGAGGTGGCTGCCATGAGCCCACCCGCTCATCACAGGCCCCAGCTTGGTTTCTCACAGAGCTTTTTACCTGGCAGCGTGTCTTGCCCTAGCCCCAGGCCAGTCGGGTTATGCTTTCAATGTCACGTTTGAGTCCGTAGCACGTCATAAGGGCAGCCCTGTTTTTAATTGATCTTAATGAGTACTTACTCCAGCACACTGTGGTGCCTCTTGGGTTGCTGCCTAGCGTATTGCAAAGGAAGTGTCAGATAATTTAATTTGCTACACGTGTCCAAGCACGAGCGCTTTCTCTCCCAACCACGCCTTCCAGTCAGAGCTTCTGCAATGATCACCAAAATTGCTGTTACTCCATCTGGTCTCCTCAGGTCTCCAGCAAGGCTCCATGTTAGATGGTACTGAGATCATTCAGTTACAGTAGAAAATAGAGTTGCTGACTTGTACTAGGTGGTCAAATATAATTCTAAAAATCCAGAAAATATGCAAATAATTGCTATGTAAGGTGCTTTTTGTATAATGCTTCAATATAAATTCTATGCATTTATAATAAATTTCAAATATAGAAATCTATAAGTTTAGTATAGAATACATCCTGGTTGCTAACTGCAGTGGCAGACAAACCACCACACAACCCTGATTTCCACAAGACACATGCCAGGATGACCAGCTTATAGGTGATTCCTACATCTGCACACACCTTTGTGCACACATACAGAAATGCACATATATACACACAGGTGTTTCATGTGCCTCATACACCACTGTGCTATTTTAAAATAACAATTTAAGCCCCAAATTTTAAGGCACCGCTTCCATGGAAGAGGAAGCTAGACTCTTCAGGTTTTAGTGACAGCAATGTAGAGTGCCTTTTGGCATCATTTATCCTCACCTCAATCCCACAATTGGATGCAAGCTACAAGAGTATTTATAAAGGTGCTTTCAATAACCACCTTCCCAGGGAGTGTCCAACTCAAATTTTGAAATTTTAATATAAAATATAATTGGAAGCAAGACTATGAATAAGTTTGCTGAGTCAGAAAATAGGTTAGGCATGAAAATGAATTTTTGTACTTTATTTTGTTTATGTTATTGTTTTCATTTTAGGTTTTGTACCTCTCATGCTATCCTCCCTTTTCAAATTAAATGAAGAGAGAGGGAATGCTTGGAAGGCACAATTTACCTAACCCATTTAATTGGTTAATTTAACAAATTACCTAACCCCTCCTATATTAGTATTAAAACTATCACCTAAAAACGGGAGAACACAAAAGTTTATATTTCTGTCTATTGTTGGCTATAAAGAGAAAGCAAGCAAGGGACATCTGTACAGAGGTCTGTGTTTGGCCAAATCATCCCTATCCTTTGTTTATTTTAATACTGTATGGAGGTTGAATTCTGTATCAGTGCAAAGGTAGATGGATATGAAAAGTTTTTCTCTCAGTCCACTCATCTGCCAGCTCACAGAGGCTGGAACAGATTGCTCTTAAATTTACTATTGTCAAAGTTCTGTGTTCAGTCTACTCTGCTGGGCTTATTCTATAAATCACAGGGAGGCGTGGATACCTTCAGGTGACCCAAGGTATCCCCTTCACTCCTATGATAGGTGCCCAAGGGGCATGGAAGTTGTGTTTGGAGGTACATCTCTCTTCACTTTGCATAGACCATCCTCAAGCTTTCAGACAGAAAATAGGATGTGCTCTGTGTGAACATATCCTTAACAAGTTAGAGAAATTACAAAACCAACTCCATCATTATTCACAGAGGCTGCCCAATGGCATGTAGAATTTTAGAACTGCAGAAAGACTAGTATTTGTTGAAGAGGATAGAGGTCATTGGGTGACACTGTCCTTTTTGTCTAGGCTGCTGTCTAGAAGTCATGCTATGTGCATTCAAGATGTGCTCCAAATTACTGTCAAATTGTCATTCCACAGCCTTTGCAAAAATCAATTGATGATCTGTTTTTATTCAACAGTTATCCACATCTGGAGCTGACAGATAATTTCCAGTGAGCTATGGCACATGAACACTTTATACATATTTCTATATCCACATCAGCAGTAAAAGTAGGCATAGAATACGTCCCAGAAATAGTCCACTGTGCTGAAAGGAAATTCACTGGTAGAGCAGTACAGGAAACCTTCTGTTTGCAACATAAGAGTGAGACTTGGCTTCTGTGTGTTATCACCAAATTCGTGTCTTAACAGCACCCTGCTTCTCCTTCAGGTTTTTCTCATTATTATAAGCAGTGGTATATCTTGCTCATGAGGGGAAATCTTAACTGAAGTCAGTAGGAATATTGTTATTTCAAAAATAATATAGAGCATGGAAAGGCCATGTAAGTGGCATAGATAAATGCGACTAAGTTATGTCTGTGTCTACACCAAAGGCACATTAGGGAGTGATATGACTGGTGACATTTCAATTACTTTTGGCTCCCAAGACAGGTGACTGGGCATTGAGTCCACAGTCAGGTACTTTAACTAATCCCAGGGCACCATTGTGATGACCAATTAAAATGTCCAGAGGGAAATTTTCCACAGGAGGAGGTAAAGATCCCACACAGCTGCTATTGGTCGTTGGAGGTCAAAGGCTCATTTATATTCTGCACTCCCAAAAGATGTCCAGATCCACTTTTCCAGGCAAAGCAGTTGTTGGAAAAGCATATGTAGCAGAGGGATTTATAGTGAGAACAAAGAATCTGCTGATGAAGCAGTGATGCTTACCTGAGCCTTGTGTAAAGACTTAGAAGACAACTTAGAAGAAACAGGGTAACACTTTAGTTAAGTTTGCAAACAAAGGAGGCCTGTGTTGCTATTTCTAACATATTGTTTGAGAAAATGTTTTGTAAGTAAACAATTCATGCAGGAAACTAGCTGACTTTTAAGTCACCAGGTCCTGCTCCCAGCAGGGAACTGATCTGAATTTTGTCATCACTTTGCAAAGCTTTGTATGTTAAAGTGTTAAACTGAGCCCTAAAAAGAATGAAATAATTTTAATCAGTGAGTTATTTTTAATACAACAAACTTAACCAAGTGCTAACTAGAAAGCAGCACTGAGTGCGTGTGCATAACACCATTGCCGCTGGTGTGAATTGTTCTTTTTGGCTTCCTCTGCATCCCAGGATATTAACCCAGCATGGAAAACATCTCACTGCCTTTTGGACCAGCATTACTGCTTTTTGATATGTGAAATTACATATATTCTTTGAAATGGAAGAGAAAGAATACTAAGTCAATGAGACTGAGTAAGTTTGTAGGTGTTTCCATGAGCCAGGCCTAACAATTCTTTGGCTGTTATGTTAGCTGGAACTCCTTTTTCGACAGGAAATTTTTTATTCCCTGTGGGGTTTTTTCCCATGTAACAATCTTCTATGTAGCATTCTCTCTTCCTCTGCTATACTTTATGAAAATGCTGTATTGTGTAGTTGATCATATTTACTGCATTTTATCTTTATTTTCTTGTATTTTATCAAAAGATAAAAGAGAGGAATGTGCCACAGTACAAGTATGTGCTTAAATTTTATATGCTATTAAACAACTGCTGTGTTTCATCTGTGTCTCTGGTGCTTGTTACTAGTTCTTGGTAGATCACATAGAATTTAGGCTATAGCTTCATTCAGCAAGGGTGATGGCTTGCTTTGTCTCCTGTAAAGTCTCTAGTATACATGATTTTATATATTTATAAATTATATGACAGTAACAGATTCAGCATTTGAATGGCTAGGCACTGCCCTTAATGTGTAAATACTCCGCATGATACGTAATTAAGCTTTAAGAAAAAAGCATAAAGAGTGAGAAAATCCTGATTTATCAAAATACTGTATTACCTGGACATATCATGGTTCAACATCTTTCTTCTTTCCTTTTTGTCTTTCTGCAGAAATATGAGCAGTAATCCTAAAGCCTGGAAAGGATGTGCTGACTGAAGTCTTTATGAGATTTTTAATGAGGATTAGGGAATCTGAGATAGCAAAATCTACTGTATACAAGGAGGTTGTTGTGCAAGAATCTTCAGACAAGTTTTAGACCAGAATCCTTTGTCAACAACAGTAGGATCCAGTAAGGATAATATGCTAATTTTAACCAGCAGTAGGCTTCATATAGGGCTCTAAAGAGACAGAGATAGATACAATCTTATTAAGCTTTTGTGTTGACACTGCACAGCTTGTTACTGCATTCAACTGAAATTTAGGAGCAGGGCTGTAAAACCTATACAACATTTTAGGAAGATATACAGTAATGTTGAAACCTGAATAACAATTGAAAGAATAAGTAGGAAATTCCCTTAGCCCTTGGGCTACCACCATTTTTCTATTCCAGCAGACAAGTAAATGCTCTAGGTGCCTATGCCATAAAAAAATTTCCCAGAGGCAATTCTGGCAAAGCACCTACTTTCTTCAAACCAGACCTGCTGCTTTAACCTTCTGAATGTCAGATTTTTAAAAGTAAGTGCTCCTGGTGCACTGCTGGCTGTTTCTAGTCTAGGCTTTCCTTGTAGCCTGCTAGGAGTGCAGAGAGGTATCACAGGCAGGTACATTCAAGGAACAGGGACAATTGATTCCTTCCTTATAAGAAGAGAGCTGTAAGGTACATTTAAACAATGTCTCATTGTAATTTCATGATGAAAAGAAAGTTCTAACAATTAGAAGGACAATTAGTGTTTTATCAGACTTATGATATTGATTGGTAGTAATTGTTAATCATCTCAAGTATCATTTATCATGCCATTAATTTTTCTTTAGAAATTTATCAGTGATTTAATATTTTAATGTATAATGGCTGCATGAACTGTCTGGCAGCAAGGAGCAGAGGATGGGTAGTTTTGAGATAGATGTGTATAATGTCCACACTGCATTTTTGAGCACAAAAACCAGCAGAATAGGTACAGCTGCAGTGCAGTACTTCAGTGTTTGCACATCTGAGTCATATTGATCTCAATAGAGATATGTCATTCATCCTCACAAAAAGACATTGTCATCCTCTCATCAAGCATCACATAACTATTTTAAACGCTCTACGATATGTTCATATGACCAGAGATATTTTTATAGGTCAGCTGTGTTCCATGGCTACAAAACGGACTGTGGCTCATCCACTGCTGCCACATTTCACAATGGCATGATCAGTCAAATCAGAACTCAGCAGAGCTGAAGAGTTACAGATGCTAAACAGTGAGATGATTCCACTGAGGGCTTAGAAACCTGGAAAGCATTGAAAAGTACTGTGAAGTTCCTATTGCTGTTCAAATTGGATCAATGTTAGCATTGTTATCAGCAGCACTGAGTGCAGAAGCTGGAGGTGGTTCTTTGCAACTGATGTCTTAGGCTTCTGATATGGTAGATCAAATGGGCAAAAGTTTTCTTTCAGAAGAGCATGTGCATCCAGAGATGCAGAAAAGCTGCTTTCAGCCGTGTAAATATGCCAGGAGTAAAACCATATGCTTATTTAGTATCTTTCTCCATTGCTAGGGATATCGCATGTATGAAAAGCAAAATTGATGGATCAAAAGACAATATAAGAAAAGTTATCTATAAAAAGTTAAGGTTATAGTGCTTGCTCTGTTTTATTAAAAAAAAGAGAAGAGGAAATATACAAAGCACTTTGAAAAGCTTATTTTGTGATTGAACAGTTCAGAATATATATTAGAATTCAGCATCCTGTTTTGTTGCCTTCTTTTAAAACAAGATTATTCCTGAATTTTAGTGAAGGAAGGTCTGGAAGGTCTAACACATGCAAGCTTTAAAAAGTCATGGGAAATCTACCACAACTTGGGCAGTTAATGACCTAATGACCTCTTGGTTAACCTAATGAGTCCTCTTCAGCAAGCAAGGGCACAAAAAAGGAAGCTATCTTCTCAGAGAGATAAGGTCAATTTGCCAGCAGAAATTATCCTCCTCTCAGAGCTGAGGATAAATTGTTTCCGGTTGTCCATCTGAGCTTGTCATTCAAGCATTTTTCCAGACTGTGGAGCAAACTAGGGAAGTGGATTGAGAAAGAGAGCTCATCTTGCTAGGGCAGTTGTGTAAAGCTGGCAAGAAGTTCTAGTTTTGATCTTTGTCCTTTTTGTCTCAAGCAGATAATGTGTAAGTAAAGCAAGTGACACTTCCCTAAATACATAAGCTTTTTGCAGGCAGTTTTGGGGAAGACTTAATGAGCTTCAGCTGCTAACTAGAAGCTTGTATCCACCTTCTTTTCCCTGCTATACCAGCAGCTAAAACATACGCTGTGTATGTGTGCTTGTAAATTCCATATGTGTAGACACACATACTCAGGAGACCCTTCTGATCTCCTTAATTTGTGAAAGTCCCTTAAGTGTGGATATGGTACAAATACGAAATAGCACAGCCAAATGTCTGACCCAAGCATTCTCTGCTTAGTAATGAACTTGCTACAGCAATAGAAACAACTGGACTGAGTAGCTTCTGAAGTATGCGTGGGTACCATGTTGGCAGTCAAATCACCAGAATATAAAAGCCGTGGGTGAGTCTGGGGTTTTTCCATTCTTGGCTAATAATTATACTGGAATTTTCTACCTTAGTGGGTTGGATGCTCTATTTCCATCTTACAGCTGGTTAGGAACAAGCAAGCTGTTAGTTACAAGTAAATTGGGTCAGTTTATTTAGCTATCTCCTGTTTTGCAACCTTTTGACTTTTGAAATTGTCATATTTTCTTGCAAGAATTTGGCTGGTTTCCCTAATTGATAAAGTAGGTTCATGATCTAGGTAATATTTATAAAGAGAGGGTTAATGGAATCAAGCAACATGGTGTCATTTTAGTACACAGAGGAATCATAACGGGCAGAACATCTACATATGAGTTCTCCATTCATCACTGCCAGGAAGAAATACCTGGCAATGGAAAGTGGGAGTAAATGCTAGCTGATCTCAAACAAGAAAAACTAGGCATCATTTTAAACTAATTCCTTTTCTACATCCACACATCATGATTGCTTTGGAGAGGTCTTATAGCATAATGGGAGGTGATGGCTCCTAGCTATAAAATTAACAGCACTGAGAAACTTAAAGACCACAGGTATGTTCACGCTGAGTCAAACACCACATGGTCACACACTGTTAAACCTGCATGGTCTCTGATTTTATCAGCTGTGGGTTGATTCCTGGTGTGTTAATGAAGACCTAGGTACAGTTTTCTTGATCAGTGTAAGGCTTATAACTTGTTACTTAAACACTAAACAAGATTTAGTTTTTTGAGCTGTTGCATCTGATACCTCAATTATTCATCCTTGGAATTAATGTACAATTAGCATGAATTCATGCTCTCATGGAAATTGATGGTTATGTTACTTTGGGTGCAATCATTGAAGGAATTCTGAATAATGAAAAGGCTGATAATAACATCTTTGTATTGGACACAGCTCAGACTGTGTAAGGAACAATTTTTTTAATGTAGAAATATCTTCACAGTTTGTTTTATTTGTTCTATTGTCCCTTCAGTTTCAGGTTATTAGGCACATGTGCCAAGGACTTCCCCTAATTATGGCCATTCAAGAGTTTTTGACTACAAGTATATATAAATGAATTGGCCTGCTTCTGTACTGATTTTTACACTTTCAAGTGACTGGAATTAACCCATTATAAAATTGCATAAGGAAGATCTTAGGTAGGTCAGTTCTTCCTGGAGGTTTTTCCTCCAGCATATAATGAGATTTGTCAGTGAGTTACTGGTAATGCAGTTAATTAGTTTATCCAAAAACAAGGTAACAGTGTGCAGTTGCTAAGAACTGCTAGAATATGTTTTTCAGGGCAGAGTGATTTTATTCTTAGTTTTTAAATACAGCAGTTTCACAAGAGTGGTGTTTGGTTTGTATCTGTTGGTTTGGGGGGTTTTTTAATCTGTTGGTTTCTCTGTTCCTGCATCAAAAGCTTTCCTTACTGTTTGGAGGACATAGCTAGGGATCACCAGTCCAAGCATGAAGCTGCAATGACATCTGCAGCTCCTGCATGGGTTTGGGATGCACAGAAAACTGCTTATGTGCAAGCAGCCCACTCACCTCCACACAGGGGACACCAAGTTACTTGGAATAACCAGCAAAATTAAACAGGATTGGGTTTTTTTGCTGCCTGCTGTTAGCTCCTCCGTACTCATTAATGAAAGATATTTAGCATTGTTTATGAAATTTTTCCCTTTTCTATTATTATAACCCTTTAGACTGAATGTTGTCCTGTCCCTGGCTTCCTGCTGATCACTTATTCTGGGCACATAGTTCTGAAGGTGGCATTGTTATTGACTGAACCTACTAACTGCTTGAGAAAATGTTGATTACTTCACATTCCTGAAAATTAATCCTGAAACCTTCCTGAACTATATTAATCAACTCCTTTAACTTTTTCTCCAGTGGAGAAGGTGGAGGCCAGCAATGTCATTGAAGAGCAGGTGCTCCTCCCTGCCTCATTAGCACCTTGCCTTCTTCAGTTGCAAAACCCTCAGACCCAAGAAGGCTATTTATAGCTTTTACAAAGCTCCCGTGGCCTGTCCTGTGTCTGCAGCTAACCATTTGTCTGCCTCTTCCACTGTGTTAAATCAGCCCCTGGTGACAGCACCCTCAAGACGCGCAGAAGCAACGACTCTGGAATGTCGTGGCAGGTCTGAAGGAGATGGATGGCAGCTGGAATGGGGGGCCGGTGGGAGCATTTAAACACACCAGCTTCTGAGAGACCGAGTCAGAAATCAGGAGAATGAGGATGATCACAGGGGAACATGAAGACATAGGAGGGGGGAGGAGCAGGGACTCCCATGAATAAGAGCTGCATGTATCTATCCCAAGACAGGAGGGTAATGTCAAAATGCCTACAAAGCAGATGCTGGTAACAAATTACTTTTAATTTTTAATATGTGTATCCAGAATGTATTACGATCAGAGTGAGAGAGGGCACTTAGCCCTAATAATAGAAGCCGTGCTAGAAAAAAAATGGGAATATTTTCTTCCCTGCATTTGCAATAATTCTCTTCTGATAGTTATCCTTGCACAATGTCTCAAAATCAAATACTACTGTTGGATTGTGATGAGCAAGAATCCTTGTAGTCCTCTGTCTGCAAGGTGTATCTCAACAGATGTCCTTGTGGTTTCAGGATACCTATGGATATTTTTCCTTCCATAAGCAAGGCAGCACATCCTGACTAGCCAAGGGTATTACTCTCAAGCACCAGGCCAGCCTACCTCCATACACACTGCATACTGGGAATAAGAATCAGTATTTCAGGTTGGAATGAAAAATCCTGTGTTTCTAATGACTGTAGTGATAACCACGATGACAAGTGCTTTTTTGTGACATTAAAAAGAAGGAACCTTTAAATGTTGATAGCAGAGGTGTGCAGTGCAAGTTAATTTTCAGTAGGAAATGTCTCTGTACATACTCCTGCTTATAGTAATAGCTATGCACACACATGGAAATCAAATGCTCTAGGTAATAACACCCAGGTTGGCTGCAGCCAGCTGAGTGACCTTAAATATCTATCACTTATCTATGTATGCAGATGCTCCCCCATCACAAAGGAGGATTAATGATGTTACTTCACAGAGCTAATGAGAGAATGAACTACTTAATGTTTGATTCACAAGAGCCGTAAAGCATTATATAGACACTGTTTGTTTTTAATTCCTCCCTCAATCATTCCGGCTAATAGGTAGTATTTTTCATATTCATACCATTATTAAAATCACATTCTATTTCCTAGATAATCCAAAGCATCTTTCTGATACCCTTTTTCTTGCTTCTTTTCCACTTAGCATTTCTCTTTCAGGCTATGTGGAACAGAATCTCAGTTTAACAATATGCATTGGTTAGAAGATACAGGTGGGTAGGATCATGTGTGTGTCCCCGTCCCCCCTTCCCCCAAGAGTCACAAGCAAAGGACTTTATTCTCTTCTTACAATACCTAATAATCTCTAATTTTTCTTCAGTTTAAGGATCTCATTATTGAGATCCAGTTTACTCTTCTGGATGGAAAGTGCTTAAAGGATCTGGCTCAGAATTTTTCCCTCCTCCTTCTATAAAGCTGAAAGAGGTCGTTCTCAAACACTGTATGTCCACATTTGGATAGAGCATACATTTCCATCTGGTTCTTGCGCCAGCTAACAAATATGAAAAGACATCATCTGCAAATGATATGAAGGATCATGTGTCATTTCTTTCTTATTTAATACCAGGGGACTTGGGATTTTGTAAATATTTTTACAGGGTCTTAGAACTACCTGTATAAAAATTGGTTCATATTCAAAAATGACAGATCACCTGTGCAAGCCTGTGCTTGTTAAAATAAAAGGTAGCAGCAATTACACACTTGTGATACAAATAAGAATTCTGATCCATGTTCTTCTGCTTCTTTTTTTATTTTTTTCCAGTAAAATTTCTGGTTGTCAAATTCATACATTCATCGAACAAATTGGGCTATGTCCTGTTACAGGCACAAGTGTTCTATGAACATAGTTTAAGGATGAGGCAGGTCCTGTTTAGAACTCCTGAATGGCTCTTGTATTTCCTTTAAGAAAAAAAAAACAATAAATCATTCTTTTATTTCCTTCTATTACATGCTATTAGCCTTGCCAATGTGAGATGCTTTCTTGAAGCAACTGAGACAGCAGTTCATTTGAAGCCTCCATTAAAATATCTTTCCACACTACTCTCTTTCCAGTCCACCCAGTTAGAAAGTTTCTTTTTACCTGTAACTTTCCATCTGGATTCAGAGCATTCTGAAAAATCAGTTCTCACTCTTCCAGGGGTTAAATTTCTGCTAACAAATATGGACTATTTGATATGAAAACCATTATTGTTTGATATGTCAAATAAAACATTTGTCAATCAAAAGTCTTTAAGCACTGGGCTGTGTGACATTTACTCTTTTATAAACCGAAAAAGTCCCTGGTGGCATGCCTTTCTTCCTCTCATTTAAATAGTGGTAGGAGAACAAATCACACTTCAGGGCAAGTTGATAACTGCCAGTCACGATTTCTGCCTTGTTTACTATAATGAGCAGGGTAATAAATGCATCTGACCATTTCAGCTGGCATTTGCATAGATGAATGATTTGTCCAGTCAGTCGCTCTCCAGTGATTTGGGCCTTTTTGTCAGCACAAAGAGCATTCAGTCTCCCTGGAATTTACAGCAGCCAAGCTCTCATTAGCAAACATCCTTTACCATGAATGATTCAAATAATTACCACTGAAATAATAAACTGTTTCACAAAAACATTTTATTTGATGGCTCCAAACATCAACTTTTCTGAATTGTTGACATTCAAATAAGCCAGAGAGCCTTATTGTTGAGCAACAATGATCCCCTTGTAAAAGGGTGGGTATTGTTTTACCTCCAGCAGACCTTTAAACTTGGCCAGATATCAAATGTGTCCCTCAAACAGCCAGCCAACGTGCTGGGTAATTGGAGGGCACGTACCAGATGGAGCTATAGTAAAACTGTATGTTCAGGCTCCCAACTAATTTTCACTAGATTTACTGAGGATATTGTGAGTGTAAAATTCCAGACTAATTAGCAGCAAGTTATCTCTTTGCTTCTACAGGAGTTTCGTAATTATTAAATGCTTCTGCTTGCACTGAGTGCTCAGTTCTGAGTTCTTTTCTGTAACGGTATTCTAGTGCATAATTAAGTGTTATTTGATATAGTTTTGGAGTTCAATCAAATGAGCAAGCAACAATTATATCCCATTATGATCTCCTCTAGTGCCTGGCAATAGGAATGATGTCACTGTATTTCCAAACCCATAGCATGAGGCAGAAGGAATTTCCTGCTATCATTCTCCTTTACCCTTTTAGCATGCATAATTAGGAAAGTTTTATTAGTTAATTTAGAGTAAGGCCATTTACTACAGGTTTTCATAGGCTGTAGGAATGTATTCAGTTTTCATTGCAGCATTGTTTGTATGGGTATATGCATGAAATTATTATCTTAATATCAAGCAAACGGGATTCAATTGCACATTTTATGCTTCTCTTAACTGTAAGGAAACAAAATAGAACAACAGAAGGTGGAAATATTTTACTCATTCTAGCACATTCTTCATTGCATGATTTCCCTTTCACATTATGGTCAGGTAGGTAACAGTAATCTCAAACAGCCTAATACCCGAGACCTTGATATTCAGAAATAGAATAACTGAGCCCTGATTTTCATTTACAGGCCCTTTATATTCTTCTGGCAAGATAAATTTCTTCTGCTGCCAAGGAGAGGTAGAGAGCTCTTAAAATATGTGAAAGTCAGGCCAGTAAAATTAAATACATTAGAACACATGACTGTTATTTGCAAGCCATAAAGCATACTCCCTAAGATATAATGTCTAATAATTGTCCTGAGTCAGGAAGGCAAATATTTAGAACTCAACTTTTCATACTTAGGTATTTGCAATAGGATGAACAAAATCTGCCTCATTTTTATTCACCCAAAAGTAATTGCCCATTACAACATCCAAATTTGGGACTATATATTCTATTTAAGCACCAAGCTTTGCAAGATGAATCCAAGTGAACAAAGTTACTTAGATAAATTGAACGCCATCTTTGGGCTTTCCAAATTTGTCCATGGCATTACTTCTTCATCCAGCCAAGACCATCCAAGTTCAGTCTAGTTCAGTTATTTTTTATTTCCTCCTGCTGTTTCTCTAATCTATGGTCAGTACCTAGTTTATCTCATCCTCCTTTTTGACTTTTCATGTGCAACATCAGCAGGAAATCAAGAAATCCCTTAATAATTCACTTTTGACAGATATATAGGGGTTTTTTGCTTAAATTTCTATTCCATTTTGGTGTTGGTAGAGCTAAGGAACAAACAGAATTGGCTGGAGCCATTTATAGATGAGCAAGCATGAAGAATACTTTCTACACCTTCTGGTAGTCCCATGGTCTTTGTGACTGAGAGGAGCTTGCTCTCTTGCAATGAAGAAGAGTAAATGCTCAGTTAAAAGCAATGCTGCTTTCCAGAGCAGTCCACTGAACACGTCAGCAGGAGGAGAACCTGCCTGCTCATTCTGAACTCACAGTAGTCTTCTGTAGTAAATTGTTCAGACTGTTACCATCCTGCCAGTGTGGCACAGGTGAATGTTCTGCTTCTGTCACCACTTTAAGGTTGAGTTAATTGATAACCTATTCAATCTCAAACTGCAGACATCTTAGACATCACCAGAATTTAAACAGCAGTAAAAAAATGTCCCATTTCAATGAGAACAAAAAAAACCAGAATTTAAACCAGAATTTAGAGTGGGATTCAGCTCCAAATATAGGTGTGTAGGAGGCAGGTATATAAGCTGTCATCTCAGTATGTTGAGACCCTGTCAATAATGTCAGAGGACCACAGAGAACAAAGTCAAGTCTCTGTAGACTGTAAAGAGTAGAACTCCACAGGTTACAAAGGAAGATGAGATATCTTGTTCACCTGTGGACAAGATCTCCATGTGGACACTTGAGTCTCAGTTTAGTTACCTAAATACAGGCACTTTGTGTTATTTGAAATGTTCTGTGGAATCTAAGTCATCTGCACAGGGCTATGAGCAATCCCCACGCCTCTGTAACAGCAGCTGGAGGCTTGGTGCAAGTAAAATACCACAAAAACTCACGTCTGCCACTCTAAGAAAAAGTATCTTAATGCTTTGTCAGGCCTACAGATCCGTAAATGCTGAAAATTCTAGCTGTGACAAAACTGGAGCACCCTGAGTAGAGCTGATTTTAGACAGAGGCAGAATAAGTGCCTGCCTAAGGCTGCACACTGCTGCTGGCAGGAAAATGGCATGCCAAGGACCATTTACATGTTCCTCAGCTTCTTGGGAACATGGCAACTTCCTCACATCTCTCCAGTCAACCTCCACTGCTGCTCCCATTTCTACCTGGTAGTAGAGTACAAGGTACTCTATGGTCCCAGTACAAAAAAATACTTACAGAAAGAAGTTGTATTTTATTTTTCCAGCTTACCTTGTTGTGCTTAGACTAGCAACGATTTATCTCATCAAGGCGTTACAATTGCTTGTAATTGTAAAATGCAGCTGCAGTTTGTTAGTAAAATATTTTTTTAAATTCTTACATATGTTTTTCTTTCTATTTAGGAGACTTCCTACACTATGTATGACTGTTGTTCACTTTTACAACAGACAAACATAGTAATATTAAGCAAGCCTAGTGAAATGAGTAAATCAGGCCAGTCGTAGCAGTGAAAGGGCCATCTGTAAGCACTGGGATGTGTATCATAAGAAGTTTCTTTGGATCACCTTCTGTAAAACCCTTCATTGGGACAAGGAAACCCCAATTAACATCCACGTAACAAAAAAACACCACTGTTTGGTTTTTTTTTTAATCTACTGATGTGGCAAGGTTTTAACTGGTAAATTTGAAACTCTAAACACAGAAAGCTTTCTGTAAATGCATTTTGTTTGCAGTTATATTATCTGTAGCAAAATTGGCTGATTAAAAATGGACTTGCAAAGTAAAGCTGTCAATCTGGAAGTGTTGTTTTTCAAGTTTAATTCAGACCATTTCGAGTCATATTTTAGTGAAACAGACCCTAAATTTATCATGAGCGGGTATCAAACAATTTTCTGTCCCATGTAAAAGAGATTGTTCTCAATATGGAAATGTTACATAACAAAATGCCTACCAAAATTTTTATATGACTTCTCAAATGGAAATAAATATCAATTTATTTTAAGCCATTTCCTATCCTTTTAATTTACTGGTGAAGTTCTTCTTGAGAAGAACAAGTTATATGGAAAAAGGAAACTTTTCATTAGAACTATCACATATTATAATATTCCCAGTTTCAGACAGGCAAACAAAATTAACAAAATTAGTTTTCGGTGCTATCCAGTTTAAGTTAAGATTTTAATGTGACATACGTAGTTCATACTGCAGTAAATGCTAGAATGACTTAAGGTATAAATTATTGCACAGAATGTGAAGAATTTCAAGGTAGTGCAACTTTAGAGTTATGTTCCAGTTAGCCCTTGTGTTACACCTTAGTCTGTGTCTGGCTGTTTGGACTGGATGTTCATGTTTTTATCAGCGTGGTCTTTTCCTGAACACCCCAGCCCTTCTTTGGCAGTATATTTAGAAACTGTCAGAGTTAGGAATACACTAAAGTACATTAGGTGACTCAGTTTTGTGAGACCGCTCTCTACTTGAATTCTTTGGCGAAGCTTCAATGAGACCTGAGGGGGATAAAAGAGACAGTTCTCATAAGAAGCAAACTTCTGTCTTCCAGGATGGATGTTTTCACAAATGATGTGTTTATAACCAGGGGTTAATGCTCAGCTTGCTATCATCACATGGACAAGCACCAGGGTCTTATGATCTGGGCAACAATAAGATGCTAAAAACCTGCTTTCTCTTCCTTTGTGGTTAAGTCACAACAAGTGACCATTTATGAAGTCTGTCCTCAAACCTCATGACTCTGAAGTCTGTGTTCTTTGTGTATGCAGATTTACTGTTTAAGAGTTTAAAAAAGCTCAACAGGCCCTGAACAATAAATAAATCCCAGCAACTGAATTTCCTTGTATGTCCTCTGAAAAACTGTGTGACTCCTCCAGAGGTGAGTCATTTGGCCTGAAATCTCTTTGTCAGTGAGCCAGATCCTGCCTTCTTTTATGTCCCTCCTGTAATGATCTCTGGCAATTCCCCAGTGCAAAAAGAGTAAATCAGCCCCGTGGCTGTGCCTTTGCCACAGGGCAAGTGTTCTCAGACGCCCTGCTAGAGAGCATTATAGCTTCCTTGCTTCTATGCAGTCCAGGCCTTGGTGGGATGCTAAGCCAGTTTCCTAGTGCTGCAGAATCTACATTTCCTACATTTGTACTGCTCCTATGCCTGTGCCATATAGTCTCAGATGAACAAATACAGTGAAGAGAGGGAGATGGTGGCTCATGAGTGGAAGAAAATTTAATGTGCAAAATGTGCATAGAGGCACAGACCATAGCCAGTACACAAGGCTGTCAAAGCAGAAGAGCTAGAGATGGCAGGGAGTGGAAGAGCCCCTGTGGCACCCAGATCAACCACAATTAAGACAATAACAAAATCACAATATTGTTTATTTTCATTCCAGTCCAAATACCCAATACTTTCACATCAGCTTCTACAGCCTTTAACCTGACTCTGGAGTTGGAGAAGTACTGGAAAATAAAAGAGGAGCCATGCAAAAAGCTTAACATAGAGATATTTTGCCTTATCCTTTAGATAACAACTGGAAATGTAGCCTGTTAAGCCTCCAGAGCCCTCCAGCCTCAGAAAGTTAAGTGCTTCCAGGGAATCCTCCCTATCCAGCACCAAAATTATAGCTGCTGTACAGCTGTTTTGAAGTGGTAGGAGTGGTGCTGTGCCTTTCTGGGACACAGCACTGTGAGTACAAATAGAGCTTCTTCCCTTTCCCTCTCATCTGCCCTCTTTCCAGGAGAGCAGCAGCTGCTGGGCTTTCCCTTGAAACCTTCCTCCTGCGCTGAGCATCTACACTACAAGTTCCCTAAGCTTGACTTAATTTTGCTGGAGACAGCAAGGAGTTAAACTCCCACTGTACTGAATGAAACTGTACAAAAAGGATGTGACTCCCACATATCCCAAACTTTCAGATGCCAAGCATATTTTCTTGAATGAAAGCTCTTTTGGTATTTTTCATTGGAGGGGGAAAATGCATTTCAGAAGAATCAAAACCAACAAAGAGATTACAGATAGCAAATATAACACTGCACATATTATGATGGATAAGTACAGTAAACATGGATGGCTAATTAAGGGAATTCTTGAGAATGTCTTGAAACAGGATTGCTGTATACATTTCTGATGAGCCATCCTTTAAAGGCATCACATTCAGGAAGTATAAAGGAAAGTCTTGTTCCTTCCTACCAGAACTACTTTATCAAAAAGCTAGCCTCATTTTTTATTATTTACTGGGCTTACAGTAGTGCTTAGAGTTTCCAGGTGTTAATCTAGCTGCTTAAAAAAATCTCCTTAAAGACAGCTGCTGACTCAGATTTCTCAGGGAGAAAAGCAGAAGGAGATACTCCTCTCATCTGTTTCCAGATCATCCACCTGGGTGTCTTCAGGGCCAAGTAGCATCTCTGCAGATCTTAGATATAGTCATGACTTCCTCCGTGTATTTCTTCACTTTGAACTACTGGATTAATGCGAAACTTGTGCTGCAGCTCACTAGAGCAGTGTTTTTATAAAACTGAGTGCAAAATCTTCCATCCTGCCTTTTAGCAGCAGACCTGAGGGTGAATTCAACCAGGAGGTGCCTTGTCTGTGAATGACTTGCCTGCAGTGACACCAAGCAAAGCCAACAGTGGGAAGGCAATTTAGAGCGTGCATAACTGGGGCCCGTAGTGCCCTTCTTTACTCTTCATTCCTTTAGTAGTACAGTTTGACTCCTGTAGAAATGAGAGGAGTTGCTGGGACAGAGTAGAAACTGAAGCTGCATGTCCTGAATCTCAGCCCTGTTAACGTATCCACTGGAGAATCTCTTCCTCACTTCATCTAAAAAGCCACCATTCATTATACATATTAAAAAAAAAAACAAAAAAAAAGCCCCAAAACCACAACACAACAGTTCTAGTTTCTTGTTTAGTATTTAGTGCTCTCAAAGGAATAAAACTCTTTCCCCCTTGCTGCTGTCACCACTTTCAGCTCCCCATTTCTGTCTTCCAGAGTTACAGCAGAAAATATGTGCACAGAATGGATTAAATTATGCTTGACCAATCTGGTCATTAGAAAAGAGCAAAATGTCATTATCAGAACCTAAAGCACTCTGAGAATCAGCAAACATTCCTACTTACAGAACAACTTTTAGAATTTTAGCTGGTCTTCTTCTAGCTACTTTGAATCTAATGAATATAAGGGCCATCTAGCCCAAGACGCTTTTTTTTCCAGCAGATTGGAGGGCAGATGGCTACAGAAAATTATGGGAATATAGAAAACATATAGTGATATTTCCCAAAAATACTCTCCTAGCAACCACAAATTGTCATCTCAGAGGCTTTCTGAACCAGAGAGAGTGTTTGGTTTTTAACAGCTGGTGGATTTCTCTTCCATGAATGGCTCTGAAATAGAAGCAAGGAACAAGCCAGAGACACTACTACATTTACCTATCTAAATGCAAGGGTCAAGGGAATAAAAATGTCATGAAACAAAATTCATCTTTTTTGTCTTAGTGTTTGCATGCACTATTTTTCATGCTGATGGTACCACAGTACATAGTCAGCTGAAAATTTAAGTGTGTTTTGTTAATCTCCATAATGTGGATACACCAGAGGAGTCATGCTCTAGAAGTATAAATTACAAGAGTCTTCATGAGGTCAGTGAGAGGCTCACCATAGTTTCCCCTGCTTGAGATTCTCTTGATAAACAAGGCTGTAAAGAAATATTGGATGTGTTCTTGAGTTGCAGATAAAAATGATGGAGGTTTTTGAAGAGAAATTGCTCAAAAAATGTCAAAGATAAAGAACTGCATGCTCTATGTTGTAATTAAAGGAGTTAAAGAGTATCTTGGATAGCCCTGTATGATGTTAGATAGTACAATTTTATGCTGTTTAGGAAAGTTTGCTATGCAACTTTATCAGGCTCCACAAAATTTCAGTATGATATTTTAAAATCTATCTAAAACAGCAAGAACACAGATATGTGCAACACCATGAATATAAATGCAAGCCATTTAAAATATATCTAAGCGAGCAATCCAGTAACAGTCTGATCATGCAAGAGAAGAACAGATAATCTGAATTTGTCTATATCCATGTCTCTCTCTGTTAATATCTATCTATGCATACTCATAAATATTTCATCTGGATCTAGTTTGAATTTGGATTCAGCTCCTAACCTAGATGGGCAGAGTTCACAAATTGCCTGTTCAGTGATCCTGCTTTGTTTTGTAAGTGTGTGAGGATGTGATTCTCACAACCGATAGAGACTCAAAAATCCTCAGAGAAGAAAAACTCCTGAAGGACAATACCTTTGATTCTGATTAGTCAACACTAGATTCTTGCTGCAAGGTGCATTATGGAAGGTAGTCAATTCACTGCTCAATTCATATTAGAGGGACTGAAGTGAGGGCCTGGTTTCTAAATAGCTTTTTCTATTGACCTTTGCAGCTGACCACCCAGGGCACTCAGTTGTAACACTGCTGAGCACCTATGGCATGTTTGTTCTGTGCTTGGGAAGATTTTTTCTAAATCAGGAGCAGTATGAATAAGATATTTTTATCTCCAGAGAGGTTTGGGGGGTTTTTGTAATACCTAAAAATTAGGCACACCTCTGCCATTTTTTATTTGCTTATATAAAATTAGTTTTCATTGGTATGAAATACAGAACAAAGACCACTTATCTTTAGCTCATCTTTTCTATAAAGTTTTTCTTTTAAAAAATTTTCTGCTGCAACATGCACATTTACATATCTGGATCCAGGAAATACAATGGGTTTTGCCCGTGAAAAGAATTTTAGGGTGAAAATCACTGGTTTTCAGTATTCTGTTCATTCTAAACTGGCTTTGGCTGAGAAGAAATGCTTGAATTTCTTTCTAAAAGGTAAATTTTCAGGTAGATGTTAGACCTTGAAAGCAAGAACTTGGCAATATCTGTCTGCTCAAACATAGCATTGCTACTGTGGTGTCAAAGAAAACCTTTCAACCCTACATGACCAGCCTGGCTTGAACTGTCAGCACTTACAGTGCTGCCCCCCAACACATTGCCTTGGCTGAGCTAACAATTTTTTCTGAAGACTTCCACTAGATCTATTTTTATACATCACCTAGTAAGCAAAAGTATAAATATCTGGAAAAATTAACTCAAATCTTAATTGTGTCCTCATGAAGCTTCACAGAGAAAAGCACTTGAAAAAAAAAATTCCCAGTTGTCTTTTTATAGATCAATTTTTAATGAACTTTTTTTTCTCTTCTTACACTTTATATCAGTTGAAAACAGACTGTGTGAAATGTACCTCCTGTTACATAGTACTACCAAGCTCTGGAGTAGCTGAAATGACAGCATGCATGGGTAGCTGCAGCACGGAGAACTCCAGGCAAGTGTGCACACAACACAAATTTCACAAATTCGGGTCCCGATTCAGCAAAGTCCCTAAAACATGAGCATAATATTAAGGATACGAATAGTCCCAGTGAAGCCAGTGGAATTATGTTCCTTCTAGTTCAGCGCCGTATTCTGGGGCACATGTGCACAAACAAAGCCATATAAACCCCCATCTATCTCTCAAATAGCTGCCTCTGACAGCTGCTGAATGCGGACAAGTATGCCCAGTGCCACTCTGGCTTCTGCCGGCGTTATTGCTTGTGTCACCCCGGCGTGAGGCCAAGGGAGCACTGGCAGCTGCTCTCGAGGGCCAAAGGAGACTGTAATGAACAGGAGGGAAGCAGGCAGAAGGGCCACATGGAGCTGTAAGGAGCAAGGGAGAGAGATGTGTTGGCTGCAATAAATCCCCTCGCTGGAGCCATAAAACTTGGATTTTTCTGTTAATAGGGCTCTGAGTTCCTCTGTAATGTCATCAGAAAAAAATTACAGCATTTGAGATGAAGAAAAGGAAGCATATTGAAGGTCTAGGCTGATTCAAACTAATTTGACCAGACTCTTTCTTCATTAAGACAACATACTCTTAAATACATTTAATGATGAATACATGGTTTCAGTATTCTGTTCCCTTAAAAGCATACAGTCTCTTCCTAAGCTCATCTACATACGCTAGGAGAGGAGGACTGGAACAAAGATCTATCACAGTAATCTCTGAAGAGATACCTGGTGTAGGGTTGTAATTCACCACAGCATGGAGCAGTTACCCATGTGCCTCTAGCATCTCTGTCTCCTTAGGGAAGAATTAGATAAGGCTGCCAGGGCCTCTACAGTCAGACTCAATCTCAGCTGAAGACTGTAGATATATGGCTTGAATGTGTAGTGTGAAGAAACTCTACCCATGCTGTGTTACCCTTGTTTTCAAAGGAAATGAGGTCAATGTTGCCACGTTTTGTAATTGCATGTGCATCCACACCCTCTCTTCAAGCCCCAGCACCATCTGAACCTAAACCTTTGGCTAGCTCTGACCAAATTTGACAGAAGGGCAATAGGCCCAAAGACACAAGCTCCTGTGGTTCTGTGAAGGAAGGCAGCTGCCCAAGGAAGGGAGACTCACCTGAACGAACGGCGGGAGTGTGTGTTTGACATGGAGAATCCGTGTGACAGAGGGAGGCTCAGAGTGCTCAGCTGTGACAGAGGCTTGCTCAGTGCAAGTCCCTCAGTAGACTCCTGAGAATCCAACCAGAGACACCCACCAGTCCGTAAGAAACCAAGCTCCTGCAGTGCTACTGACCAGGAAGCCACCCTGCTTCCAAAAAGGAGAGCAAGGCACTGGCTGGAAGATAACGATACTTATCAACTGATTTAATTTCTTTTTTACCAGTAAAATCTTAGCACTTGTCACAGTTTTAACTTTCAAAGGTAGGTCCTGGGCTCCACCTGACAGTGCTGCTCAGCCTGCCCAGTGCACAGCCGGGGGAAGATAAAAGCAAGCGTATTCTGCACATCAAGCTGGTTCAGTTCCAGTGCCGAGCGTGGACCTGCCTGAGTGCAAGTGGAGCTGTCAGCTCATACAGGCTTCACTGTCAAGGGCTGTGTCATCTGTCAGTGTCGGTTCCAGCTCACTGTACCACATAGAGGCGATGCACTGGTGCCTCCCAATTGATAACACGCTGCCAGAAGCATGTTACTTTCTCATCTGTCTTCTTGTAGCTGTCAAAACTGGAATCCATTAATTAGTTTGTTGTTGTGAATTTTATTTGTTCTGAAGACATGTAAATTTCAAAGTAAGACACGGTAAAAAAGAAAAAAAAGCAACCAACAAACCACGAGGAAGGTGCCAATGGGGGGTTCACAAACCCTAAGTGGCAGCTATTATGAACGGTAAGTGCTGGCTACAAGAGCCCCGTCTAAGTGGATATAATGATGTGGCTAGTTTCACCACATTGCTTTTAATGAGACTGAGCTGCTTACAGGGGGCGAGATGTAGTGACAGCTAAGGAAAGGCAAGAAAGCAGGGCACAAACTAGGAAAGTCAGCTGGGTTAAGAAGACTCTGCTTATTGTTTGGGTGAGGGGTTTTTCATCACTTACATTGTTACTTAGTGGAGGGAAGGTTTGACTGAGCTTCATTTCCCCATATTTTACATCTCATGAAAGACATACTGTGATTTCAGAATGAGATTTTGCCAGCCCTGTGTGTTAAAAATGAGATGCTAGCACTTGAGTGCACAATGCCATCTCTAAGCAGAGCAGCAGTTCCATTGAAATTTCAAATATTGAATAAGTTTATTTTTATTTTACACAGATGCTTTTGTCCGCTCACTCCCTTTGTCATGGTGTCAGCGAAAAGACTTAAGGTAAAAGTTTCAGCAGCTCCCCAAGTGAGCCCTCAAAAGTGAGTAGGGGACTGGAGAGTCTGCATGACTGGAGAGCCAATGGGACCTTAGTGCATCTAAGTGTGGTGTAGCAACCCCTGAAATGGCAGCACATGAGCACAGCCTTGGAACCAGCCTCACCACAGGCATCAGGAGAGCTTGCTAGCTCCATCACAGGCACACAGACACCACCAGGCAGAGGCAGACTCAGGCAGATGCCACTGCAGCCTGAGCTGAAGCAGCCACCAGGATTTTCCAAGCCATTGCTGACACATGCTCTCTTGTTTCTAAGCTCAGTCACTTTCAAATTTGTAATTAAGCTCATGCACTACTTAGTATTCCTGAAGTTCCCATCATAAGGAATTTCACACAAGCTAACTTCAACTTGGCTGTCTCTCTTTCTACAGAAACCTACAAGGTAAACTACCTATAGGAAACCATGTGCTAAAAGTTTTGGTGCTCTAATTCCCTCTACTGGAAGGGCAATTTGCTAATGCTGTGACTAGACATGACTTGTTTTAACATTTTCTTTAAAGAAATGACAAAATACTTTCCTAGAGTCTGTCCTCAAAATTGCTGCTTCTCTCTGAAAAATCAAGATATCTCCTTCTTTTTGTCCCAAATTATGCCAACCAAGGGCATATAAATATATTGGCCCAAGGTAAAAGGTGGGACTATATATTAACAGATAAGACAAACCTGCTTCCAGGAAATCAGATCCTTTCTTTGCTTTTGCACTGGTTACAGAAAAGGAAATGAAGTCCAAATTTGCAATTCAACAAGGTTACTTCGGTGTCAATAAAATACCTTTCATCAACGCTTTATGGCCATTGTACTTGGATATCTTCATTTGCATGCATTTGCCTCGTGTGACAATGCTCACTTTCCTAGGTATGTGTTCATCTTTTTTAATATCCATTGAAAATTTGGCTCAGAATCAGCTCTTTAGTGGTTTAAGTTCATCCGCTCACACAGGTAATCCGTGAAAGAACAGGTATTTTAAATGCTCCTCAGAGAAATAAATAGCTGCTTTATGTGTGGTTTGGGTGTTTTAGGTACTCCCATAAAGAAAAATAAATACTGTTTATGATCACTGGTTATATACTTGTATATCTGAAGTCCTGAAATCTCACAGCCTGGATGATGATCTCAATATTATATGCAGGAATGGAGATCTGTGTTGTTTAGCAGTGCTTGAACTTTGTCAGAGCTGTTGCTGTGTTGCCTGTGCCTTCAAAGCCACCCAAATGTGGCCAGAGCAGCAGATGCACACAGTCAGACCCAGGGCTGGAAGAAAAAGGCTGCAAACCAAATATTTGCCCTGTGCTGAGAGGAAAGGTACAGACAAACGCAGCCTGCTTGGTTCTGCTCTTTGCTTCTGCCCTCAGGGGTATCAGTGCTCCCCTCCTCCTCACTTGCACACTTGGAAGACAAGGAAATTGCCCACATGCCCGTCTCTACCAGCTCAGCTCCAGCAGGCAGGCAGGCAGGCAGGGTCCTTCCCAGGCTATTCATCTGCTTGGAAAAGGGACTTTGAAAAAACAGCAAGCTGCATCCTCCTGGCTGGGGGACAAGGGTTACCCCTCTAGGTGGGAAGAAAGAACCAAGGATAGCTATGAGGAAGTGAGCACCAAAATGTCTCTCTAGAGGGCTGCCTAGGCTTGGCCTGTTATAAGCATCTACATTTTTATGCACTGCAGTGATGATGTGGGGCCCCTGTATTGCAGGTGCTCGTAAAAATAAGCAACAGCTACTGCGGATATTTATTGCCTTATTTTGGGAATCTTATCTCTCAAGTAGCAGCAAACAGAGTCATTTGAATACAGTTGCTGGCTGAGATGCACATGAAATCAGAACTATTTGTTGGACAGAGTCTTTTTAATGTTCATAGCACTACAGGTCTTTCTGGAGAGGGATGGGACAGGGGTGCACTTGAGGAGTGGCTGGTGAGCAGTGGCCATCTGGCAGGGTGCTTTGATGGGAGCCCCCAGCGCTGGCAGACAAGACCCAGAGCTCTGAGGCTGCTTCTTCATCCCTCATGCCCTGTAGGGACATCTCACCCATGGATCTTGTAGGGATCCTGAAGTCCATGACCATCTTTGTTCGGAGTCAGTGTCAAGCTTTGCTTCTGTGTGCAATGGAAGATTTGAAAAATAATCCTCTTCAGTGGGGTTTGTCCTGAGACATTCTGCAACATGAAAATTATAACATTTACAGCTAGATTAGAATAATCTCTTCGTGGTCAAATTGTATCACATAGGTCAGCTACCAATGATATAACTGATTGTTTTATTGTGGAGGGTGGAAACTAGATTGCCCTAAAACAGCCTCACCTCACTTCCCCCAGGAATAGAGAGGTATATGCACCCAGCTGGTAGTTTATAATAAAGTCCTTCAGGAGTACATTTGCCTATGAATACTTAAAAAAAGCTTCTGCTTTCTACGGTGGATAGAAATTCATACTTTTATTCACACTTTTTTCTTAATGACCTTCTGCCATAAGAGCAATTTGCTTAGTCCACTCCAGGTGATTTTGCATGATTTGCAAATCTAATTTTTATCTCCACGTCTCACATTTGAAAATTTTTTGCCACCATATTAATTTAACATTTTTATCTTTTACCTACCCAGACAGCTCATCGTGACCTTTAAATTCACTTACAAAGGATAACCCATTGGTTAATCTGGACCAATTGGCCTCAGTTACACACTTGGTGACAAATCATTATTTCTACTCCAGTTCTTTAATTGGCCAGAATGCTCTTTTTTATCAGATATATTAGCTGTCAGAAGTGTCTGCTAGCCTTTGCGTACTTCCTGGATGGTGTCCAGGTCATTAAAGCAACATCTTCTGTTCAAGCCTGGAATATTTATCCTGTGCCAAAATCCTAACTTTCTCCCTGCTTTTAATTAATTAAGGCCTGAAGAATGCTGGATGGGTCATTCTACAGGCAAGCCTTTTGAAATGGGAAAACTGATACGAAATGTTTCATGCTCCTTTTTCTTTTACTCGTTCAGCAGTTTTGCTTCACAAATCACAATTTTATACTATTTAAATTTCATCTGGTTGAAGTATTTTACTTTTATTTCTGCTGAATTATTTTGCATGACAATAAGGCAGGCACGGTTTCATGGGCAAAGAGGGAACAGCAGGAGCCGAAGGGGCTGTAACCCCCAGCATATGATGGGAGAGCAGCATCCCTCTCCGTAGTCATTCCCCCCATACATAAAGGGATGAAGTCTCATCAGGAATGAATCCTCTGAGAATCAGAACCAGCTTTTGAGGGAAGAGAACACCCCACAACTCTGGCCAGTTCTCAGAAACCTCTACACACCTGCCTGCAGGGAACAGCCAGACATCTGAATATCACCTCCCATGTGGCACAGCACCTGATACACCTCTGCAAGGGGCTCAGGCACTACTTGCACAGCTAGGATACATGACCCAATACCTTTCTGTGTTCAATGTCTAACAGAGATGCTGGTAACATTAACAGCCTTCATACCTTGCACTCCCAGAGCAGCAACATCAAGATTTTGATTGCCTTGGTACCATAAATATTGTATTCACCAGCCAAGGAGACCTGGCTAGAATAAACCTTTACAATGAAAATTTACTTATTATTTTATACCATTGTGTTTATTGCCATTCATAATCTGTATTCTCTGTCAGTGACTCACAACGTAACAAAGGACTCCTTGAAAAGAGATGTGGTTAAGTGTGGTGATTCCTTCATTTCTATGTAGTAAAATATTGTTCATTGAAGACACATCTTGTAATATCTCTTGATTTTCCTTTATGCCTGTCTTCAACATAAAATTCCAAAGTCATCCTATGAAAAAAATGGATTGACAGTCTTCAAAATGTCAAAAGTTTATTCCAGTTTTGTCACTGTTATGTGAATTTGAAAACAGACCTACCTCTGTGAAAATCTGTTTTGTTACAAATATTTCTTGCAGCTTCATGTTCATCCAGCTGTAATATTAACACTCTGTGAAGTGTAAGACTGGTGTCTAAAGGTATGCCAAATGGAGATGTTATTTGAATGGCAAATGATGAAAAATTAATGTAATATTTCTATTTTTACTTCGTGTTTTTGGCTTATGGAGCAAAATCAGTGTATTTTGAAAGTAATTTTTTTTGCTGGTCCTCTGCTTTCTGTGTATGTTCCTTTTCATATTTATTTCTTATTTGGATTTGGATAATCTTTGAATAGTCGAAGAACATTTCTGGGAGAGCAATGTTCCTGCTTTGCTGTTTGATCAGGGATCAGACTTCACTATTGTTTGGATTTTTTCCACAAAAAAAAAAAAAAAAATGTTTTTCAGGCAAAACAACAACCCTTAGGTAAAGTCATGGGGGCCACATGACCTGAAAGGGCTTCACTAGACGTGCTCCCTATTGAAACCTGCAGTGTCACCTATCAGCAAGCCCTTCAGTCTCCAGCATACAGTACGTTTAAATGCTGTGTAAATACAGCTTCTGCACTTCCATTTATCTTTGTCTCGCTTCTGCCGTGGCGCTGCCAAACAAAGCTGGGAGCCACGGGGGGCGGGGGCGAGCAGGGCGCTGCTGCGGGAGCACATCTGCCAGCGGGCTGATTGAAACGCTCGGGAGGCGAGCACCGGCCCCGCGAGTGAAAAGCGAGTCCTGCGGCTCCCAGAGCCTGTCTCTCACCGGCTGGCACAGGCTGCTCGGATTTTCAAGCCCACTGTATTTTTTGTAAGGTGAGGGCTCATGTTTGCAAAGGGTCAGAAGATGCAGTTGCATAGATCCCGTTCAGGAGGAAGCCCTGGGCGTGCATTTATTCTTAAGGAGTGATTGTGCTGTAGCTCAAAATGAACTGTGTCTCGGCTGTGGTTTTGATTTTTCTCCCATACGTTATAGTAAATGTAAGTCTCTCAGAATTGCCTTTATTTTGGCATCTAAACCTGGTGCAGACATTTTTTCTGAAACCTTGAATTCTATGTCTGTTCTGTTTCCTGATTTTTTTAAATTGATAAACAGTTTACTGAATGACACTTTTTCAGAGGTGGCAAGATCAGACTTTAAAAATTAGTATTGCAAAAATTAGGCTTGTGTTTGAAATGTGAAGATGCACCCCTGAGGAGCATCTTGCAAGCTAGGAAAAAAATCAAAAACTTTGCCTTTGGACCAAAATACCAATGTGAAAAACATTTTGAAAATACAAAAATATATAGAAAATAAAGCATGCCAGACCCAGGAAAAAAATTAAAATGCACATAGTTGCTGAGTTACTTGGTTTGCTTCACACAGTTCCTTATGTACATAGGGTGAGCAAGGAGAAATTAAACTTGGGCTATTGCTTAATTTTGAATTTGTAGCTTAATAGTCCTTCATATATTCTCTTTGGAAGTAAAATAGGTATAACATGAATGCTCTAGATCAGTGGTACCCAAAATCCAAATAGAGAATGAATAAAAAAGAAAATTAAGAAGTCTCAAGGAAATCCCCATGTCAACATACTTATCAATTCAGTTTCATGAAACCAGACTTGTATATTAGAGGGTATGTATTAATTACACTTTTAAAAGGCTTTGCATGAGAATATTCAGAATAACTGCAAAAAGCAAATCTTGTGGAGAAAAGTCACTCATCCTGCCAAATCTGAAGGCACCACTCCAGAGCATTTGCATTAGAGAGTTCCTCAAATAATTTTTTTTTTTTTTAACATTGGAAGACAGTCATTCTACTAACCTGTCCTCAGAATCAGCTGAGTCATTTTTAATTGAATTCTTTCAGATCAGCCATCCTGAAATAAGCCACTGAATGAAAAAATTTCCACTCACATGGTTGGAGCTTGTCAGCTGAAAACAGAACGCCCATAGAGAGGATCAGTGTACCCTAAGCATAGCAGGAGCTTATCCTGTTATGTTCCTGAAGGTGGTGAGCACGTGGGACACAACACTATTCAGGCATCGTCTCCGAAAAGGCTTTCTTCCAGAAGCTGAGAAACAGTACTTCCAATGGCAGCACCTTTGCTTTCCAAGGAGCTGAACATAGTGCTATATCTCCAAAGCAAGACAGGTGGAGGACCATGACACAAAATGTCCATTTTGTCACCAAATCTAGAACTCATGTTTTGGCTCAAACTGAGTTATTCATCATTTTCACTACACAAGCTAATCAGGAATTGAATTGAGGAGACTCTCATAGGCAATTATGAACTATCTTCTAACTTATCTGCTTGCAAAGAAGGAGAATAAACCTTCAGTGAAAGGGAGATTAAACTAGGTTTAATTTTATGTTGAGTCCACAATAGTTTACTCTCCTGCTTGTCAGCTGAACTGCTAAGTTCTATGTAACGTATTAGTACTGCAGCCTCTCAGGATATGTAGATGCATTGTGCTGAGTATTCCAGTGATTGGTATAAAACAATCCCTGCATAAAATCAGCACTAAAAGTAGGAATGGCAGCAGCATTTGTCAGTGCCAAGCTCAGTGTCTACAGCCTTCTCGACATTGGTAGCTGTTGAGCTCTTGGCTTGTTTGGCTGCTTTTTAAACATGCTCAGCCTATGAACTCCTCTGGATGTCAAACTGCAGCCAATGATCTGCTGCTTGGAATTGGAAACATTTAGTGGGATTTTACAGGGACCTGATGTAAGTAAAGTACCATGGAAATCAGGTGCAAGCCACTGCCTTTGCCAAGAAAACTGCTTTAAAGCTTATTGCAAGGCAGAAGCGGGGGATGTAATCCGGGGGCAATCTTTGTCCATTTCTCTGTTTGTCATGTCTGATCTGTATTAATATTCATCCTAACCCGACCCCAGTGGGAAATTACTATGCATTTGTTCTAAATCGGTCAAAACTCCTGAACCAGCCATATGGTGTGAATCCCTGTTTGTCTGGTAGCGCGGAGTCTATCTTTCACAGCCCTGATGCACATACAAAACTGTCTGCTTTCACTGCTTCATAGCAGTGTTGTAAATATAACTGAACTTGTGAAAGAAACAAGGTGTTAATTGATGGTGTACATATTCGTCCTCATAAACGTCTGCTCCTAAACTACTTTTCACGGTTTCTAAGGAAACCCTTATTCCTTAAAATGGCCAAGGTTCTTGCTCATAATACAGTTTCAAATCTTAATTATCTAAAGCACTTTTTGCTGCGAGGGGAAAGGTGTAGATATGGCCCATCTGTATATTCAACAGTTACTTTGAACTTGGAGGAAGGGAAGATTTTTGTCAGCACTGACTGTAGGAAACCATCAATTCGCACATTATGGGAAATGTGATACCGTATTTTCATCTCCAGCTCCTGACTTTCTCAATTAAGACTGTGTGAGACATGCCAGAAGAAGGGGACTGTGTGTCTGATCACGTGCAGGCAGTTGAAAACAGTTGTCTGATTGCTTCACTTGTCGTACCTGTTCATTTTATCTGGCTGTGCCGAGGTGGGTTGGCATGCCATGAAGGAAGGGTCACTGCCAATAACCACAGTGCCTTCCCTTCCGTTGTGGTTCTTGGTGCTTTGCTTCCCCACTGCATCCCACCAGCCAGGTTGGAGCACAGGTATCAAACTGATGCGACCAGAGCTGGAGACCGGCTGTTTGTTGATGCATCCCTGGGCAGTGGATCCTCCTGGATTTTTTCCCCAGCCTACACCACATTAACTTATTAAATTCCATGGGATCATGTTCTTTTTCTTCAAGAGAAACTGCTGTGTTGGTCAAAACAAGATTAAGGTTTCTAAATCAGAGCACGTGTCTATTATGCTATGTTTGATTTGCATTTCAAATGCATACAGCTACCTCTGTAATTCACAGAATGTAACCACTGTAGCAAAAGCCACATAAGAAATTCCCCATATCTGAACAGATCTGGTAGGATACCTGAGCACCAGGTGTGAGTCATGTGCCTGCTGACTTACACTCTGCAGTGCAGCTATCTGCCCCCCTCGAAACACTGCATATCCTCCAGCTGCTTGGATAGGTGCTATCCCTTCCCTTAAGAGAGGCAAAGGGAGGGATGTTCAGGAAAGCTCAGAAGTGTCCATTCCTGTCATATCGATCCTTCTCACAAAGCTGTATGACATAACCTAAGAATCATCTCTTTATTTGCTTTTAAGCAAGCAAAGCTTCAGAAAAAAAAAATGAAAATCTGTGATTTTGTATTTCCAAATCATTACTGAAAAAGCAGACTTCTAGGTCTGCCAAATCCTTGGCTCTGCTAATACCCTAAGGCTTCCCAGGGCCGTACAAGGATGAGCAGTGTTCTCTGGCCCTCAAAATCCTCACAGTTGCAAGGCATAAAATGAAGTGTCCTATATTTCTGAGGTACAGAATCCAACTGGCATTGTTTTATTACCCCCATGCACTGCTAGCCCTTCCCAATTCATTGTTAGATGGGATTGTATTTTCCCCCAGAAAGAAAAGGGAATTGTCTGGACTGTATTGTAACATCTGAGTCACTGCCAAAGAAGATTACTAAGCCATGTGGATAAAGCTGCCCAATTTCAGGTGGACAACTTGTTGTTGTTATCAAATAACTCTCCATCAGTCCTGTCTTTCAGCCACTCAACAACTGCCTTGGTAGAAATTACTGAACACATTTTCACTGCCATAAAAATTGGCCAGGGCTATATTTCTGGATTCCAAGAAAGCTTCTGACAGCCAACCATGATACTTTATGTAATAAGTTGTCAGCACACTGTGTATCACCTAACGCTGTCACTTGGCTTAGGTCAAAGCTGTCAAATTGCCAACAAAATATTGTTACTAGAGCCAGTAAATCTTCTTTTCAGCCTAGTCCTGTTGGGGTCCATCAGACATAGTCCTTGGCCTGTTATTGTTTATGCTGTGTTTAAATGACCTACCACATGAATATGCATGAAAAACAAAGCTTACATATATGTAGACAACATTGGCAGCAGATGCTGCAGTCTCATTTCAAAAAGATCTGTGAACCAGCAGGGAAGGACCACTCATGGTCTGCCTATGGTTTTGAAAGCACACATATAAAATGTCCCAGATCACCATCATCATCAAAGCTTAGACAGAGCTTCTCTGTTATATTTGCAGTTTACATGTATGTTGTACATTAAATTGACATCTGAGTTATAGGTGACCCTTTGACAATAAGAAAAGATGAATTTTGGAAAACTCATGCAATGCTGGGGTGAGAGGCCAAGAGATGAGAGAGACACCTGAGAGGGGGATTTGGGAGCTGTCCTGGCTGGGATGCAGATGTGAACTGCCCTAATGCAGCTGATTTCTGAAGGCTCCTTCTCCTTTCCTTTCGTCTGGGTTGTGGTGTAACAACTGCTCAGCTGATCCTAGAGGTGAAGAAAGGATGGAATGAGAAGAAAGAGCCTACAGTCAGGACAAGATCTCTGTTGAGAGTGTGAGACCATAAAGACTGAATTGTGGGTGTGATGCTCACACAGCAAGGATGGCTTTGGAGCATGGAAACAATTTTGTCGACGTTATATAAGAAGAAGACTTGAAGGGACCAAAGCATTGCATTGTCTTCTGTTTTCCCAAATATCTTTAGTCAGCCTTGTAAAAACACAGCCTTCCTAAAGCACTGCACACAAACAAATAGTTTCAAAAGCATGGAGGTGTTTTAAGGATGTGCACAAGTCCATTATGTCCAATACATGCTGCAGAGTGCA
The DNA here is from genome assembly GCA_013398275.1 of Promerops cafer. Taxonomy (NCBI): domain Eukaryota; kingdom Metazoa; phylum Chordata; class Aves; order Passeriformes; family Nectariniidae; genus Promerops; species Promerops cafer. The sequence continues at coordinate 284,450 of VZSE01012609.1, read as the reverse complement.
AAACAATATTGGGCTGTCTTGTCTGTGTGGCAGCAAGTAGAGGGAGGTCAGCACCAGTGTCAGTGTGATTTCTTCTTGACCCCTGAGACATCTGTGAAACTTTACATTGATGAAACCCTTTTACCATTAGTGGGAGTAATTCTCCTTATATTGGAATGAGCAAGAACTGCGTCAGGCCCTTGGAGAAAGTATAGCAGTGAGATATTCTTACATATCATAATGAGGTATTGTACAGATAGAGAAGAGAAGACAGAGGAGACCTCAGTGAGGCATTACAGTACTTAAAGGGAGCTTATAAAAAAGAGAGAGGGAGACTTTTTACATGGGCAGATAGTGATAGGACAACAGGGAACAGTTAAACCAAAAGAGCAGAGATTTAGATTAAATTATGTAAAGAATTTTTTCCAGTGAGGCATTTGAAAAGGTTGTCCAGACAAGTTGTAAATGCCCCATCCCTGGAAGGGTTCAAGGCCAGGCTGAATGGGGTTTTGTGCAACCTGTTCCAGTGGATGGCAGGGGTTGGAAACTTTAAGGTCTCTTCAGACCCAAGCTATTCTGTGATCTGGCAAACCAGACATTCAGACCAGGAATTTCAAAAGTTACCTATGAGTTGAGGCTCATCAGTTCCTAGATGCCTAGTGTAAGTCTTAGTTTCCATAATGCTGAGAATTAACAATGTCTAAAACTTAAGACATCCACATTCTCTGCAGAAGGGTTGCTCCAGCCTAAAAAACACCTTTGCAAATGGGATGAGAGGGCTCTGTGCATCACCTTATACCAGCCCTTGCAGAAGGATCTCCACCTGAGATGTTTGCACTCCTTGTCACAGCAGCTGTATTTGTACTGCTAAATTAAACGTAGGACCTGTTCTCTGTGTCTCTGGCTCAGACAGGCACAGCCTTTCCAGCTGCATATCACTAGGCTCTGGCTCTCCCATGGGCCCTGCGGGATGCTCCCACAGGCCTGGGATATAAATGTGACATTCTGGCTTTGTCACTGCTGTATTTGGCACTGAATCATGAGGGTTGCAGACCATGACGGGGATGTTTTCCTAGCAGGAACCCCAGGCACTGTGCTGCAACTGCACGGGATGAGGCATTGAAGAGAGCATCCTGGATGCCTGCAGGGCAGAAGCAGCAGAACCTGGTGTGCCCTCACTGACTGCACCAGCTGCATCCCAGTGTTCCCTGAGGGAGGGAAGTAGGCAGATCTCAGGACCGCTCCGATGTGTGTGCTCACAGCTAATCACTGAGCAGCCCGGACAGCCAGCAGTCAGGCTTGCTCCCTGGCCCTGTGTAATTTAGCAGCACAGACACAGCCTGCTACAACTTGATTTCTGCTTTGAGAGCAAGCGCCAGGCTCATCCAGGACTGTGGTTCCTGGATCACTCTGCCAGTGCAATCCAGGCATGACACAGCCTGCAGTCCCCTCCACTGCTGCCCTTTGCTTTCTGGGAGCCCAGCCTGACACTTGTGGTAATTTGTGCCTAGTCCTGTGTTGCTCAAGAGATGAACAAAAGGATGAAATAATTTTATTTGGCAGCTTTATGTAGGACTGGGAGGAAAAAAAAAAAACAAACTTGAGTCCCTTGTTTCCCTTTAATATAAAGCAACTGTTAGGAACATTTACAGATCTATACATTTAGGTTCTTATTGCTATGGTTAATGATTTGATTTAAATGGCAGCAAAGGTTCTACCAGCTCTGCACTATTGATTATGTGGTCAATAACTGGATACAATTATTATGCCAAAATGCATTCTTATATTAATGCTGATGTGAAGACATTTCAAAATATAAAGCAGCAGTGGATATGTTGTGACTCAGAGCAGAGAATCAAAGTCACAGCATGGGATGGCAATAAAGAAAAGAACACAGTAATGAGGAGAAAAGTCTAAGAGAGAAAAAAAGGCAGCACTTGACAGACTCTTTGCAAGTTAGAAAACAAGCAGTTCTGAGAGCCGCATTGTTAATGAAGCCTAGTTTACTATGAAACTGTGTCCTATATTCCTGTTCCACTCCTCCTCCCCACCAACCATCCCAAATCCTCACCACGTTCCCTATGGCTTTGATGGCCTCCCACAGCACCCTCCCCCATCTCCCTGTCCTCTCCCAGCACTGTCACCTCTCTGCCATCCCCCACGTTGCCCGAGTGACAGCATGTGCCTGGCCTATCCCAAGGGATGAGGGTGCCGTTTGTCTGGCCAGTGATGACCTCCTGCTTGGCCAGCTGGCAACCAAGCCCTGCAGATAACTGCTGGGCTCAGGCTCCTGCCACTGAGCTCCTCCCGGAGGAAATCTCCAGCACAGCACTGCCTTGGATCCTTCTTCCTTTTGCAGATGCTGCTTTTCACAGTTTCTGATAAAATCGCAGATCTGAGTGCTACAGTCTGTAAAACTTGTTTACATCAATCATCAGTGGATTAAAGAAGTTGTGAGGAATGGGATGGGATAAAATGAGGGATTGAGTCTTAGGAAGTAAAAGTTTAAGTCTTTTTTTTTTTTCTTGCAAAACAGGGAAACTTTGTCAGAATTCCTCTCCTGTATCTACTTTTCCAAATGAGAGCTACAGCTCTGATCAAAAGTCTTAGTTACAGCCTCTTTCAAAAGCTCATTTTCCCTTTTAAGAGATAGTCAGGTTAGCTATATTTTGGCATAACATAAATTCCACATAAATAAGGTCAACAACTAAAACAGCCTCAGTTTTCCTCAGCCATTGGTATGCCATGGAAAAAGTAATGCTAACCTCTAAAACAACTGCAGCTGCATGTTCAGCTCAGCCTGAGCTTTGGCTCGTAGCCATATTTCTCATTTTAACTGTGACTTGTGGAGTCACGAGGCTCCCACTCTTTCATGCCCCGGTGTCTGGGGGAAACTGAGGCAGATATTACACGAGAAGTAATCAAGAGGTTTCAGCGTTCCCAGCAGCCTGGGATTCTGCACAGGGCTGCTTGATGGCATAATTGAAAGTCTAATTCAGAGATCAGAATTAAAGTTCATCTGCTGCTTTTGGGCTTGTTCCCTGCTTTTGGACATTTATTTTTTCTTCATTAGTAATATTCTAAGAGTATGCCTGTGGATATTTTTGTATTTCTTTAAAATGACTGGAATAGATCTAGTCTGACACATACATAGATCCATTAGCACCAGGAGGTACAACCTGGGATCAAACTTTCTGTCTCATTTAATGTAAAATTTCCTGAGTTATATGGATAAATTTCCTGAGTTGTATGGATAAAACTTGGACACTAGCAGTGACAAGCATCTCTCTGGCAGTTTATTGGAAAGATTTCCATACAATTCCAATAGCCATTGAGAAAAGCAAAGTGTGATTCATATACTCCTACACTAGGCATTCCCACGGAACCACTAGGCTGTGGTCACAACACATTATTAAATGCAGAGAACATGACAAAACCAGGACACTTTATAAAAACTCTTACCATTTTTTCAAATCACAGCTAATTTCCACCAGCTGACAGGAAGCCCATTTTGCTCTTGTACACATCCTCTTTCTCAAAAATGTCCAGTTTATGTTTGTTTTGACAAGTTTGGTCTCATTTATAAAAAGTGTTAGGTTTTTTAAAGTTTGAAATATACCTAAGCCCACCACCTTTCCAAATAAATGGATAAATAAGTAATTACAGAACTGAGAAAATGCTGTCAGTTGCAAAGGAAGAGGTGAAGAGTAACAAATCAGGAGCAGGTGAGAAGGTGAAATGGTTATATGGTCCTAACTGCAGGCCTTGAACAGAGTTCTGTTTATGAACAAGTTCAACATACACACATGTCACACATTTAGGGTAATGACAGCCATATGGCAGAGCGTGGAACTGCCAGGAGTGACAGTGTGCCTAAATCATGCCTGTGTATTTGACCACCTCATTGACTCCCTGACCATCCATCCATCTCTGCTGAAGCTCTTGAGATGTTCCAAACCTCTAAACAGATAAGAGCTTTCCTTCTAAACTAATTTGCTAGGTCATTTCTTTTGTATTTCCTGCTCAAGCATCAGGACAGATGCTTTATATCACTGGGAAGGAAACCTCTCCTTCCCAAAGATGTAGAGGTTACCAGAGTCACAGAGGAGGTTGAGGCTCCCTTTGAGCCTGGGAAGAATGTGAGAGAATGGACTTTCAATGCAGTACAATTCTATGGGTTAAAATCTATTGTAGGCTATTTGAAGAAGCTTTTATGTCTTTTCTGGATTGTGGACCCATATTACCTCCTTCCTGGCAAAAATGTGGTTCAAGGTTATGGATCCACATTGAAGTTTAATAGTTACTTCAACATCAGAAATATTTGTTTCACTGTATCTCCCAATGTCATAGAAGTTCAAATACTGCTGCAGCAATATTTTAAGGGAGAAAACTGAGTTAAAAATTTGAGGCCAACAGGTCAAATATTCTATCATTTAAAAAAAAAAGGAAGGAAGCTGAGCGTCTATTTCTTAAAAGATATTCAGAAGACCACCAGAACTTACGCAGAAATTTACTTTTTAGAAGATGTGTGTTTTAAAAATGCAAAAGAAGAATCTTAATCAAAGAAAGTTCACTTTATTCCCTTCCCCCCCTTTTGAAAGAAAATAACATATGAAAATTCAAATTGAAGAGTATATCTGTGAGACACTGGAAGATGCTACCCAAGGGTGTTCACTGCAGAGAGGAGGGTAGCTGTATTAAAATGAATAATTTTGTAGGGAAAGGATAGAGAGTTGTTGCTGTAAGAAAAAAATCTTTTTGATTGACATGAGAAATTGCTGCCACATGAAACAGTTCATCTTCTTTGAAGGGCTCTTTTGTCAGTGAGGTCAGGTCAAAGAGGTTTGAAAGGTCCTCATCAAAGGAAGTTGCCCTTCTAGGCCCAGTGCATTCCCTTGCTGGAGTAGTCTTGGCTTCAGGAGCTGTATGGAGATGTGGGAAGCCGGGGGATGGCAGCTGCATAGCTAAGCAACCGGGGCTGGCTGAGCCATGAATCAACACTGTCACCTGCTGTGGGCAAGACAACCTCCTCGTCATCCAGGCTGCTGGATAGCTGCTGCACACGGGCGGGTGCTCCGTAGCCGTGGTCTGACCACAGCACTGTCCTGCTCAGGTTGTGCTTGCAAATACGGAGCAGGAGGGGGTCCCTGTGCTCACCACCCTGGGCCCCAGAGCCAGAGTTTGGGTTTGCAGCTGAAATAGCAATTTGAGCCCCTTCCCACCTTTCCCGTCTCAGTGCTATTCCTTGGATACTCTCCCTTATCTGGGAGCGAGAGAGTCCAGGTTTTTCCACTCGGTGAAGGAGCACTGTCCCTAGGGAGGGCACAGCACCTCTTTGCAATAAGAAGGAGCAGCAAACATTAAATTCTAGCCCTAAACCCCTGGTCCAACATGCTTGTGTCACGTCTCTGCCCTGATGCCACTTAGCCACTAGTCTCTAGCTTTGTAGGTGTCCCCCACGACCCCACGTGATGACAGAGATGCTGAATAACCAAACCCAGGACCAGGGTGTAGGGTCTCAGACCCAGCCTAGCCAGTCACTGTGCTGCACTGGGCTCAGCCAAACCAAGCCAGTGCTGCAGCCTGAGGGTCCCATTCCTCACTTTCACCCTGCTCCCACAGCCTCCTGCTCCAGTGGGACTTGGTGTCTCCCTGCAGAAGGAGAGTATAGGAATTAGCATCTCATTGAGATGAGAGATGCAGCTCTTACTTCTGCCAGCAATGTGCAGAGCCCAGCCCTGGTAAAGGTCAGTTCATTTTTTAAATTTTTTTTTTCAGAGTAGTTTTTAGGAAGGCTCAAAAATTTGGGGGTTTCTGTTTGTTCTCTGAAAGGAAGTTGCCCTTCTGATATAATCGTGAAACTCCAGGCTCCGCTTCCTTGAGTAGGAATTTCAGATGCTCAGTGCCTTAAAGCCTCACTCAGCTGATTGCAGGCAGTTTTCCCCACTGCTCGCTCAGCTCACATCTCAAGCTATGTGAAAAATCACCTCTGTTGATTAGGACAGGGCTTTCCTTCCTGATTGCATTGCCCTGTTTACTGTCATTGAATTCTTGAATCAGGAGGATGTTTTGTTTGTTTCTCAAATTTTAATTGCTGTATGACTTTCCTCTTCTTCACCAACCTGCTCTTATGTTTCAGCAAACAGTTCCAGAGGTAATTGCTGAATTTATATATTCATGGAAATCCAGCAGATATGTACGATAATAGCACAATTTGATATTTATGAAGTGCCACTTTTCTATAAAGGTAGAATTTCAGTTAATTATCACTGGCCTGTTTATTAACACTTGGAAATGGAAAAATAATGAATGGGCACATCGTTTATTCATTAAAATGCTGATGATGAGTTGCCCCATTCATAAATTAGTCTTGCATTTCACTCCAGCGTAGCACTGCCTGTGCTGGTGGGTTTTGAAGGTCAATTGTACTTTAACCCATGGCTTCCTGCAAAGGGGGGAATCTGTCACCTTGGACTGTGATCACAGTGACTCTTGTCAACCAAACAGAGTCATTCTGTGAGCAGTTTGGCTGGCAGGGTGTGGAGGCAAAGGGGGAGAGCTGCAGCAAGCAGCACTGCTCAGGACATAATTCTCTTTCACTTGGAAGCAGTGCATCTGTCTCTATCAGACAGCGAGGATTGATACACTGGGCTGGGAAGGCACTCCTGTGGACATGGCAATATGTCTTCTGAAATCAATGCCCTTCCCTCCCACAAACAAAATCTAAGCTGTTCTTGGGGAAAGTGTCACTATGCTGTTGTCCCTCTGATGAGAAATCCCACCCTTCTGACTGGCAGAGCTATGTGGGCAGTGAATTTTAATACAGGTGCAGGTGAAATTCAGAGCAAGTATCTGCATATTTTGGGACAACTATTACCCTTTTTATTTGGGACACCCCTCTTCCATCTCTGGGAGGAGTGTGTGAGGGCATGCAGAGCCCTGTGGGAGAAGAGGGACAGCAGGAGCAGAGCTGAGACATAGAGGCTGGGCAAAGGACACCTCCTCACTGCCTTTTGCTACTAAGGACAGCATTGAGAAAATGCTACACTAGAATGAGATCTAGTAGAGAGACTTTTTCTTGAATTGCTTCAGTCATTAAAATTATCAAGGACTTCTTTCCAGTATAAGGTTAGTCCTGGGGTCAATATAGAATTGTCTATTTCATTCTGCCCATCCTCAGGCTGGATGTTGCCTGGTGCAGTTGAGGAACCACAGATAACTGCTGTCCTGGGGGCAGCTGGACACTTTGTGCAAAGTTTGCTGGATGCCTTTGTGCAGGAGTGCCACTGAAATGTCAGCTGTTATGAGTGCAACCACTCTGCCAGATGTGCTAAACATGACAAAGATGAGAAAGTAGGTGCCGAAATATTCTATGATGGTTAAATGGAGAAAATGTCTTTGAAGCCATCTTGAGCTGATGCCCATTTCCAATAGGTTTGGAGTAATCCACAACACAGCTGGAGCTTGAGAGAGACCTGATGTGTGAAATGACACAATGAATAGCTAATAGTGACTGCTTCCTGGACAAAATACCTGCCAATATCAAAAGCAAAGCAAGCACTTCTGACTGCAGGCTCTGCTACTGGCAGTAAGCAGCTCTGTCTTCTGAGAAAAACACCTAATGCAGTTTAGCACAGTAGCTCCATGTCTGGAGATGAGCCTCCCTCCCACATGTCTGGGTCAAGCTCTGCTAGCAGGCCCAAGATGTCCAGTTCCTCTGAGTGTGGTCAGCAGTGACGTTAGCTGGGTGCTCCTCTGCCACTAAGGCATTTTTACAGGATTCTATTCCTTTCTAATAGCATGATCCCTACTTGCTCAGGTAAAAGACTTGTTTTAGGAATGACAGCAAGGCAAAAGAATGATCCTGAAGGGCCACAGAAGGACAGATGTGGCTATCTAAACATCAAGCAACCTATAATCAAGGTGGGTTTTCTGAAAAACAGGTCCACGGTGACCTTGAATGGGACCAACATCTTTCAAGTGTTCACGCTGCACAGAGCTGTTCAGAGAAAAGTCCAGGCTGCTAACACTGCTTGCTAAGACTATATATTGGCTTATTTTTCCAGTGGCATATTTGAAAACAGGAATGTAAGAAGCAAGTTGAGGGTGGGAGTTTTTTTAGCTGTCTTTAAAAATGCATAAAGTTTTGCTTCAAGTGTCACTGTTGGAGTTTTACTATTATGCTAACAATCCAGGCTACCCGCTGAATGCAATGGGCTACAGGCTTCATTTGGGGATTTTGCCTACTGTGAGCATTTTTTAGTTTCTTTTAAAATAAAATGCCATTCTCAAGTGCCCACCTTTCAGAGTTTCTTTCGTATTTTTTTCAATAAAAGAAAGTTTAGAGAAATTATCTCTGCATTCGTACATGTTGCTTATGAAATCAAAGAAAAATATTTCTCCATTGTTTTTTCCCTCATCAGCTACAACTAAAATGCAAAACCCGGCCAAATTTTTACCCAGTTCAAGGTACGCTGCATTCTTTTAAGTACTGTAATTCTTCATGAAACAGCCAACTTAATTTTGAAATACATGTCAAATAAAATGACTAGCAAGGACAAACTAAAGTTAACATTTTACTTTTTCTGTTGAAGTACTACTAATTTTCTTGCAAAAGTACAGCATCAGTTCCTGCAAAGCAGTTCTTTTGTTATTGATTGGAGAGATATAATATATAAAGCTGCTGCCTGTACCACTCTACAATAATTAAAAGTACTTAATCATGCAGCTTGGAGATTTATTTTAAAAGCACAAAATATGTTCCTTATTGTGATTCACAGGAATTTACTGGTCTAATTTCTTTAGAGACCAGCAGGAATATATATTGACTCTGGTTTATTTATAAACCAGCTATTTAAATTACCAAGTTATTTACATTGTTATTGTCTCCATCATTTAGTCACCATTTGCAAAGATTTCACATTGCTCTTAATTTGGCACTCCCTAGTGCTGGTAGTACTTATGGGAGAGGGTTATTTAGGAGGTAGCCAAGCAAGCCATCTTGGTATAGGTGATGTCCTTCCTGCCCCAAACAGGTTTGTTCTCTTGGTGACCTTCTTTGAAAGGAGACAACGTGCAGAAATGCGCCCTGGAGGGTGTTGCAGCTACTTATCATCACAGCACCAGAAGCAAATAAAGGAAATTGCAAGGACACGTAGATCCAGGAGGTTCAGTTGTCCTCAAGGTCTGGATTAAAAAACCTCTGGCCAGATGTCTATAACATTACCCAGCTGTAAATTGTTCTGTTAGGGAGAACAGGGAGCACCAGGGGAGGAGCATGGTCAATGAGGTCCCCTGAGATCCTGATTTGATTCTGGGATTATATGAAGGAAGGAACAGACTTAGTCAACCAAAAATATGTGTAAAACATCAAGACCACAAGGCTCTGAAGTTACTGTAAGACTGTCTGAGGAAAACAGTTTTTAAATGAATATTTCATTCCTGATGGTGAGGACATTACCTGCTCTTTATTTTCATTTCTAGCAGCATTTTTTTGTCTAAAGTCTAAAGCACACAGAACACTACTTATTTTCACAGCACTCACTCTCCCTTTCTTCTTTTCTTTTCTCCCTCAAAGTCTGTGTGTAGAGGACTGAGAATAGCAGCTATTATTTAACGTCTGGCTTTTATCCCATGGCTGGGTCTCGCGCTGAAGGACCTCCCTGAATGTCTCCAGTCGAGAGACAACTGTTGAGCAGACCGTGTTGAAGAGCAACCCCAGCGGCCCCTGTGGGGAGGAGGGCAGCAGGTGCCTCCCACTTTCAGAGGCTGTAGGGGGAGAGGGTGAAGCGCCCTGGTGAGCCAGCCAGCCCCTGCTTGGCGGCAGAGCTGCCAGGCACAGGCGGGGCCGGGAGGTGCCGTCTGACATCGCGCCAAAAGCCTTTCAGAGCGGATGAAAGGGACTGCAGCTCAAGTGTTTGCACTGGGCTCTGTTTTGGGTCAGCCTTAGGATGATTGTCTCCAGGGTAAGCTTGGAGACGCAACTCGTGTTTTAGCTTGGGTTGACCTCAGCACTGCAGGGACGGGGAGCTGCGTGCAATTACACAATTCAGTTTTCATTTTCAACAGCAAAAAACGAATGGATTCAAAACACCCAAGTAGGAAAAAACCCACAGATGTTTGTAAGCACAGAGGTTTACTTCCTTCTAGATGCTTCAAGAAGGAGTCTCAGACAGAGGGAAAAGCGCCATGAACACCACACCATCCACATGCAAGGGCAACTTCAGGACAAAGTTGTCGAAATGTCACCTTAAAAACACTGCTTGGTGCAGTGCCCAACCAAGGTGTTCACCCATCGTAGTACCTGCCATTCCACGTTTTGTTGTGGCTGCTGCTGTGATGAAAAAGTCAACAACAACAAATAAACTCTCTGAGATAATGGGTCTCTTCCACAAGGAGATGATTGCTTCTTTCTTGAAGGGGAAATTGCTGAAGTGTGTGCTGCTTTGTTGCCTTATGTTTCTAAACAGCCCATTCCACATAAGGGATTAATCCCTTCCCTTAGACAATGCAGGCAGATTCAGAGCACATTTTGGAATAAGGAGAATTTTAATTTTTTTTTCTGTGGTCTTTGGATAGTAGCATTGGAGTTTTTATATTCAGAGCAGTTTTAAGGGAGCTGAAAGAATTTCAGAGGTATGGGTCTGTTCTCAAGCCAAGAGATGCTGATCCAGAAATTTTACAACACTGTACTTTCTCTCAAGATGTCCAAAATGCCATGAATTATGTATCCAACCTTGAAATGTTGTTAAAAATATAATAGAAAGTCACACATTGTGCATATTTAAGTTTTTACAATACTTACGCTTCATAGTTTTGAGCCAGATTTCTTCCCCTCCGTGACATTTGTCCACACTGAGAACTGAGTCCAAAATATGCTTAAGGGCAATTGAAAGTTGTTTGGAATTTTTTTGATTCAAAGCATTTACTTACTGCGCAGGCTGCCAAAAATCCAAAGAGTTTAAAAACACTGGGCACCTCATTTTCAGTTTTTCTCAGCAGTCATCTCATTTATTTCTTTGGAGCTTCAATATTCTTGCAGGTTTTATTTAATTTTCACATCATGCATTTCAAGTTCATTTCTGTGGAGTGCCTTTAATAGATATTGTTTTAATTCCCAGCATACAGATCTTCATCATTATTTATTGTTAATGTTTCCTCTTGGACTAAACCCAGGAAACTGAAGAACTTGGCTCCAGAATATGGCAGACACATAGAGTGAATGCTCTGACAAGTGAATTTGGGATTTAATTGGCTTGTACCACTAGATGCTGGATTTGAAATGTATTGACAGAAAAGGACTGAAAGAGAAGCCTTGAACAGTACAAGCATTATTACCCTGATAAAATGGAGAGAAAAACAAGTAGTGACATTCCTTGTTCTGGTTGTTATTGGCCATCCAGCCCCCCCCCCAAACCAGCAGAGAAGCTGCTCTTCAGTAAATCTTTGTCTGGTGTAAAGCAATTCCTTTTTCAAGTCAGGGCAGGCATGTCCTTTTATAGCACCCATGCATGTTCACAGCCACCTTTGCAAGGGAAAAACAGATAGTAAGATGAATATTAGAACTGCATCTGGCAACAAAAGAGAGTCTCCAGACCAGAATCTGACTGATCTGAAAAAGAAGTACATAACAGCTTCATTTTGACCCACATGGACAGTAGATACAGTCATTCACTTACAGATAGGATAGAGGATAATATCTCCCCATTCTCTGAACACTATAAACTGAACTCTGTGGAGAGATTAAAAAAGGTTAAAAAAACCCCAAAATCCAAACAAAAAAAAAGATTCTTGACATGTTAGGGGAAATTCCAGAAGAATCTCTGCTCAGAGCACCAGTTGCAGTCAAGTATTCTGGTATTCATCCATCTTCCCTCTTAAAACCTTTCATTATCAGTAATAAAAATAATTCAACTATGGGTAGATCCTATTTTATACCAAGAAGTATACAAGTAACTATAGTCAAGGGCAAGTCATGAAAAAAATCTATTCTGAATTTTCAAATCGTGAGAAAAGGAGACCTTGTGTCACACTAAAAAGAAACCTTCATTCGCATAGGTATTGAAATCCTGACCTTTCCTGCTCTGAACCACATTACTCAGAAGGGAGGATGGAGGGAGCGAGAGAGGGGCAGAAAATGAGAGGTACAGATTGCCTTATGTCATCAATTTGTGCATTGTAAATGAAATTAGAATACATACTTTTATGACACTAAGTGCTAATTCTTCAGATCTTAATTGATGCAGGGGGTAGATTTACTTGATTAAAGACAGTAAAACCCAAACCAGCAGAGATTTCTGCTTAAAAGGAGCATGCATGTTATGGTCTGTAAAGGAAACTGAAACTGGAAAATTAAATATACTACTATATTTCTTAGAAGAGATAAGAGAAGAGATTCTTAGAAGAGATTCCTACATGGAATGTATTTAATTATTACTAAATCCATTTTCTCTGAAACTCTTAGTTTCAATAACCTTTCACAGTGAAACAATACCTACATTAAGGAGTACTAATGCAATATGTGTTCTGGTGCAGCAAAACGAAGTGCTGCAAACATCTCTCAGATTTAGCAAATTATTTATTTGTTCTCCCCCTTCTAAGTCAAATTATGTGCAGCATTTCTGAGAAAGATATTTCTTGTCGCTTGGATTAGTATAGGTGTACGCAGCAGATTGCCTTTGTCAAATATCAGGTAGCTTAAAAAGCAGCTTTTACTTCTACAGGGAGTATTTGTCAGTCTGCTTTGCAAGAGCATTCTGATTGACTTACACATTGCTAGAAGCATCCAGATCACCTGCTACTGCTGTTTATTCTTGGAGGGGGCTTTTAGTCCTTCTTCTGGCTCTCCATACAGGTCATATATTATGTATGCAATTCAGCTGTGATTACCCAACAGAATGGCTAAAACTTTGCAAATTTGGAGACATTTTGTTTGGTGACTAGTGAGGCAAGAGAGGAGGGTACTGGCTTGTAGTGCTTCTTTGTCCTGCAGGCATCAGCCAATGCAGCAGAGGGATCAGTCCTTAAGCAGAGCCCCTTGATAAATCCTAGTGCTTGTCTAGGTGTCAGTGGGGACATAACAGTGTCCTGTCATGCTTAGAGTTCAGGATTATATTAGTGAGGAACATAATAAATTTTTTCTTCTCTTTGAAATTGCATATCCATAACTCTATATGTGAGCGCAATAAATGCAAATCTGTTCCTGCAAAACCCTTCCCACAGGCTTTAACAAAAGTGCAATTTTTGCACAAACCTGGCTCCATAAAATCACGTTCACTAATCACTGCTTCACTAATTACCTGCACATTGTATCACAAATAAGATCCTGACGCTCCAGCAGGACAAAGTAAAGGTGCAAGTGCACAGGGATAGTGCAGGTGTCCCTCTGCTTCCCACACCAACAAACCTCACTGTCACAGCCCTGGGAAGGGGCTGTGTGTGCCAGTTGCTGCTCTGTTCAGTCAACAAGCATCAGTGCTGGTCCAGCCTTCAGCTTTTGTAATGAAGACATTTTCTCCTGAAACAGGAGAAAATTTATTTCAAGCAGAATTCTAAATAGTCTTTAACTTATAAAGTCATGTCATGCCAGGGACAGATTTGAACCAGTAACCTACATAGAAAAAAGCTTTATATCATGTGTTTTTTCCCTTAGCAAATAAGTCACCTACAGCCCAAACATTGGTCCTTGGATTTAAAAATACTTTGCTGCATATTTATAATCTGCTTTTTGTATATTTATGCGTCTAATATTTGTAAATTCTTATTATGCATCCCTCTCCCACTCTTAATCATCACCTAGCAAAGATAACTAGCTATCTTTCCCCTTGTAAATGAATTCACTCCATGCCCCTAATTATTTTTGTAGGTCTCGTTTCTCCTGTAAGACAGAATCTTATGATTAAGGAAGTGCCTCAAATGAATTCGTTTTTTCTGAATTATGTCTGCAACAAAATCCTTCTGAAAGGGTCTGAGACTTTACTTCGGGTGCTGGTCTACTGTATATTCAATTTCAGCTTCTAGAGACATTTTTATTCTCATTTTCATAGCTAAGTTGCCTTTTGCCATTCCTGATAGTTCTGTTTCATTGTCATTTCTCCCTACTTTATCTGCTTTTCAGAATATATGTATTATGGATAATTTTTCATTAGCAGGTTTTTTTTAAATCCAAGTTAAATATATGTCACAATTAGGGAAATATGTGTTTGGGCTGCTTACAAATTTTTAGACTTTGAGGGCTTTGAGCAGCCTGGTCTGGTAAAAGGTGCCCCTGCCCATGGCAGGGAGTTGAAACCAAATGATCTTTAGGGTCCCTTCCAACCCATACTATTCTATGATTCTGTGATATTTTTTTTGTGTATTTGTGTCAGACGGAGAAAATGCTCTAGAAGAAAGAATTTTTTCACCTTCTCAGCTGTCTTTTGCACCTTGATGGTTTAAAACTTACACAGGTGACAAGAATCACTCATGTACCTGACTCAGCTTTGGTCCCTCTTACAGCTGAAGTTTTGCAAAGGGTTTGCTGTCCCAGGCAGGCTAAATATTATTTTCCCTAAAACAGAGGCTTCACTTTGCCACTCACCACTATTCATCCCAGTCCTCTTCCACAAAGCAACATGATGTGTTTTCCAGCTCATTTACAGATCCAGGAGCTCCAGTCCCATTTCCATCTGTTGCACTCTATTTGTTGCTTAAATGAAAGGGACAGAGACCGCAGGCCTGAGGAACAACTGGCATTCAAAACCAAACATGTTTAGATAAAGAGTGAAGGAAAAGTGATGGAGGAAACACAGACAGGGGTGGGAAAGAACAAAAGATAAAAGATTATGACGAGTGAGAAACACAGAGATGGCACCTGATTTCATGATTTAAATTTATTTTAAAGCCATTCAGTTGTCATTTACACAGATAATTACTGGCAACTGCAAGAGAAATATTTACAGGAATTTTGATGTTCATCTGTTACAGTAATATGAAAGAGCATTGATCCAAACCTACTATCCTGCTTCAACAGATTCGATCCAAACCTCTTCTATCACATCAGCCAGGAAATTTAAATTGCAATAGGGTCAATTATATTCATCAGCTCTTGCTCTGGCTTCTCAGAGAGACTTGGGGTTTCTGAGATACTGGGAACCCCCATGAAAGGCAACAGCAGTCCTGTGGTACCTTCTCCTTTATATGTTTGTTCAGAGTCATCTTTATTTCACTGTGCATTGTGTTCTCCCATTCATTTCTGTATTTGTTTTTTCTTGTAAAACCGTAAGAAAAGGTTGTGACTTCATCAAAACATTTACCTCATCAAACAGTCATATTGTTGATTCCCTCCTTGGTAGAGCATTTTCTGGAAAAGACTAAGAGAATCCCATCAACATTTTTAGGTAAGTGAAAATGAAAACATATTAAGCTTTTAGAAGGCTTATGGTAACTCTGCTTGTTCTTGGTGCAACAGTAACAGCAGAAAATACTGACATCTGAACTGCAAATGGTGTGCTTCCTAATGCTTACCAAGGAGCCTGTTCTTTCATACCCTTAAAAATGCACTGTTCAATGAACTTAAGCCATTTGAATGCATGCCAGATTGATTCTTCCAAAAGCAATGTATTACCCTTGTGTATATATGTCCGAAACAAGTTAAGAAGTCCACTAAAAGATAACCTTTTTATTTAAATTTCCTCATAGCTATAGACCAGAAAGAAAAGTAAGAGAACCATGACCACCTGTGTAATCTTCAAATAAAAGAAGACATTTACTAATAAAAAAACTGTTACAAATTAACATTTTTTTCAATTTTTTTTCACTCAGGCTGGGAGCAGGGTGCATGTTCAGCTACACGATGTGTACAGTGTAAACAGGTAAAAGAACAATCAACAAGAAGTCTGTAACAAGGAATATTACATACAGAAGAGGTTTCAATTAGTCAGAGTTTTAATGTGATGGAGAAGAGAATCAAAAATTGGTAATGAGGGAGGTATTAAACTATATTAGAGACAATCCCTTGATCCCCAGGGTGAGAAAACACAAGAAGAAGAGAGAGATTAGGCTGGGTCGTAACAGAAAGAAACTATGAGGAAAACAAGGCAATTACAATTATTGAATTTACTCAAAATACTTGCAAACACACAGTTGAGACCAATCCTGCATATTCTATGGTTAGACGAGCAGAAATGCATATTTCATCTTGGATAGCTACCTGCCACACAGCAGAACTAAAACAAGCATTTTTCAGAGAGCCTGATAATCCCCATCCTCAATTTATGTGGATTAGATGAAATTTCCTCTTTCTTTTCAGCAATTTTGGCAGACCACTGTACATTACCAAGGGCTGCCATTATCTTCCTCTGAACACCAGCAAAATGGTTTGTAATTTTATCTCAGTATTACCAAAGAAACCTGTAATCTCTAGCTACGTTATTTTAAATAATGCAGCCCAGCAATCACATCAACAAACAGAATCCTCACAAATTAGGAAGATTTTATCTGAAAGAAAACAACATTATTTATTTTCTATCACTTGCCTTCAAAATAAAGTCACCCAGGCATCTTAAGAATGTAAACAACAAGTGTAAATTCTATTTTTTTTTCCCTACAGAGGAAACACATTGGGTAGATACAAAAATCCCTATACTAAAAGTAATGCATTTTGGTAGAACTGGTGTAACTGGCAGTGTGTTTAGCACAGTCAATATGTTGTAATCTGTCATTATACACTGGACTGCTATCAAAATGCCCTCTGATAATTGGGCATCTAGACAGATATTTACTAGATTTAATCTCCTTCTCTAATAGAGGTTTGGAATGTAACAAATTTGGTTGACATTTCAAAACAAGGCTATTGACTGGTATTACTTTCAGAAGAAAACCCTGCAACCTAGATATTTTTCTTTTTTTTTTTTTTTTTGTAAACATAAACTTTTTACCAAAAAAGATTTCTGGTTCCCATTACAAAACAGTATGGTAATTCGAATTAACCCATTCTGGTCGCCTCCTGAGAGACTTTTCCAGGGTCCTAAATGGGCAAAGGATCACAATGCCAAGCAGAGTAGGCATTTATGGGAAGATCAGTGTATTACATAGCAGTCCATCAGTACTAGCTACTCAGACCAATAATTTTTAAAAAACAGTAAGTTAAAAAGTTATTAGAAATGAGCTTTTTCAGATGTGAACATTTTAGCATCAACAGCAAAAATAATGCTTTATATGGGTTATAGTAGTAAACCAAAAATAGGACTGAACTATTATCTCATGATGTTGCATAATTAGCTCTGAGAACTAATGAATCCTAAATCAATTCAGGGCCAATCTTATTTTCACTGACACAGAGAATTCTTGTCTCTCTCTCTCTCTCTCTGTGTGTGTGTGTGTGTGTGTGTGTGTGTGTATGTACATGTACCCATGTCATTATAAATTGTGCTTATTATTTCTGCTCACCACCTTAATGATGGAGCCACTTCAGCATTTCAATACAGTCAGCAAGAACACTCACTCAGGAAACTGGAAAGAGGTTTTTTATGGGCATTCGTGTTCCTCTTGCTAGAATTATACCTGTACAAATATATATTTCATTGACCTTTCCCTTACTTAACATAAGTGTGATGTTTCCATTTCCACAGGTGACCTGCCAGGGCTGGGGAAAATTTTTCCTTTCCTCACCATACAGTTTGGCTTCTGGCAGGCTTTTTTCTGCTTTACTCTGAATCAGCTTAGACTGGCTATAGCTGGACAAAACACTGTGCTGGATGCCCCCATTACCTGAGTGCTTTGGTGCTCCACGTCACATTGGCAGGGAGTCGAGAAAAGCAGGGAGCCAACTTGTCCATGGCATGTAAGAGTGATCCACATCTCAGAGCTGCTGAGATGCTTCCATGGAATTCCCTCACAGCTGTGGGACTTCAGATAAAGGTTCTGCCTTTCAGTGTCACAGGTCTCTTCCAGTCCGTGGCAGCTTTCTTGAATCTCGAATTAAATGGCCTGAAAGGGTTGCATGACTGGCAGCTCTTGGGGCACATGAATTAGGTGCTCTGCTCACCCATCCTCCTGGGCACAAATGTGTCACCTTGCTGCTTATCACTGGGCACAAGGCTTGTTAACCTGTGCAGCCTTTCTTTGCAAGCAGTAAGTGGGAGCACAAGAGAATTGTTTGCAAATTGAAGATAATTACACTGAAAGTATCTCAACTCTAGGTGTTTGCAAACTCTCAAGCATTTTCTTCATGAGCTGCTTTGGGCTGGAAAATCCTATAAAATTACAAGGTCTTGTTTGTAAACTTTCCTTCCCATTCTTCTCTGGGTAGGAGCATGGATAACGTGGTTTGGCTAATGATTTCCAAGGAAAGCAGCTGTACTAATAACGAGATGTATACACTCAGGCTGGGATCCTTCTCAGTCATTGTGATTGCTCCCTCCTACCCAAGGCATTTTGTAAAATATGGTAATTAACGCAGCATCTTCAGACAGTCTAAATTTATTGCGATTTATATGTTCAGGAGTGTTGGTAAAAGGCCAGTGCAGGCATTTCTTTAACTAATAATTATTGTGTTTTATTGTTGTTGTTCTCTAACACATTAATGAGCAAGGACCCAGCTTTATTAGAATTCGCTTGGCCCCACTGTTCCATGCATATTTATTATGTGAGAGAATAGGATTCTCTTCCTCTAGCCTTCACTAATTTAAAAGAAGATATCCTCAATGAAATGTATTCAAATATTTTGACATTTTGCTTCACCTCACTTACAGAGCAGAAATTGTTTCTGACAGTTATTATACAGTACGGGAATCCTGCTGTTTCACTCTGCTGAAGCGCAGGTTGAAAAGACACAGCAATTGCATTTTGTTCAAAGAGTGATTCTCTGGCCTAGAAATAGCAACACTGTCAGCTGTGATTCACTGGAAGTTTAGATAATATCCACTCTGTACCTCTCTACCAAGAACATGGAATTTTTTTTTTTCCTCTTCTCCTACTTCTTAAAACAGAAGAAAAATGAGTCAAAGTGTTGGGTTGGAAGGGAAATTTAGCGCCTCCAACTTTGGGATCTGAAGTAGAGGAATGTGTAGATTTTGAAATGTAAGTGGAAACTGGGAGAAATGGAAGTGGGAATTTTTTCCTTCTTTCAGATGCTTTCAGTTCTGTGTTACAGACAGACCTATTTACAAGACAAATTAGAATAGATAACAAATATAAATACCTGAGTATTTTCAAAGATTTAAAATTATCAAAATAATTATAGGCAGCACTTGCCTGATTATTCTTTTGTATCATGCTTCCAGTCATGTTACACGTGTGGTAACATCTTTTTAAAGCACAATAACGTCGTATGTAAAGCACAATGGCACATTTCTTAGCTAGCGCTCCCAAAATTGCCTTGTAACATGAAAATCTCAGCCTTTTTTCTTCCCATTTTAGAATACATTTTGGTGCTCTCTTGAATACATATAGGATGAAAAAAGGATTTTACCTTTAGATCTATACAATCAACTCTGAGCAAAGTTAAGAAGGGTTGTTGTAGCATATTTAACACTTTAATTGAGCCCAAAGTTTCACAAGGGTTGTTTATGTGATGGCAAGTAGAAGAACACTTGGAGAATCCAAAGCAAGAGGAGGAGGAAAACGGAAAAATACAAGAAAAAAACTGTGAAAGGCTCTCCTGCATGCTTTGCTGCTCCCCTTATTGTTCATGTTATGCAGATCCTATATCAGAACTGAGGGTTCTCTTTTAAGAATAAGAAAGAGGAAGCCAAATGCTCAGTGAAAAGAAATCACAATTGTAGTGTTTAATACAGTTCTTTAAGATTTCAGAAACTGAGTTTCTGTCAAAACCACAGAATATTGCAGAAGAGGGTAGGAGACAGTGATAAAGGGCCTGTTCTTGTAAAAGGGGATTGTTCAGCTGTAATCTCTGTTCATGCTCCTGTCGTATCATGGGAGAATCTGACTATTACATTGATGAGAAAATAATGAATGTAATATCTGAGAAAATCACAGGACTTGAGTTGCTTCCTAACTTTTCCATGCAAAAAAAAAAAAAAGCCTCCCATACAGAGACAGACATTATTAACTGGAGTGAAATAATGAGAAAGACTCAGGATGTGGCCCTCCTAGTCCTGGAGGTGCAAGTCTGGACTGTCAGATGCGATGAGCAGCAAGGCGTGCGAGCTCGGATCACACCCTGGTCTATTAAGGCAAGCGAATAGAAGCTGTAAATCAGATTTCGGTTTCTGCCACTTTGTCAGAGGGCTGGAGGAAATAGGACGCGTGTGAAGGGCTCCCCAGAAGGCTTGGAAGGGAGCGACACGCTGCCACTCTCTTCTGCCAGTCGCTCAGGCATGAGGCACGCTCACCCTTACAGAGCTGCGCATACGCGGGGCGCTCACAGCCAGAGCCTGCCAGGGCAATCAGCCACTGAGGAACCACCCCGGATTAAGCGTGGGCATCACTGACTGTCCAGAGTGTCTGTTCTCCCCTCATCACAGCCACAACCAGCCCTCCTCCAGGCACAGAAGCTTTCCCAGCCTCCCCACGTCATGTTAAAGCTCTTCCTCACGAAACATGAGCCTGTCCATATTCCTGAGCAGGTCCAGCTCCTGGCCCCCACCATCCCTCAAGAAGTGATTTTCCTGAACACCTTGTCCTGCAGAAATAGTCATCACACACACAGACATAACAGGGTGTCAAAGCCTGGGATGAATGGGTTGATCTTAATTGCACAGCCTGCTCTTGGGACCTCTGCTTCCACATTGTATTCCTAGAGAATCACACTTTATAGATGGCAAAATCTCTCAAGGAACAGTTGCTGGCAGAACAGGGGACACCCTGGAATCATGATTTCTTCATTTCATAGTCAAAAAAAATTTGTATTGCCTTTGATCACCCTATTTATGTGGAATGTCAGCTGGTATTTGTGTAACTGTGTGTGCCAGCTTGTGCAGTGGATGACACCATTGGAATGGATGATTTAAGGGGCATTGGCCGTGAGGGCTTAGAGAAAGATACAGTACATCTGCAGAGTGCCTAGCATCATGCAGATATGTAATTAATCAACTGTATGTACTGCCTGGACTCAGCCCTTTTAGTGGGACATGCCACTATCTTGCTTTTCACAGTGCCTGGAAATGTCCCTATCTACTTCTTTGTGCTCTCTCAGCTGTTCTCCTACACTCTCACTAAGCCTAGGACTGACAGAAACAGCAAGGTAAACTGCTTGCAGACAGGGTTTAATGAGCACTGTTCACACACTGTAGTCCTCCGTAGGTCAAGAAAATAAGCAGTGGCAGAATTAAGAATCATTCAATACCAGCACAATGCCAGTATTATAGCAAAGACTGATTATGCAACACCAAAATTCAATTCTAATAAATGCAAACTCATAGACTTCATAATGAAAGCATATGGAAGCATAAAAAAAACCAAACCAAACCAAAACAAAACAACAGGATTGCATTAATAAATACACTTTTTGAAGCCCAAACAAAGAGTGAGCACAGAGAGTCCCAGCAGCTGGTGCCCATGGCATTACCTGCCCCAGTGGCAGCAGCAGCAGCCTGTAGGGATCGCCAGGGCTGCTCTACTCACCTGAGACATTGTTACCAAGAGAAAGCCTGTGCAATGACTGAGCTCAGGCCCCAGGGCCTCAAGCTGCCCTTGTCCCATGTGAGAAGAGGTGCCACAAGATTTCAGGGTGTCTCAACAGAGAAAGCTGGTCACTTGACTCAGACTCATGATAGGATGTAAAAGAGCTTAGGAAAGTGGAAATGGAGCAATGCAGACTGTGATCACAAGTCATAATATTTGTATCTTGTGTTCTGCTGATTTTAAAATTATGTTCACTTCTAGTATCCACTGCAATAAGATTTCTAGCCAGCTTCTCTTGACCATCTGTTTCCACAGCTGACCTTTGGAGGCAGGAATATTAGTGGGCTATGCAATTCCTCCTCAAATCTTGAGCACATTCTTCTGCTCATATTTCAGCACTGATTTCTCCATAAATGACTGTGCTAACCATTCCAGGCTTGTGATTGTTTGGGTGCAACCTTTTCCATTCATATTAATTGGCACCGGTTTTATTTAAACACATTACGAGAGGTCTCAGAGATTACTCCTATTTTGTAAACTGTTGGATAATAAAAGCAACTGAATGTATCAGAGAATTCTATTTCCTAATTACAAAATCTGCAGTTTTTCTCATTTAAGCAGAGTAAAATCCAATAGTTCAGTTTTACTCCTACGCAGTAAGTTAGAACTGTGGCCTTTTCTTATTTTAATTGTTCAGAGGGCAATTAAATCCCTCCCAATACCTTTACCAGCTGTTTCCCTAAGAGATCTATCTGGGTATTTCTGCAATCCCAATCATCACAGTCTTTCTGCTAATCCCAAGGACTATATTCATAGATTTCTGTTTGCAAAATCCCTGTGGGATGTGGTAGTGTCGTTATCTCCACTGTACAAATAAGAAAGAGACACACAGAGAGATGAAGGGTTCCCAGCTGGGAGAGAAGGGCCAGATTCCCTTGGGATTAGTGCAGTGAAAGGCTTAGTACCCCAGTGGTCCCTTCCTCCACAAAAGTCTGCAATGCAGATGCTCTGCCCATGTGCAGAGGAAGACAAGAGAAATCCAGGAGCAGAAAATCAGGGGCGTCTCTCAGGGTACCTGAGGACTGAGGAAGGTGTTCCTGGCCCAGTGGGTCAGGCTCCCTCAGTACAGAACAAAAATGATCAGCAATAGCAAAAAGTTTTCTATTTTTCTTTGCCTGGAAAACCAGGTGGGATGGATCTTTCTTTCTGTGAGATAGAGATGTCTTGCATAGAGCAGAAGCTGTTGCTTAGATGAGCCAAGGCAAAGTAAAGCCAATTTCGACTGGGGTTAATGTACCCTTTTACAAATTTGGTCCTGTGATTATTCCAGGTCATATATGAAATCTGTAAGGCTGGCAAGGCACCAAATTCAGATCTCCTAATCGATGTGCAGTTTCCTAATGGCTGAGCAGTCTATGTTTTTAAGCTTTCAGACTCCATATTAACATAAAGTCCTAGCATCAGTTGAGCTCTTCTTAATGGAATAGCACTTAGAGCAAAATTGATGCCTCTTTAAGAGCAAGTCAGTCCTGAAATGACATGTTTCTGCCAGATGTTGGGCATGTTCTTGGAAAGCAGTGTGCTCACTGGGCATCATAACCAGAGAACTGTTGAAGTCATTGCAACAAATGCTGGCTTGGTCACTATTTCTTCTCAGAAGTACTCCAGACTAGGGTTTTGCCTATGTAAGGGGTTCAGGATTTAGCTCAAAAATTATAAAGAAGAAAACCAAACCCCCTATATACCTCATTTTGAAATGCTAAAAAGCATTTTTTCCCAGATTTTTGAAACAGGCCTCACAAGCTTACCAAAAATTTCATGTTCTCCTTTTAGCTGATGGGGAATTGGTAGCACAGGAGTTGAGCTTTCTGCCTGGGTCATGAAGGAGAAGTCAGCAGTAGTCTTTGGGCTGGACTCCAGACCTCTCCAGACCTTAACTACCTGAATAAAAGCCCATTGTTAATAAGAGAAGACTGCAGCAAGACAGGCAATAAGTACATTAAAATCTAGGATATGCAAAGCAGCTCACTGGGCTTCTTCACTGAAAGTTTCAAGTACATTTTGATTGTGCCTACATTAGTCACCAGTGCAGACCAGGGTGAAAACCTACAGACCACAGAGTGAAACAGGTGGTCCAGAGAACCTGATCTCAATCCCGTGCAAGTTCTTGAATTCCCGTTTGTGGTTGTGGTTCTTTCCTACTGCAGGTACATTCTTAATGCCCATTTTGAGACTGGCTGTAAACTGTTGCTATTTGTTCTCAATTTGTTTAAAGAAAGAAACTGCTTCCAGGCTTGGTTCATAATTCTGCCACGGTTGCTTTGTCTTAAAAGTTTGGGACCGCGTTGTCCCACTGAATAGGGAGAGCAGAAGTCTTTCAGCACTGCATACCTCAGACATTTAAAACACCTTCTTTTCAGTCTTGTAGAGCATTAATTCTGTATGGCTCATAGCCCTGCATCTGTTTCAACTTTGATCTTGAGAAACCACTCAAAGCAAAGACTAGTATTTAAATCTAATGCCCTTATTAGTTCACTCTTGTTCGTCTTCCAAATAGAACTTTCCTAGACTTTCATACCAAATGTTGGGATGCCAGTGGTGTGGACACAGAGTGATGTGATGTGTACTATCATCCACAGCTAACAGAAAACACAATGACCTTGATTTGAACACAGGCACCTTAGGTGACAGACCTGTGCTAAAGGGCAGTCAGATCTCACGTTGTCATTTCAAAGTGTGTATTCAGTGTAACTTTTCAGAAAACAAGATGAAATACAATTCTTTAGCTTCAAAGGAGTCTTTTTGAAAGTTGTGATATTTCAACAAAAGATGACAACGTGCCACCACAGAATAACTCGTGAATGCAAATACGGCTCACCTCATTGTTCCTGGCTTTCTTCAGAAGCTGCACATCTTACTTTTCTAAAAAATGTAGGCTGGAGAACTAACAGAATTTAAAAGAACTTCCTTTCAATGTGAAGAGTTGTAAGAGTGTTAGTTCTACAAGTCTTTAAGGAAATCCAATTATAAGTTCCTTTATATTCATACACCTTGCCAAAAGAGGAACTTTTTTCTGCATTGATGTCATATTCTCAGTGGGGACTCCACCGTGACATCGGTGCTGAGTTTCAGTGCCTTTCTCATTAGGAGACGACTGCCATCAATTCCCAAGAGACTTGGGTGGGACCCTGCCATGCTGTCCTAGCCAGCAGCATGTTGTTAAAGGGGCTTAATGTTCACAAGCTGTGCATAAAAGTTCTCTAAGGCCACTGGCTTCAAATTTTTAAATGTGTCCTCTGCTGAGAAAGGCACAGTCTAATTGTTCCCATATTGTTCTGTGAACCTCTGGGCAAAATGCTTTCACTTCCCCTCCATTTACAGCAGTACATAATCACAGGTGGTTACTAACATCATCATTATTACTACTATTATCATCATTGTCATTATTATTTTATCCCAAGCAGTTTAAAACATGTTTCTGCTTGCCAGACTTTTAATGAAATAATAGCATCACACTGAGGATGTCTGATGTAATGCCTACAAATTTACAAGCAACAGTGAATTTGGGGAAATCTGGAGTTACAAAAGATCAAGAGAGTAATAGAAGGAGTATTAATTCTATCCACTGTATGTCAGTCTTATGAAAGACTCTTTTAATACCCACAAGTATTCAAGTAACACTTTCAAAATGAAGAACCTCCTATTTCCTTTGCCAATCCCATTTGCAGCAATATTTCTGGTAACAATCCCTTCCTGGTAGGCCCTAGTGCTGTGATGTCAAATTCCACTTCTCTGTATCAGTGAGGGTTTAGACATTTTTATTTCCAGCAGACATGACAGAGATACACCAAGCCCTAGGGAGCATTTGTGCCATTGCACTAGCGTTCCAGGACAAAGGCTCCTAAGAGAATTCTGAGCCAGGGGGATGTAAAACATCACAGATGGGAGGATGCCTGCACCACCAATTTGGCAGAAGAAGGGTGAGTCCACATCAGGCTCTCCATTCAGATCCAGAGGGTGGTTTCACCATAAGCCTTCCCACTGCAATCCACTTAGAGAGCTCTGGCTCATGCCAGCCCCACAGCTCATGCCCAGGCAGATTTGCTCTCTGGGAGAGGCATTTCATGGTCTCCAGTGCTGTGGGCATTCAGTCCATGGCACTAGACCTGATAATGCCCTCTAAACCTGTATAGAGTGAATGGAAGGCTTTGGCACCATTGAGTAATGTTACCTACCTGCTCCTGCCAAACCATGCTGGCCTATGGCACAGACACAGCCAAGCAGGGTGAACTGGGGTGAAATCTGTGACTGCTGCCACCAGTCATCAGCTCCACGAGCATTATATTCTCTTCAAACCTCAGAAATGTGCAAAACGTTTTCTCTGTGGCTGTTTTATACAAAGTGTCTGGACAATCCAGAATTGTTTCATCAGATGGTCCTCATGGATTCACCAAGCCAATGCTCTCCTTCAATGCCTTTAAAAAAATCTACCATGCTGCCACTGCTCACTTAATCACAGATAGCATGCTATTATTATTAGAGATTTCCTTTTAAATAATTAAGGACATTTCCTGAGGCTTCTCTGAGATCTACAGTTGATAGCAGTAAAGATTAAGGCTTTTGTATCAGTGTATCAGAGACACACTACATGTGGCTGAGGCAGAAGGGAGAACATCACGCTTAAACAGCAGGAAGGAAGTGGGAGACTCTAAAGCATTCTTCTGGATCAGCTGGAGCCATGGATGGCTTTGTTCCTCTCCCATCACAGCTACCTGAAGCAGCTGGCAGCAGCAGTGCTGGATGAAAAGCAGGCAGGCCCTGCCTGGAAACTCTGCCACCCCCAGAGTGGTCCCACTAGAAAATGAACACTTTCTAACCATGTTTTGCCTCTCACATTTCCAAAGCACCAGACAAACAATAGGTAATTATAATCCATAAGAAAGGATTATATGTTTGGCAGCTTGTGGTAATGTCTTTTAGGTAATTGCTCAGGAGTTTTAGAAATCTAATATTTTGTTGCTAAATCATCTAACCAGAATTTTTGTGCTTGGACAATGGAGATTCATAGGAAGGATCAAGCCCCATTTATCACTTTCCTGTGGGTACAGTTTTATTACAATTGCCAAAATATTCAGTCGAGTATCAGTGACCACTCTATTGCAAACAGCAATCTTGGCTTCTCTTGCTCATGGAAACAGGACCTCTCTTCAGGGAACCTTGGCATGCATGCCTAGCACCTAATTCTTCATTGCAGGCACCTCATAAATGCATGGGGCTGGGTCTCACTGCTGGGAGCTGGTCAAGGCCACTGATGGCAGCTTTAGATCTGGCCCATAGCCTATAGACTGGCATAGAAAAGTACTATTCTTAAAAACAAAATAAATGCTGCAAAATTCAGGAAAAGACGCCCACTAAAAACCTGCTATTATCTTTTAAATCTCATAGTTACATATACAGTACTTAGAATGGGAAGAGAGAGTACAGGGAAAACATCTTTGAATGGGATATTTTCAAAGAATTATCAAAGTTTCACGCTTAGAAAGAATACTGTGATTTTTCTGATAATCCTCCTCCAATGCACAAAAGGTTTCAACTGTGATGGCAATGAGTGCCATCTTCAGCAGCAATCAATTTGGCCTCTACAACAAGTAAGGAGCATTTACAGCTACAGCTCTACAGCCTTCTTGGGAAACCCCATAGAGCTGACACAAACGTACCAGAGGATGAGAGGTGGGACCAGAGCCAGGAAAGCAGGTGTAGAGCAGCACACCCTGTCAGCAGCCATTTCTCAGTCAGCCCCTAAGTCAGCCACAGCTTTTTACAGCCAAACTGTGTCCTGTCTGGACAAAGCCACCCCTGGTGTCCCCCCACCATCAGCAAACCCAACCACATGGGAACCACCAGTCCCTGCCCAGCACTGACCTAACAGATGTGCAAAAAACAGGCAAACACTGCTAGAGAAAGTAGTGTGAACATCTGCTTCACTTTGGGAACCAGCTGAAGCATAGCCAACAAGTTTAATGGACAGTTTCACTTCTGAAGTTGAGACACTTTGTCAAAGCAGTTATGTGGTCAGATAGATTTCTGCAGTCAATCTTCAGCACTAGCAGAAACTGCACTGATGATGCTGAAAAGTTTACTGTGCCATCTACCTTTGCTCAAAGGAACAAGACTTATACTTTGTTTCAAAGCATTTCATCTACCTGATTCTGGCTTTTCAGTATCACTGTTTTAGTGGAAACCTTTGGTATTACCCTGCAGGAAACAGGCTGAAGAGTGAGAGCAGTGCCAGCAAAGCCCCATATGTGGCAAGGTGTGTGCCACCCTTAGGAAGGAGGGCAGGTTGCTCTGGCACAAAGAGTGGGGACTCCACATGCCAAGAAAAAGTATTAAGAACTTCATCAGGCAGGTGTGCACCAACTGAGCAGGGAAGCCTGTGCAAATTACAGCCTCTAAATGTCACGGTTGCTGAGACAGATACATTTTACACAGAACAATGGATCTGCTCTTCAGGTGCAAAACAAAGGACCCTTGGGCTCTCTGTTCCTTGGCAGAGACCAGGATTAGGGCCCAGCAAGAAGAGTAAGAAAAGAACCAATCAATACCCTACTCCAGTAATTTTCCATTCCTCTTACCCCTTTTCCACATGTCCTATACTTGTCTCCATTCAGTAGAAAGTCACTGCACCACACTTTCTGACAATGTCAGTTATTCCAGCTGTTGAAATCTCCCTGTGTAGCAGAATGATTTTACTGACAGCTGTTTCAGAGAAAAATAGCTAAGCACAGTCACTTCAACATAGCAATGAAATCTATTTCTCTCCCTCAGTCACACTGGTGACCAGCATTGTGTCTGACAAGTAATGAGTGGGTTACACTAAATTCAAAAGCACGTTTAAAAAGGCATTGGCCTAGTAAAAACTTGGTTTATTCTTCCCTCCCTCCCTCCCTCTGCCATATACCCTAGAACACAATCATCAAATCTTAAAGAGATTTATTTTGGTTCTTTTAACTATTACAAGTGGCTTTTGCTTACCATGAAGATTTTTTAGGGGGAAGAGGTTCTAGGGACATGTATACTCCCTCAGCTTGGAATGACTTCAGTGGCTTATTTCCCCTTGTTTTACAACTGCATAATGAGTAAAAAATCTTCAAACCTGAATATTTAGCATTGCAGCTGCATAGTACCAATATTTCTGCTTTGTTTAATGTTTGGTACAGTTTCAAAAGACGTGCCCTATGAATGCTGTGGCCAAATTTGGCCAAGTGGTGTAAGCCTTGAGTATTCCTACTACCTGGGAGCAGAGTCCTGTCTGCAGTATTTTCAATAAGTTGCAGTCTTGCTGTGCTATTTTATATGATGGGTTTTGTGGAGTAATCTTAACAGATCCGTGCTAGGGTTAACAAGTTGAAAGAAACCATGTCAACAGCTAGCCATGGACTTGCTGCCTTCTTGGGAATATGGTGAAATGGCAAAGGAAACACAGCACACAAACGGTCTTGGTTCTTCTATTTGAAGAAACACTCAAAATAGCCTGTGCACTCACATCCTTCCCTTTGGAAGCCAGAAATTAAGGCATGATTGCACCAGCTTTTCTATAGCACGCCATTGTAAGGGTCAAGTTTCTACTTCTTATTTCAGAGTTATTGTCCTAAAATGGCATTTTATACTTTTGACTTTCTAATTTTCTTCCTCTCAAGTGCTCCTCCCTAAAACTCATTTATGTTTTTAGCTACTCCTCTTTGCCTACTAGCTTTACATTTTTACCATGGGCACCAGGTCTGCTCACAGGACGATGAAGCCCTCAGTGCACTGCACGGTGCTTTCATCCATCTGTAACACTGACAGAAGTGCCTTGGAAAAGGCCGGGAAAGGTTGTTACTTATGGAAGAATGCATCTCAGCTCTGCAAACTAGCTTTGTAAGACAGCTGTGTGGAAACTGTGGCGGAGTCAACAAAAGGGGAAAAAAAATAAGTGATATAAAGGGTTTAAGAAGAAATTGCCTGAATACTGGTTCTTCCTTGTTACTTTGGAAGAAAAGAATATGAGGAACAATTACCACCTGGGAAACAGAAAACAGCACAAACACAAGTGGCAAAATGCCCTGTTTCTAATAATCAAGATTAACTTTCCCCTATAATCAAGACAGTATCGCCAAGTCTGTTGTCAATTCTATTTCAACAAAAAGAGAGGATTTCCACCAAAAAAATCCCTTAAAAACCCTCATATGGAAACAGGAAATCAAAAGATCTTTCTGGAATGTTTTCTGAACAGAGCCATCACCTTAATTCTTAAATCACAGCTCTTCATTGAGACCCTTTCCTCAGAGAAAAAGAAGCTGCAACCAAAAAGTACCACAAAAGACAAACCTCTGGTGAATGGCTGAGCTTTTAATGACTGATGAGAACAAGGAACAGAGACTCTGAATTAAATCATGAGCAAAATTTTGATGTCTATAGCATGAAACCAAGAATGGATTTAAAAGACAGCAGTCATGAAGCCTTCACGGAAAACACAAAAAGCTTTTAAAATATGAAACACAAAAGCTTTTAAAATATGAACTTGAATCAAGTCTAAATTTATCAGACAGGCTTAGTATCTGCTATAAACTGATAATAAAGGAGGAAAGATCAAGCACGCTATTATTGCTAGGACAAACTCATAAATTCTTAAGGAAAGAAAGAGATTGGGTTTGCATGGCCAGGGTTTGGTAGTGGAGGGCTGCAGGGATGGTTTCTATGAGAAGCTGCCAGAAGCTTCCCCCATGTCCTACAGAGCCAATGCCAGCTGGCTCCAGGACGGACCCACAGCTGGCCAAGTCCAGCCCTGTCAGCAGTGATGGTGACACCTCTGGGATGACAGATTTAAGAAGGCCGGGGGAGAGTTACCATGCAACAGTGACTGCAGCCAGAGAGGAGTGGGAGTGTGTGTGAGAAACATCTCTGCAGGCACCAAGGTCGGTGGACAAAGAGGAGGAGGTGCTCCAGGCACCAGACCAGAGGTTTCCCTGCAGCCCCTGGTGCAGACCATGGTGAGGCAGCTGAGCCCCTGCAGCCCATGGAGATCCTCAATGGGGCAGATTTCCACTGCAGCCCGTAGAGGATCCCTTGCCGGAGCAGCTGGATGCCCAAAGGACACTGTGACCCTGTGGGAAGCCTGTGCTGGAGCAGGCTCCTGGCAGGACCTGTGTACCCATGGAGAGAGGAGTCCATGATGGAACAGGCTCCTGCAAGGACTTGTGACCCCATAGGGAACCCATGTTGGAGCAGTCTGTTCCTGAAGGACCTACACTAGAGCAGTTTGTGAAGAACTACAGCCAGTGGGAAGGAGTCGCAGTGAAGAAATCTGTGGAGAACTGTTTCTTGTGGGAGGGACTCCCCGCTCTGGTGCAGGGAAAGAGTGTGAGGAGTGAGGAGGAAGGAATGGCAGAGACAACCTGTGATGAACTGACCACAGCCTCCATTACCACTGAGGGGAGAAAGTCGAGAATTTGGGAGTAAAGTTGAGCCCAGGAAGAAGTCAGGGGTGCAGTGAAGGTGTATTAAGATGTAGTTTTATTTTCTCATTATCCTACTTTGATTTGTTAATAAATTAAACTAATTTCCCTAAGTTGAGTCTGTTTTGCTCATGATGGCAACTGGCAAGTGATCTCTCCATGTCCTTATCCCAACCCACTAGCCATCCTTATGTTTTCTCTCTTTGTCCTTCAAAGAGGGGGGAGATTGAGCAGCTTGGGTGGGAACCTGGTGGCACCTGGTGACCACCATGGTTACGAAAATATTTGAAAGAATATTTCCTTCTTTATATGTGCTCATTTACCTTTCCTTTGTGTATTCACAGTCACTGTATTAGAGCAGTAGGATCTCTAAACCCAGGCTCAGCATCCTCGCCAGAAGCCTGTGCCTGCTTTCTGCCCCATGGACCCCAGCCAGAAAAGTGATAAGAGATCTGTATCAGGCAGTGAAGTGCAGACCATGGAGCATCCCTCAAAGATGCTTATGCTGCCTTATTAAAAATGCAGGGAAAGAAGAGTGGACAGTAAGTAAATGGACAGGCACCCTTAAAGAAAAAGGCTGGAACCTGCCTTTTCTTTTCTTCCTTTTTCTTTTGTGGCTTCTTTTTTTCTTGTTTTTGGTTGGTTGGTTGGTTGGTTTTGTTTGTTTGGATTTTTTTGGTGGGGGAGAACCACAGCTCTTTAAGCTTTGATGTTGTAAACCAGAAATTAAAAAGCTGACACAGAAGAGGGAAGTAAGGGCTGCTCCCTGCCAGGGAGGGAGGGAACACAGGCAGGGGCTACCTTTGACATTGCCTGCAATTAAACAGGGAACATCTCCATTTCAAATGTGTTGCTCTGACTCAGTTGTTTTAACTTGCATAGCTCCTCAAGAATTTTTCTTTTTCTTTTCTTTTTGAGCAACCTGAAATCTGGTAATACAGACAAAAGGTAAATGTAACAAATCTTCAGTGCCACTGGTCCTTGAGAGCTGCAATTCTCCCTCTCCAGGAGTGATGCAACACAATCACATCCCTCTCTCGCCCCATCCAGCAGATCCCCCCTCCCACTCAGCAGGGCCCAGGTGCACTGAGGAGAAGTGAATGGTATAGGCAAAGGGTTAAAAATGAGCTATCAGATCTTGTTCACCAACTTCTCTTGAATCTCAAGGATCTTTGTGGTGGCTGAGGCACAGATGAAACAGAAATCCTTGCTTTAAGGGCAGCCTCAAGAGTTGAGATAAAACATTATGAGCCCACCCAGGGACCCAGCCCACCTCTCCTGCATCCTGCACCACCTCCCTTGCCACGTGAGGAAGGAGCTAACTGCTGTTTCCATGACCCTCACCTGGTCTGCCCAAGGGAGGGAACAGCGCTTGTGTTGCCCTTTCCCACCTGCTCCAGTGGAAGAGGGCTGGAAGCACTGACACGATTTACATCACCCCCAGAAAGGTCTCAGTAGAACCCCGCCTGTGGCAAGGCTTTGAATTGTGTCTGAGAGTGAAGGAGAGGGAAATGCTTGCATTGAGCTCTCCACTTTGCTTTACAGAGGACTGTCAGCAGCACCATCTTGTGCTGTTCCCTGCCAACATCCTTTCCTGGCTAACAGCAGAGTGTTCACTGCTGAACAGGACACAAAATGAAGACCCAAGTTTATAGCCCATGATAAAAAAGGAGGTTGCACGGGAGAGCATGCCTTGGAAGACACCTACTGCCATCCTCATATTTATTAAAGTGATGCTGAAAAATAAATCTGGGTGCACTTGCTTTATGTGCTGAGAGCCTTCTGCGCAGCACTGAAAGGATTAGAGGGGCGATGGAGGGATCTATTCTGCTCACCTCACCTAAGCCTGTACCTTGCAGGCAGGGAGCATGCAGAATGAAATTGCTGTGTCAGGGATAGACTTCCACACAACTATTCATCTGGGGACCCAGTTAGAAATGGTAATGGACACCCAGGTGTTGGACTAGCCCTAAGCCCAGAATAGGTTTCATCCTAAATGCTGCCAAAAGAAGACAACTACAAACACAGGTTTCTAATCTTGTTTTCCCCTCTGTGGCTTCATGAGCACATTTGTGTTATTCCTTTCTTGCTGCTGCATGCCTGCAAGAAGTCGGTCCTGACCCAGAAGGCTCCAGTCCTGCCCCTTGCTCCCAATGGGGCAGTGACAATGGCCCGGGCAGGCCCGGGGTGGGGTCCATCAGTGTGGGGAATGCTGCTACACCACCCCGCAAATGGGCCGGCTGGCAGGGGGACCAGTGCTGGAACCCACTCCTGCCAAGCAGCTCCTGCACTGCCAATGGAGGCACCCTGGCTCCTCTGAGGATGGTTTCCTGCAGCAGCAATCTGTCCTCCCTGAGACAAGCTGTACCCATGAGTAATGGTATGTGGATGCAGCAAGAAAAACCTGCTCCGCCAGGCAGGGCAGCAGCTCTATTGCACTGCTCAGCAGCAATGACAGTGACAAAATCTGGCACTAAATTATTTGTATTGAACACAGAATCCATAAAGGTAGCAGTCAGGGCCAGGCAGAAATTATAACTGCATCATCTCTACCTCTTGGCTTTGTTTCTACCATTGAGACCTGAATCTTGGGAAAAGTGTTTACCCCAGAACTGAGTGGGTTTGTCTTTGGTAAGAGCCTCCTTACACAGGATGATGTTTACACACCCATTGCTCCTTCGCAGCTTGTGATCCCATTGGCCAGAGCAGAGAGGTTTCGCAAAGATGTGGTATTCTGACAGGCTTTGAGAAAATCTGTGGCTGGGTAAAGAGGAGAGACACAAATTGCTGCCACAAAGAGTGTGAGTTCTGTAGCCAGCAATTGGCCACAAATCCCAGCAGCCCGGGGCTGACCTGACACTGAGGGGACTGTGGGACACAAGGAGGAGCAATGGTAACATGACTCGGTGACACTATGAGAGAGCTACAAGGGACTTGTAGCAGAGGGAAGCAAGACATCCATAGCAAATCCACCTTTGCTAGGGATAACTGCCTTTCCAGGGCCTATGATCACAGAAAAATGCTGGAAACATGATCCTAGAAAATTATTTGAAATTAAGTAAGTCCTTTATATGTGTTATTTTTAAAATCTCAATATTCTTAGCTAACTTCATTATTTTGGGAACACAGATTGTAATTTCTGGGTACTTTCCTTTACACTTAACCAGGCTTTTACATGAATGTCAGTGCGTGTGACAATTTTCAGGTACCTCTCTCTTGAACATTGTACCCTAGCAGTTCCTCTTCATCATCTCCTGCTGGAGTGGTTGGCTAGGACACAGACATCTGGGGATATCTAAATCTAAGCAATATCCCTCCTCTTAGTGCTTTTCAAAGCCCCTCAGGTATTAGTATCTGTTTGGACACAGCCAAATTTCCAAGCTAATGGCCATGTTGCAGTAGTGGCTTCTTGTTTTCTCTGAGTCCCTTGCTGGAAGGGGTTCCCAAGGGGTGGTGCCCTGAAAGTTCAGGGGGTCAGTTGACTATTTGCAGAACTATAACTTCTGGGCTCAAATATGCATTCTGGCTCCATTGGAAGTGTAGGATCCCAGGGGTGAAATCTGTGGGGTGCCACAGCCATTCAGAGCTTCAACACTGCATGTCAAGACAGCCACCACCGCTTTCTAAAAACTTCAAGAAAACAAGAATGCAAAGCTGGAGTCATTGACTGTTCCTATCAATTTATTTGCATTGCTTGTTTTTTGCCTCTTCCCCCAAATTTTTAAATGTGAGGCAAGTGGCAGGAAAGTCTAGAAGACATCATGTGACGTTTCCAATTTGCTTCTGCATGAGATCTGTTTAGAACAGCCACAGTTAAAAGAAAATACAAGTATAAACAAAACAGTATTTATATGGGTATTTCAGTAAGGAAAATAATATCCTGGTCCATCTTTTTTCCCTCAGTAAAGAACATTTTACATCTGTCTTTTGCCTGACTTTTTTACACGAGTCTTCAGGCATTCCAGTGAGTGCACACCAAAGAGGGAAGTGCCAGCATGGGACTCTGGTTTACACCAAAACCTCTGCCTTAGTCTTTGTACAGCTCATAAGGCAAGAAAGCCTTGCCTCTGATCAAACTGGAATACATTTCATACACTGCGTACGTCTATCCACCGTTCCCACCAGGCACAATTTTCATAGCACTGCCATAAGCTATTGAGGGTCTTTTTACCTTCCTGTAATCATTCCTGACACTTTTTTCTAACAACATAAAGACTATGAAGATAGGTAGGAGTGGGTGGTATTCCTGTTTTTAAGCTGAACAGAGGAAGAAGAGAGTTTGTTTATTCTAGGTTTCCAGTCTCAAGTGGCACCAGTTGTTTTATTGTATTGTTTTTTTTCTGACAAGTTATTTTGAATAAACAGAGCTGCTGTTACTGCTATTTAAGGTGGCACTTGCTACATCCTCAGCTTACATCCTCCTTAGGCTCCTTTGATGTCCCCTGTGGTTGTTTCTCAGCTCCCTCTTCCTTTTGAGATACCTCTGGGTCCTTGTTTCATTATGTTGAGTCACGCATAAGACAGACCGATGTGCTTGTGGTGCAATGATGAGGCTGGTACTGAGCCTGCACTGTCTGTAGTAGTTTATTATTGCTGCCAGTGAAAAAGAAATCTAAACCTGGCAGCTCAGCCTGCTGTGAATCAATATTTTACAGGTAGTGTACTTTGAAGAGATGACACAAAGACAGACTTGAAGGAGGAGAGATGGGGGGAAGGGAGGAAGGAGAGGAAGAGAAGAATTTACCTTGACATCCGTTGACATACTTTTCCACCAAAAGTGAAGGAAAACAAGCACCAGGCACTGAGGCTCTCGCACATAACAGAATTCTGCAGCCTTTACAGGACCATTTATTCCCTGGTTGTCTTCCCTGCTATTTTTCTGCTGCAAACAGGATAAAACCCAGAAGTGATCAACTTAGCAGAGACAGAATCTGCACTTTGGGATGAGTACAGAGACAGAGAACAGAAAGGTACCCCCTTGAGGGGATCCTCAGAGCCAGAGTTTCTGTGCAGCAAAGGATGAGGGAAGGAAGGGACCTCCTGTGATGCACCAGCCTGTGCCTTTTTCTACTTCTGTCTTCAAGCTCTTGGCAAAGTTTATTTTTAAAGTTTTTTCTCCTTTTTAGATTGATCTGATTAAGCAATTTCTAGTTCTTTAGTCACTGTACAATGAAGGAGCTTTCTAAGGTACCATATGGTAATAAAGCCTTTCATTACTTTGTGCTGGCCACCCATTTTCTTCCTGGTGAAAATCAAGATATCAGTTACAATCTGCTAAGGCCTAAATGGCCTGACTCCAGATTATCAGAGAAATGATCTCTCCCTACCCGCCTCATTTTTACATCTGCTTCTAAATAGGACACTTTGGCTGTTTAGCTCAAAGGTAAAGCTGGCAGGAGACAGACTCAGGCAGCCCCTCAAACTCTGCAATTCCCTGCCCCTGGAAAAAAAGCTTGGATCTTTTTTTTTTAAAGTACATTATACTGGCTTCTCTTATTTGCCCTGGCTGTTATGACATGCATAAGGCTTAAATATCCTGTTGGCTGGCACCTAGAATTCAGCAGTCTGACCAGCTGCAGGCTTCAGCCTCCAGGGTCTGCTCATCCACTATCAGAGGACTGCAAAATCCCAGGGGGGACCCCAGAGTAGAAGCCTTATCAAAAATATGCGAGGTATAATGTCACAGTGACAGATGCATCTCATAAACACATATGGGGATGTCAGTCTTGCATTGAAATGAATATAGTGGTTAAAATTACAAAATGGTTTGTATTTTACAGGATTTGGATCAACATGTGAATGGAAGGGGGAAGGAAAAGTCTACACCTCAGTATTCAGTAGCACAGGGACAATAAATTACAAAATTTTGACTAGCACACCAACAGTTACTATGTTTTATGTTGAAATCTGAATAAAGTGAAGATTTCTAGAAGAAGCTAGAATCATATTTCTCCACCTGTGCAGAATGATGCCCCAAATGAGAAACATAGCTGGGAGATTTAATGCAGCAAGAAATCCCTAGGGACAGAGACATAACTTTACAAAGATTAAGAAGTTTGCCCACAGTTTTACAAAAAAAAAAAAAAAAAANAAAAAAAAAAAAAAAAAAAAAAAAAAAAACAAAGAAAAAGAAGGACTAAAGGTTAAGTTCACACTTTCTCACAGTAATTTAGAGATTCTGCATTCTTGCTTTGACACAATGTGTATCAGAATTAAAAATATAATGGTCAGTTAAATACAAGATTACCTGTTTTTTAAAGCTGGTTATTATACATATCAAGAGAAGTCAGTAAGACTAAGTCAAACCAAGTGGATACCTGCAGCAGAAGAAGGAGGCTGGGGTCATGAAGGTACCATGACATCTTTCTGAACTTGAAGGCTGACTTGTAGTTTGCAAGAGATTCCAATGGTGGACACACTTCTGTCCAATTTAGGAAAAGTACTTGTGTTTCAGAGAATCCATCAAAAAGAAACATAAGGTCTCTAGTTCTAACACCCTCATCATAAAAATGTGTGTAACATAATGCCTAATAGTTCAAAGACACACTGTGATGATAATTATTAGCAATAGCACATGAACCCTACAAAGCAATTTTGGTCAGGTATAAAAGGATTATTTGATCTGATCATAGAGAGTTACAAACCAAATTACTTCTGATACAAGAGATGTTATTAGTGATCTC
Source organism: Promerops cafer (assembly GCA_013398275.1). Classification (NCBI taxonomy): domain Eukaryota; kingdom Metazoa; phylum Chordata; class Aves; order Passeriformes; family Nectariniidae; genus Promerops; species Promerops cafer. The sequence goes on along the minus strand of VZSE01012609.1, from coordinate 246,727 downwards.
CATGGCCTCCCCAACTCATCTAAAAATTATTTTACAAATTTGAATAATGGAAAGTGAAACAATATAGATTTCTGCTCCGCTTTCCCAAACTGTATAGATGAAAAGACCCTTAATCCACATGTGTGTACCTAGAATAATGACTGATCCAGGCTTACTTTTAAGTCTGCACTCCCTGATGAGGTTGATAATGAGCTGACATGAATTAAAGTAAATAAAACTCATGAGACCTATAACCTGGAACCTCTGTGCCTTGGAATTGAGGTCTTGATAATTGCTTAACTAACACCACCATATCATTTTAAATGCTGAATTACAAACAATTTGAGAGAATGCTCTGCTGTGCCCATGACATAACAGCTGTGAAGTCTTACATGCAAAAACGAATACATCCCTGCTGCAGGTTAGTTTGACTCAATTCTTCAAACAATATGAACACACTTTCCATATGAAATGCACGATTGGCATTATAAAGCCTTCAGGTTTCTCTGGCAGCAGCCCTTGGAGCACAGACAATATCCTGTCCCACGTGCACAAGCATCTGCTGACGGAGGCTCCCCGATCACACCCTCCAGCCCCCCTGCCTGCCCATGGCCAGGGAGAGGACAAGGCTTTGGCCGCAGACACCTGATGCTGGAAAACAAACTGAGTTCACCAGTGTGTCAGTGACCCACAAGGGAAGCAGAGGCAGCTTCCTTTCAGTCCTCCGGGGTCATCATGAATAACAGATGGAATAAATCCAGGGCGGATGCAGCGCTGCTCACCAGCCGATCCCGGGGTGCTGAGCAGCACTGCTGGCCCCAGGCTGCAGGCACGGAGGCTGATGTGCCCAGGCTTGCTCAGCAAGCTGGTGGCAGGGCTGAAAAGAGCATCTGGGTTCCTGAATAGGGTTGGTTTTTCGGTGCAGTGCCCTCTCCTTATGGCCCCAGCCAATGGGATAAAATCTGAATGGAAAGAAAGATATTTCAAGTGCTAGAGGAAAACAGAGGATGAAAAACCAGACAGTGAAATAANAATAAATCCAGGGCGGATGCAGCGCTGCTCACCAGCCGATCCCGGGGTGCTGAGCAGCACTGCTGGCCCCGGGCTGCAGGCACGGAGGCTGATGTGCCCAGGCTTGCTCAGCAAGCTGGTGGCAGGGCTGAAAAGAGCATCTGGGTTCCTGAATAGGGTTGGTTTTTCGGTGCAGTGCCCTCTCCTTATGGCCCCAGCCAATGGGATAAAATCTGAATGGAAAGAAAGATATTTCAAGTGCTGGAGGAAAACAGAGGATGAAAAACCAGACATTGAAATAAAACATATTATCTCTATACCCAGTTCTTAAGTGATACAAAGATTTTAGACGGACGGACTTTATATCAAGTGGATGAACATAGCATATTGCACATTGTTACCCTTGTCCATTGTGCAGACATACCAAAGCATTTTCCTTCATGCTCAAACTTTTCAGAGACAGGGCTGTCAGGTCAACTTTGCCACCCTGTTTAACACACAAACCATCATTCAAACTAATTTTTAATCTTTGAGCAGTGTGAGAACATCTCACACATCAGCATCCTCTGTCTTTTCGTCTGCCCTTCTATGGCCTTCCTATTTATAGGCTTCTAGTTTCCATCTCAGCAAACCTTGCAACCTTCTGTCTACTCATAAGACACAGGAGCTGTTTCTTGGGTTTTGGAACTGAAGCCCACTGCTTACAGTTGCTCTCAGCTGAGCATTAATCAGCTGGGTTTCCATTATAGTTATTTGTTTACCTAGTGTGAAAACCTAGTATCTCAGTGCTATTACCTGGCATACACCGGATACTTAATATGTGCTCTTCATAAATTATTGAGGAGAAAGTCTTTCCCTTCAGCCTGTCCTACTGAAACAATGGCTGTTTTTAAAAGCTACCTTTGAAATTTTTGCAGTACTATAATTAAATCTCAATTGTGGAAGTCAGAAGTTATATACCAAACCATGAAAAACACATTAAAGGGTTAATTTACAAGGTAAGAAGAAGGATCTATTCCTCAGCTGAAGTCTTAACTTTTTATTAATATTCTACCATTTTTTCCTTATGTTTTCATCACCGTAATCAAATTCCAGTTTGTGGGTATTTTGGATGCAGAGTTTTGGGCTTGAAGAGTTGAAACTGCTGTATTTTTTCATGTCAACATAAAAAAAAACCAGAGGGCTTTTTATTTCTTGGTTTATCTGTATTTCTGCAAACTCACTGCTTCAGTTATGTTGACTGCTGCTTCCCTGTGTGAGCTGAGGTGGTCATCAGAGCCCACACAAAGGGGTCCAGCTCTCGACAGCCCATCCGGTGCAAGCAGAACAGGCAAGGGGCAGAGCACACACTGCACCTCTCTGGAAGCAGGTACCCATGAGCAGTCCTTCGACACACTTCAGCTTCCAACAGGACAGGACAGTAGTCACATTTTTTCAATTACCTCACTGAAACACCTTGAGTTAAGGCTAAGAGCCAGGATAAGGCCTTAAGCCTATAACCCCTATCTACTTTAAATGTTATTACACAGTATTTCCTCACTCAAACCAATGTCAATTTTGGTGCAAAGAGAAAATTAGATGTATCAGAAAGCTCTAAAACCGTGCTACCCTTCACTGCATGTGTTTATGTGAAACAAAAGGAATAGGTGTTCCTTTAAGACTTGCTTGAATAGGCTGGCTTGTTGGAAGGTATTTCATCTATTGTTTTATGTAGTACTTGTAGATTTTAAGAAAAGTTTTGTTTACATCTGATTTCCCCTTTAAAATCAAAGCAAATTTGCTGGGAACAAAAAACTCGTATCTTTATGAATAACATTGTTATGTTACGTGATTTAGCTTTCACACTGAGAAAAACAACTATTTAAAAACAAGAGCTGAAATAATTGCATTTCACAAGGGTAACGTTATATTACACTGAGCTCTGAAGCTCGCATCGTTGTTACACTTAACTCTACCCTTCACGGTAGTTGTAAACACATCAACGTATCTGTTCAGCTGTAAGACACTGAATAGGAAGAGTGTAAAAAGCTGGGACAATTTTGTGACTCTTTCCCTGCCTCCAAGAGGAGGTGCATAAGCCATTCTCATTCCTATGCCTGTGTTCTCCAAATATGAACAGGCAGTTTCTTTTCAATGGCTTGATGACCGCTGGCTAGTTTGGAATCTTCTGGGGGCAAAACAGGAAACTGAACTGCAGTGCTGCTGTCAAAGACAGGAAAGGCAGCTGTCAGAAGGATACTTCTCCTGCTTTAAAGACAACGACCAGTTGCAAGGCTTACTAATATTGCAAAGGAGCAATTCCTGCTTACAAACCCAACAAACTCAAAAAAAAAAAAAAAAAAAAAAAAAATCCCAGCATGTCCAGGCACTCTGCCAATCTGTCTGAACAAGAGTCCCAGCTTCAGTGAAGCCCTGTGATATAACAGTAGCACAGTCATTATGGACCAAGCACCAGCTATTTTTCAACCCCTCTGAAATCATCAGGCTTCCATCAGACAAAAATTGAAAATCTGATACATGCACATGTGGAAGAAAATCCTTCCCTTCCCCCACATGAAAGGTTTGCCCTGGATTTTGCTTTAGGAGCAAGACTGGGTGCATGGATGGGTGTTACTTTATATATTCCTTATGCTGTATTTATTGTGTTTATAGCAGCCAGGATAGTAGACAGCCAATGAATTAACATAACAGCTTGCAAAGCTGGTGTGAAATATGATTTTATATACAAAAATCTATCTGAGATCAAAGATACAGCATCAAGCCCTATGAGGCTGCTGGTTGGAAACTCAGTTGATAAAGGGCATAAGAAACAGCTAGCAATACTGCATTTAAAGAGAAACTCAGCCTCCAAGTGAGCCAAGCAGGTATAAACTCCCTTGCTGAGAACTGCAGATCTAATCTAATCTGCCCACCCATTTATAGGATGCTACACTTGCAGCATTTAAGTACCTTACAAAGATAATCACAGTCATAAAATAGGCACATGCATGTGGTCTCCTAATCCACACAGTCCCCATTTGCTTTCATTCCAGCACCAAAATACCTGCAATAATATACGTACGCCATCAGGACACAAGGCTATATGCAGGCATTTTAGAAAAGAGGCTGTTTTTCTGCTATGATGAAAGTGAGAAATACCTACATTAATTTCGTATTTATGCCTGCTTCTGCCCTGCTGTTTGCTATCTGGTTTCAAAGTGTTGGCTGCTATCGGAGTTTGCCACACACTGCAGGAAAGCATTCGATGACTTTAGAGAGCTCAGCAGCTGATATTCACCCGAAAACTCACATATTAAGTTCAGTCCTGTTCAAACTGGGCACAACCACCCTTATCTTAAGGCAGGGTTGTGTCCCTTCCGTTGGACAACCTCAGAAAAATGACTGAGCAGGGAGGGACACGGTGTTAGTAAAAGTAATTCCAGCTCCCAGAAATGGATCCATCAGTGACAAATCAGGCTAGCTCGCATCCCAAGGGGAACAGCAGACTGAGAGCCAGGCACAGGCAATACCCGTGTTGTTTCTTTTTACACTGGCTGCTGCATATAAAATAAATAATTCTGTGGTGTGACAATGCTGATTCGAGTCACTACAGTGCACTCTGGGCATGCTGCTGTGGGGGAGCAAACACAACAGACCTCCCAAAGCAGCACATTTGCAAACAGGAGTGGGAGCCAGCCAGAAAGAGGGAGCTGTGTCAGGTCTCCCAGGTCTGTGAGGGAGGATGAAGGCTGCTGCCCAGAGCAGAAGCAAAGCACTCACAGGGGGTGGACAAGGGTACAGCTCACTCTCCAGTGGTGAACCCTTCCTCATCACCCATTCACTTTCTCATCACCTTAGCATCCACACAAAACAGTTAATTTTCTTCCCTGACATCTTTTAAATACAGATCAACTCTTCCTTCCTAGGAAGATACACAGCTGCACCTTTGCAGGATGCAAACACAAAGAAAATGCACAGTATCTCCAATACAGAGTATTCTGATCTGGAAGCCACAAATCCCTAGTGAAGAAGAAACCAATCCCTGTAAAGGAATATTGGAGGAAAGAAATTGGCCAGTGCTTGGCTGGGTATCCTGCTTCACTTGCCAACAGATGAAATGTAGGTTGTCAGGAGTCACAAAATTCTTTTATTAAATTTAATAATAAAAGCTACATAGATTGCAGGGCATTCACCTTGACCACACAAACCTCCCACAAGGAGCCAAAAACTAAGCTCCATCACAATTTAGATTTAGATTTAGATTTAGGAGAATCCTAGCCAAACTGCCCCCTGACATCACTGAGGGATCCCAATCCTTACTCCCCAGTCTGTGCTCAGGCCCCTCAGGTTTATTTTGCCTGTCATCCCCCGCAGTGCTGCCTGCTCCCCAGCACATCCTTTTCCCCTTGGGTGCCTTGTAGTTGACAGGGGATCTTGGTGAAACCAGCAACACCAGCCAGTACTAAAACAGTTTTGAAAAGAACACTTGAATCACTTGTACAAAAGCAAGAACACTAGATACAGGTAAGATACACGGCTATGGTACCCCAGATATCAGTTTTCCATAGCACTGTTTGTTCCTCATTAGTAAACATTTTCTTTAAATTATCTTGGATACTCATTAAATATTATCAGCTACTTAGAACCAAAGGATAATTATGAGTTTAATGAAGCGTGTACCAGCTTGCTGAAGTCTAACGTTTGTTTCTCTGCTGGGACTCCATTTTACTTTGCACTTATCCTTCAGCAAAGCTCCTCTACAAAGTCACTTTGGCAATAAGAAGTATTTAATTAGATTAATGAATTTTTATCACCTCTCCTAGGGATTAGGCTTGTTAAATCCTGGCGACTAAAGAACAACAGATTTTTTATTACTAAATGTTTAGGGATGCATTGGTTGTGTTGCTGTGGCAGTCCTCATAATTCAGGCTGCTTTGGGCAGTTCTACCTTGTATATCCCTCGGTAGGAGAGGGATATTTGGCAGTGACAACCTGTGCCTTCAGTTAAATCACAGAAATCAAAATGCAAATTAGGGTGTGGAGACTCCAGACAGGGTTTCCAGCAGCTGACTTTATTTCAAAGTTTTCTAACTATCTCTGTGGGAGGATTAATGAAACCACTTATCATGGGGTCCTCTCAATTAAAAAAAAAAAAAAGAAAAAAAAGGAAAAATAAAAAGGAAGGCTGACAATCTGCATTTGTCTTTGCTCACTAGCTAGAGAGTGCTGCTACTGTCTGAGCTAAATCTTAGAGTATTTGTTCTTTTGGTTGCTTTTTGTCATAATCCTAGTTACATCTTGGGAAACTGATTTTACATGCTGCACTGAAACAAGAAGGAGCATGGCCCCTCCATCCCAAGGAGTTTCCCGATAAAGGATTCATTGTGTCATGTCACACAGGATGACATAAAGCATATTTCTTACACATCATCACCACTCAGTGATGAGCCAGTGGGCTCCCAAGACGCAGCCTGGAAAAAAATTTGGGCTCCCCTCACCAGTGCAATGGATGCACTTAATATCCTGATCATATGCACTTTCATCATCCTGATCATTTGCACTATCAAAGCACAGCTGTACTTTCATAGAGATGCACTGAAGCAATCTCACAGCACAAGCAAACAAGCTCTTAGATCTGGATAGCTGAGTCCCCCTCAAGACTGATGAACTTTTGAAGTTAGTTATGAGACTTTGCAGTGGCTGACTCTAGTTACCAGAACAGCGTGGGGAGAATTTGTGTGATTCATGGGACTCGAGCCTTGTTTCAGCTGCACACAAGTGATGGTTACCACTGTTGCTCAAGTAAGACACCATTCAAGAAGGTCATTCACAAAATGCCACAAATTTTAAAGAGTGGTAAATGGGCCAAGAAATATAAACCATACAGCAAATGGAATTTCTGTTCCTAAATCCTCTGGGCACTTTAAAATCTCCATCTTAGTGATCTGCCAGACTTGAAGGACAGGCTTCATATTAGCATTGGGACCAGAATGGCAGAAGTCCTGCCGGTCACAGCAGGGATCAGTATATAATTATCATCATGCTGGATTTGTCCCTAAACATGAAACATTAGTATTGCATTTCTTCACTCAGCACAGCCCAAAGTCCACCTGCAGAAACTGAGCATCAAGCATCAAGGTTCCTCTCCTCAGCTGGGCTCTGATGGCAGCCTTGCTGGCTTCCCTGTTCACGGGAAGGCAATGCCACTTCCCAGACAAGCGGCTTCAGAGAGTTTGTGGAAGGACAGGAACTCGTGGCAGCAAAAGAGACAGCAAGAACATCAGTTTTGAAAGGCTGTCACAAAGCAACAGGGAAGGGGGAACATGAGGCTGATGCAAAGAGATGACTTTTTTAAAAAGTCGCGTCTGTGTGATTGCACCTCTGCACAGGTGTGATGGCCGTGGCCAAGCCTGCGGGGCCGTGCAGGATTTCATGTGCCAGCGTGGGCCCCCAGCTGAAGGCGTCAGAGCAACAAGGGGTCACCAGTGCTCCACACACACTCCCTGGGCTCAGGCAATTTCCCGGGTGGCTGGATGCGACCACGCAGCTGTCGGCCCTCCCATCCACGGAACGGCTGCATCCAGCCTCACCCGCTAATGTATGCACACTTCTCTGCCCATCTGTCTTCAATAATCTGTCCCCCAGGACCAGGAGAAAGAAGGAATAATTAAGCTGTTCCATTAAGAAAAGAGGATGTTTTTGACCAGGGAAAGTAACTTACCCGTTTAGCTCATCTCACAGACCGAGTAAAACGTGCACTCATTGACCACTGATGCTGCAAGTATGTACTGATTTGAACTTGTTAATGAAGATAACTCTCTGTGCTGGGAGTGCTAGAAGAGGATGGAGGGTTAGAGGGGAGCACTGAAGTTTATCTGTATTCTGCAGAGTGCATGTGAGTAATAAAAGTCACCTTCCTCAGAAACCTTTGCCCAAGAGTGAACTCAATTCCTCACAGCATGTTTAAAAGAGTCCTGTAAGACACCTGCATGAATAATACTGAGTAGGGCATGCTCACTGAACTTCCTGGGATGCTTGGTTCAAAGGGGAAAGAAAAGATGGTGAGAAGCAGAAAGAATTGGAGGAAAGTGAAAAGGAGGGGGAGAAAACCAGGATATGGGTAAAAAATTGAATCAGGATATGAATAAAAAACTGAAGCTGTAAACAAAGCTTACTGATGATTTAGCGAGGGGACAAGGCAAAGGACAAAACTGGGGTACAAGAAATTAATGGTATTATCTCACATACTGAAAATACAATGGGTCTCTTTCTCTCAAAAATCTGTCTTGAAATATATTGAGAGAAGCATCTTTCGATTACCAGCACATTAAACTCCAAACTCCATGGTGTCACAGCAAACAGAGAGGGGGGATGACTCTGAGGGGAAATGAATGATTAGGACTCCTTCCACATCCCAGCTGTGACAGGATGTGTTTTCACAACACATCAACTGTTTAAATCATTTGATCTTCTTATTGTCTGACAGAGCAAATTAAATATACGATCTGCTTTCATGAGGCTTCCTGGTTCAAATCCTGCAACTTTCTTTTTTTTTCCATACACTTTTTAAGTTAATTAGAGCTCAGCTTACAAATCCCACAGCAGTGATCCACAGGTGATCCTGGGTGAACACCTATCAACTCGTGGAGTAAAAGGCTTTTTATAGCTGTCTCTGCTCGGGAGGTTGAGGGCATAGAGCAGACTGTGGCTGCTGGGAGGCTCTGGGGCTTTGCTGTGACCCAGACTTTCAGTTGTGCTCATAGGCAAGGGAAAAGTCATGCTTGCTGCCCGCCCGAGGGGCTGCCTTCCCTGCGCTGCCTGTCTCGGGAGGGATTGAGCTCTGTGGAGGTGGTGGAAGAGGGCAGGGATATGGGGAGTGGAGTGAAAATTGCACAAGGGGTTAAGAGTAAAAAGGGGGAAAAAAGGAGTAAAGTCTCTGGCAAGCTGGGATCCTGGCCAGCCACCACTGTGGAGACTCTGGCAGACACCAAGAAGAACTCAAATACCCAAAAATGCCTAGGAGGAGCAAAGGCACGAGGAATGACAGGCATGCTAGCACAGAGCTTGAACACAAGGTACATTTTGAAAAATTCAAGCATGTCAGAAGTCAGCATGTTTTTCTAGAAAAGTGGCAGTGAGGGACACAACTTTCCTTGAAGGGAATGGACAGAGAGATGTAGGGCACTAAGCACATTCAACAGGCCCAAGCTGCTGTTTACAGATGGAGAAGTAATTCTGACCTGGAGGTAGACTTGATTTCTTGATGCAGCACTGGAGAGTGAAGGTTTGTCTCTGGGCTAGTTGGTTTGTGTCGGAAGTGAGTTGGAGAGGCCAGGAATTCACACTTAGGGCAAGAACCCACCCAGCTTCTGTCCCAAAGCCTTTTGACCCACCAGAGTGTTCTTGTGTGGCTACTGGGAGATGAACATGACAAAGGTAAAATCACTGAGACACTGCACACTGTGATCTGCCCACACGTATACTATATACACAGACACATATATATGCATGTGAATGAAAGAGATCATTGGACATGTAGGGGAGGACCATCATTTTATTCAGTGTCTGTAAAGTGAGTAGCATAAAGGTGTCTGCAGGTATTTGCTGCAGATCCATACCGCATCTTGTAGTTCAAACAATAATAATTAATGCCTGATAATATAAACATTTATATTAGTGAAGGTGCCTCAATCGGGTGGTTTTTGTTTACATTTAATTCAAGACCAGTTTGGCACAGAGTACTCAAAGCTTCCAGCAATATTTTCTGTTCTTATCAGCATAAACATGGCAATTTTCAGGCCAAAGAAAGTATCACAGAATCACAGAATCACAGAATGTCTAGGTTGGAAGAGACCTTCAAGATCATTGAGTCCAACCCATGCCCTAACACCTCAACTAAACCATGGCACTGAATGCGACATCCAGTGTTTTCTTAAACACATCCAGGGATGGTGACTCCACCACCTCCCCGGGCAGACCATTCCAGTCCTTGATCGCTCTTTCCATGAAAAGCTTTTTCCTAATATCCAACCTTTATTTCCCTTGGCGCAGCTTGAGACTGTGTCCTCTCGTTCTGTCAGTTGCTGCCTGGTGTCCTAGCCGTTGTTACAGGGGATTAAAAAATGGTCACTGCCATGGTTATGCAAGGATATCTAGTTCTTCCTAGAAGACTGCAGTTTGCAGAATAATTACTTTACAATGATTAAATGGAATTTACCAAGACATCCTCAAGAATACTACAAGGCAGCACTGCTGAACATCTGTGCTGGCTAAAACAATGTAACTGGAGTGTGAGGCAGCTGAGCAGATCACACAATGATTTTGCTTTGTACCTTAAAGCGGGATCCACTGTGTTATGCTGTGTAATGTGTTTCACTCCAGAGCATGGCAGGAGGTACAAAACACTGCATTGTGCAGAGCATACTACTTTCAAACAGCTTTTGAAAAATATGTGCAGCTTAATTCAATATTGCCAGCCTCTGGTAGTCTCTGGAAGAAACTTATAAATCTCTTATAAATCTCTCTGTTTATCTGCAAGTGCTGAGATATGGAGGCATGATGGATACATCTTAATACTATCTTTGTTGTTGCATATAGGTTTTAATTTAATTTTACATTATGTGGCATTTACTTTATCTGCTCCGATTAAACTAATTCTTCAAGGGACACAAGGAAGGTGACTGAAGGTGATACAGGCAGTCTCCTGTGGTCTGGATCTGCATAGGCAGCCCCTTCCAGCCAGCTATGACTGGAGCCACCAGAGAATGTGATTAGAGGGGGAGCAGCATCTTTAGTGCTGGGCATTGGGAGAGATTATAAAACTAAGAGAAAGTGAAGGTAAAACTATAATCTAATTTTGAAAAATGAGGATTAAAGGTTCCATTACTCATGCTGTTTCCACTGTACATATGGAGGTAACAATATGTGATTTTGCTGGATAAAAATATTGGCCCCATGCAGCTAGTGTGGTGCAAGTAAATCCCTACTGTGTTCGTAATGAGGGAAGGTTAGGATCATGCAGATGTGTGACTGTAAGCCGGTTTAGTGCTTGAGCTGGCATAATATGAAGAGATTGTTCCTTGACTTACTGGCAAGTCTTGATATTCTCCACCATGTTGCGACAACAACAACAAAACCACCAGGAGACCGGCATGGCTCCGCACCGCATCTCCCCGCTTATCACCCTCTAATGCACAAATTGGGTGTCAGCAGGGAGGCTCCCTGCCTGGGGTGCTCCGGGCTTTCTTTCTCATGAGGCTGCTTTAATTTCATATATTTGGTAAACATCTGTTTTTACAAGGGTAGCACAATGTCTAGAAGCGTGGAGGAAAATACTGTTGCTGATGTTTCTAAGTAGTCAGAGACTTCTGCCTTAGTAGTCCAGGGATGCCGTGGGGGCGAGGCTGCCTACCCAGATGGGCTTACAGTTTAACCTGGAGAATAACAGTCATGGATACTCGTGTGGGAAGGTGAGGGAAGGAGGTCACTTCACGTGTTTATCCACTGTCCATGCATGATAGTGCAAAAAGAGTAGATGAAGGTAGCAGAAGTGAGCTATCACAACTAGGAATGCTTTGGACAAGTGGGAGAAAAAGCTACTTGAGGTCAACTGATGCACAGGGACATCACTTCTGCATCACTGAGGAGGGATGGCAATTTTGGCTAACGTAAGCAGAGGCACAGGGGGGTGTGAGAGAAATTAGAGATGGATCAGTGGCTATGAGAGGGACACAAGAGAAGGAAGCTGGTAAGAAAACAGGGCATAGTAGGTGATCATGAAGGGGAAGCAAAAAGCAAGAATTACAGCTGGAGTGGTCGGGAAAATGAGTGTCTTTGAGACTGTGTACTGAGGAGACACAGACCTGACTCTGAGCTCTGTGGAAGGTGAGGAGCTACGTGCTGGTGCATGGGGCTGGGGGCGTTGGCAAAGGCAAAGGAAATTGTATATCACTCTAATCTGCAGCACATTCCTTGTTGTCTGGGAATATATTTGTCAGCTGGGGAGATACCTGTGGAGGTTACTGAAATTAATTGTATTTTTGCATTTCCCTCTCTCTCTCCCTCACCTCCCACAGATGCACACTCACAAATTTCTATAGGTATAAATGTAACACTGAAGTTTCATTATGGTTACCAGCATCACTTGTCTCGAACCATCACATTGCCATTTGAACATTTTTTTATTCCATACCTCCCTCAGTTCCCTGGGCATATAGAGAAGTTGTAATTTCCAAGGAAAAGAAAAATAAAAAGGAAAACAAACAAACAGCCCAACCCAAAAAAAACAACTCTTTGAGTGTCCAGTGTCCAGGAAGCTTTCCAAATTTGTCGTCTATTGGATCACCAAGAATTTTCTGGAGACTGAATTTTCTGGCCTGTGTGGCTTAATAGACCTGGATGCCTGAGGTTTAAAACTGCCTTACTGCTGGTAAGATTTCTCCCACCTCTAAGTTGCAGTAGATTAATCGTGCCTGGGAGATAATTAAGCAGGGACACATTCACTGATGCTGACCAGACAGACAGAAAAGGGCTGATGGGCAGGGACTGAACCAAAAAAAGAAATCAGAAGATCCACTGTACAGTACACATGTAGGTTCCAGATGCTGGAGTGAAGTGGGTCCTCAGTAGTGTTTTTATTGCTTTACAACAAGCAATTCATTGTGAAAAAATAAAAAATTGTATCATTAATGTATCCCTAACCTGACAAAGCATATATGAAACGAGACATTTATTTCTGTGAGTGTGCCTGTTCTTTATTGAACACATTAGCATATTGAATGCTGCTTTTAAAAGATACAATACTTGTTCCCCATAGTTTATAATTTAAATTATAAATATACTACAATATCAGAAGGAGTATCAAAATAAATTCATGCCATGATTCACTGTGTCAGCACATTGACTTGCAATCCTACTGCCACGCAGGCTTTTCCTGCATGTGAAAGGAAAGCATCAAGGGAAATCTGAGTCCCATAGCTCTCAAAGGGAGTTTTGCACCCACTTCAGAGTGGTGGGATTTCATTTGGGAGCTGTTGCAATATTCCTGCCTTGTACACTCATGTTCTATGCATTTACTTCATCTTCCACTCTAGAAAGGTATTTTCCTTATTTTTTGTAACAGTAGCCGGCACAGGTAAGGGTTTATCCAAAATTAAAATGGTGCTGTGTTGGAATAAAGGATCTCTCTTGATTCTTTAAAATTCTTACTTCCCATTTTTCCTGAAAGATGCAATATCTGAAAACCCTTTCTCTCAGTCTTTTATGTTTCCTTTTTAATTAATAAAAGCTGAGACATCTGTATTAGTATAGCACAAACATTTGGATCTGAAGAAGAAATCTACATTTTTTAGAACTTGATGGAAAATATTAAGTGATCAATACGGATTTAAAATTGCATGTTATAATAAATACATATTTTGCATTTAAAGAATTCATTGGAGTAGTCTCAAGTGACAACTACCTTCCATTTACTAACTAGGTAAATACCACCTTTAAAACAGTCATATTCTTTCTCATCATCATCAGTGTAAGCTATTTTCAGATAGTTTTTAGTGAGTGGCCAAGATTGTGTTTGTCCTGCTGCCAAATGAGCTAGAATGGTTTATTTTACACTGTTTAAATGGTTCTTAGGGCATGCACACAAAGTATGTCATCCATGTTGCTTTTAGGCACCTCTGATCACTGTATTTTCCCTTTTGTGGACAGAGATTTTACTCCTCTAAGAGAAAGATTGTGGAGAGACGTCAAAGCTTTTTATTCAATGGAGGTGTCACACAAAGGCTCTTCTATGAATGACCCTGGCAGTGTTAAATTCAAGAAAACAGTGCTAAAGGGTATGTGGCCACGTGAAAGAGTTCCATGGTTTTTTTCCATATTGCAGGGTTTGAGTTTTGGTTTTTTGACCAATAAGATTATTTTTCTGTGGCCACCTGAAATGGTAAGGGCTTATTACCTCTGGATCCCAGATCCAAAGGTAGCCTAGGTGTCCTTTAGACAATCATCGTAAAAATAGACAGCAATTTTAGTACTCTCTTCATTTCCATAAAATATCTAACTTAATGGTTCAAATACCTGCCAGGTAAGAGATACATCAAGGAGGGAACAAGACTGTCCATTGCTGTGAATCCCCTCACCAGGGAGAAGACCAGGCAGGTAGCAACTGACCCTTGTGACAAAGAAAAGCATGGAATGTATTTCGGTGACCGTGAGAGGAGATGGGTACTGCAACCACCAGATGCATCCCACTCCTATTGTTCTTTCTGGCTCCACCACCTTGGGACAGGCTGGTCACTGCCAGCCCTTGCAGTGTGGCCTTTTATCCTTGTCTGGCTCCAGGAGCAGGACCTGTGGTGGAGCAGTATGCAGGCTGTATTGCTGAGGACAAAGTCAAAATTCCATTGATGGTTTAGTGCCTGTTCTGACAGGATACAAAAGGTATCCATCTCCCAGGCTATAAATGTAACAAGCAGAATGAACTCTAAATTCAGAAGATGTCACATTTTTAACAACCAGTTTTGGTGTTTTCTGCCAGTTCCCAAATGAAAAGACCTAATGTTTTCTAATGTCTGTTTTTTTAATAAAAAATAATTTCATGTACCAGGACAATGCCACTTTAGAGTCATACATGTTTACTGCATATACTCTGAAGCATGAGATTTATACAGGTATCAAGTGTTTCTGCATCCTGAACCATTCCAAAGATGGATTGTCTGTAAATAGGAGACCTTGAGAGAGCAGAAAAGATAAGTAAGAAAGTGCAGTTGCTCTAACAAGCAAAAAATCCTTAAGGTAGGGGGTGGTCTTCAGTACTCAAAAGCATTTAAAAGAAAAGCTGGCAGTTTTCCATCCAAAGACCCACTGACAATGAAAGACAAGTGAGAGAAAAAGGAGCTGCCAAATAGAACATGCCACCACAAACTCTGCAGCATGGCAGAACCCAGACCACAGGAGGGGATCCCCTACCCCCTGCTCCTTCTGAACAGTGCATGGGCAGCAGGGCCCCTAAAAGGGCAGGGGAACAAGTCTGCCTTTAGTGCTTCTCACTGAAGGGGGTTTATCTCCCCCTTCCAACACAACTTCCTCTGAGGTCAGACCCTTGGGGGACCACTGGTGGCTGTGACAGAAGTCCCATTGCATCCAAAGAACACCAGAGGGAGGGTGATAGGCAAGGACACAAACAAAATGGCAACTTTCTGTTTTAGAGCAGCAGCAGTGCCCTGCACACTCAGTGGGACAAAGTTTGAAGGCAGCAATGGTTTATCAGTGGCAGAGCAATGCCCTGCTCTGTCCCAAACCTGGGGGGGCTGAGTTGGGGAAAAGCACATGCGCAGGGAATTAACAGGCTTATTTATATCACCTGCTGTAAGTGCATTAGTACAAAGATGCTGCACCCGTGGTGTTTCAAAGATACCTCTTTCTGGGTAGATTTTAGTGACTTGGAGTAGCTGGCTGCAAGCATGTGGAGGAGAGTCTAAAATATTACTTTGTCATGCAGGTTTTCAAGAAGGAAAATAAAGTTCAAGACCCACGTTTAGGCAAACTCACAGGTGAATCAAAGCAAGGGAAAAATGTTCTTTGCAGATAGCACAAACTACCAGCCCCTGCCCACAACAGGTAGCTGCAACATCTTCTGTGAGAGTTTGGACCTGTGCATCTTCATTTACCCTTGGAAAATGAGTGCAGAGCATTTCTGAATGGCAGGATGCACACTCCCACCCTCTACACAGGGCTGAGCATCTGGAGAGACATCTCAGACCTGCCTGAGCTAGCAGTTTTGGAGAACATCTGCAATAGGAGTCTTTAAGTCGGTATAGTGTCCTTGTAACCGTGCCCAAAGCAGGCGTCAATAGTATGTAGCAGGACAGTCAAGAATTGGACTTTTAAACTCACACAGACCTTATGTCCTCCAGAATTTGGCCATCTGAAACTACAGGAGTCTCTAAGTCAAGCACCCAAGAGAGAGGGAAGTAAAATCTACTAAAACCACAGAATCCCCCATAATAAGGAATTACTGGCTCAAGTAGATCACTTTCCACTTTAACTTGTGCCTTTCCTAGGCAGCATGTATATCTCCTGCCTTTTGTGTACAGTAAATGTAAGCAGTGAATCCAGTTTGTACCAGCTCCCCTGGCCACAAAAGTTGACCCACTGTCTTTTCTTTCAAAGGCAGAATTTATAAAGCTTGCATTGCAGTTCAGCCTTGAGTTTGGGCTGACATTAGTTTCCTTCCCCAAATGAGTTGCCTGGTTACATTTCAAGCAGACTTCTGAAAGTATACTGAATGTACTTTTAAAACTGATAATCATCTTCGGGGGGGAAAGGCTTATATCCTGTTTTTGCTTATGAGAAGGGCCCCAGGCACCCTGATTTAAAAAATGATCTGACAAGGAGCAAAGACTCAAATGGTCCTTGACACATATACATCTGACACCTCAGATAATCAGCATAGTTTCATGGAATTAGCTGAAACTCCATCCTCACCCCCCACCCCCCGCTTGTCATCTCACAGCAGAAAACATGCTGAATAACAGTGCATCACACCAGATCCAGGTTTTTATTATATTTTCAGTTCAGAAGAAGAAAAAAAAAAACATTCTTTTTTTCTCACTATTTCTCTTCCATCAGCAGAGCTATTCTTTCCTTGATGCCATATCAAATGTTTTAAAATTTTCCACATTTTAGTTTTAAAAGCAGTACATGAAGCCAAAGAAGGAAAAGAAGAAAAAAGAGAAGAACAAATGGAGCTATTTGAGCTCAGCTTTCAAACAAAGAAGCCCAATCAGGACCTCAGTACTTTGGAGCTGAAAGCCTCAGCCTCCCTTCGGACAAATGCCTTCACTTCTCACTGATTCCAGTGACATCTGCACAGTATGGTCACGGACCCATCTTGCTTCAGAAACTGTCTGTGCAAGATTTTGCTCATAAAAGAGAACCTAAAGGATGTGTGAGTCATATGAAAGCACATGGATGTGGAAAAGGAGCACTTCACAGTGTAGAGAAGTACAATAAAGCCTTGTTCGCCCCCTTACCTGAAGTATTTTTGCAACATATATATTTACAAGATTTCTTCTTTATTTTGATCCTCTTTGATCTATGCAGTTCCTTTGATGCATGCAAGTGATAAATCTCTGTGTCTTTCCTCCCAGGACTTTCAGACAATGTGTGCCCTACTCTCATGACTATATCAGTACCTCCTGGGTTTGGTTGCTCCTCTTCCTCCTCCTGCATCCTCCTACTGCTCCTCCCACTCGCCAAATTTACCCATCTTTTCCCATAGCTATCTCCTTCCTCCTTGGCAACGCTATCCTTAGGTGTCCTTAGAAGTGATATTGATAGAAAAGTGACCTGTAATCCTCAATCCTGCCCAGATTCACTTGGTTTCTGAGGATGCTGGTGCAAGAGATGAAAAGGAGCTCTGTATGGTTAGGCATCCAGGGGCTTATTTTCATTCTTCCATCTCCACTTCAAATGCAGCATCACAAAACCTGATTTCCTTCACCTTTCCTGGCACCTCTGTTTTCTTGATGACCAATATTGCTGGCCCTGTGTCTATCTGTACCTGTGTGTCTCCTGGTGTTCTTTCTATATGTTGCAGTTCAGGTTAGAAACTCTCTCCTTCAGTGCTTTTGTAGTCTCTGGGGCCACAATGTCCCAGCCCATGCCTGGACCTACCAGCAACTTGAGTCAGGCCATATTGCTGATGAAATACTGTAGATGAGTGGTTTGGATTCTAGAAATATATTCCTTTCTATATTTTTTTTCTGCAGTCATCTGTTAGTAACCTCTGAAGAATGAGATATTTACCCAGGCTTTGATTATCTTGCAGTCTTGCATCTTACTGAAGGTATCTTTTCTACCAACCTTCCAAATTCTCACCTAAACTGAATAAAATACAGTTTCTTTCCCAGGCTTTACTTTAACTCAGAGAGATTTGAATTGGGGGGAAAAGTTAGCATCCCCATAATAAGACTAGAAAAATTACAGACCACATTATGTTTTGGCTGCTTATCTGAGGTCTCTGAGCTACCATGGTTTCCATCAGCTTCAAATATGGAAGCTCAGCAGCTTTGGAGAAAAGCAGATCATTTAATTCAGCAAATTTCATTTGAAAAACTGATATAAAACTGTTCTTTTTTTAAAATTCCCAGTAGCTTTTGCTTCTAAAAGGCTAGGTATGCTTAAAAGGATGGTGTCTGCCTCCATACTTTAGAGTTGCAGATGCCAACAAACACTGGAAATATGCAGGTAGCTGGAACAAGAAAGGCAGTGGGGGATTGATGTTCTTACAAGTTTGGCAAGGAAAGTGAAAAATCCACCACAGCAAAAGGACAAAAAATATACAGTGAGTAGATAAGATACTTCACCAGCCTTACAGCCTTCATAGATAAAGGGCTGGCAATCCAGCCTCATTGCATTCATGGGGGGAGTATTTTGTAAAAGCACTGGCATCCAGCAATACACATTACTGCACAAGTGTTACTATTAATAGGATTATGGCTTGCGTTTATTATGCTGTGCAAAGATAGCACCTGTGATAAATGAGACTGCAAATACTGCCCACTTTAACCCTTTTTATAATCACTCTTATTTTTAGACATCATTTTCCATACTTATTTCAATACTTGGTTCCATGCCCGTGCTGGACAAAAAAAAAAAAAAAGCATTTCAGGCAGCTCATTACAGTAAACATTAAGTATAAGAGCATTAATTTCCACAATCAGATATAAAATATATCTGTAAATGAAGCAGCTGTCTTCATTACATACTCAAACACACAATTCTACATGTAATTTTGTGTGTTTGCATGTCACAAAGGGTCTCTAGTTTGTGTCATTTGGAATCACCTGGCATTTTACAATAAAGGCAACGACACAGATGCCTTACAAATAACAAATCCAGAAATCAACTGCAGCTGTAGTCCTTACACTGAGGTTCAGTGTGTGCTCCTGCAGGTAAGAGATGCCATCCATGGACAAAGCTAGCTTCTCTGTCCAGGGCATTCTGTGCCAGCCAGAGGGCATGGCCTCAGTCCGAGCAGTGAGTCACACAGGGCTGGAGCCTGCTCAGCCTCGTGAGATTTACAGGGTGATCAATGGCCTCAGCATCCTGAATTGCTCTGGAGATGGTTTATTAGGAAGGGGCCTTAGGGAGCAAGAAATAGAAGGAGAGAGTAGGTTCACAGTTAAAGGAAGAATTGGTACAAGGCAATTTATACATGAAAATTCAGATCCCCTTCTGAATTTCCTAAAAGCTTGAGGTGTCTGAGTCCAGGGCTTTGCTCTGGGCCCTTCTCTAGAACTGATGCGCAACTAAATCAGGCTCCTGTATGAAATCGCTCTTAAATGTGTAAGGCACCATCAATCAAAAGGTGTAATCAGCTTTCCTCTGCTCAGTCCCTGCAGAGCTATTCTTGGCATGCTGTTGGAAAAAAGCAAAGGCACAGAGATGCTCTTTTTTTTCCCTCTGAACACGGTCCCAGGGAGACGGCTACCCCGCATAACGAATGCAGCCCGTATTCCCTGTCTGTAAGTCGAGTTTCACAGTGTGTCATCGCCTCCTCTGCCAAGGTGATTGCTTCCCAGTGTCTAGGACCGTCAGGTCAGTGTCTGGTCCACACTTATCCACAGATATTTCTATCTCATCTGACTGCCAAAAATTTCCTTCTCAGTTCTGGAACAGTGTTACCCAGACATGCCCTAAAATTTCATGAGGAAACTGCAGACCAGCTACTGCCTCCACTTTCATGTATGTTCAGCTCCTCAGTGCCCCAGAGCAACATGAAAGCAGAGCAAAGAGTCGTGTCCCCTCATGTGTGGCTGGGAAGCAGGACTTAAAAACTACTCTGCAGGACTTTTGGATGCCCTCACAATTAGGAATAGTGGAAAACCTCAGTGTGTTATTGCCAGCCCCTGAGCTGGGCCACAGCCACTGACTTTTGCTGCACCTCTTGAAACAGGAGCCTTACACAGGGCATCAGGGAGCCTTGCTTATATGTGCACACACACAGACATTTTGGTCATGGGACTGGTTTTTGAAATCATTTAAAGGATATTTTCAGAACCAGGAAGAGATATAAAGGCAGGAGGGCCTCATAGGAAAGACAGGGGGAAGGAGTGCTGGGAATTACCAAACCCAGGGCTGCAGCACTAGATCCTCCTCAGCACATTGCAGGATTTATGTCAAGGTTTCCCACCCTGACAATCCACACATCCACAGCTGTGTTCCTACTGGGGTGTTTCAGAAGATACACTGCCAAACAGTGTATCTTTCAACAAAGAGCACAGTGGTGAAATCAGAGTGACCTCTGAAATTTTCTTCTGTAGTTTTTTTTGTTGTTTCAGAAAAGTCTTGCATAAGGGTAACCACATATTTTGCAATGCCAGGATGCATATCATTCACATATAGAGGTTACACGAGTATCACTGGGAGAAGAATCCCTTCAAGAATTGTTGTAATTAGCGACTTGAGCTTTCATTTAATTACACTCTTTAATGCACATCTTGGAATTACAGAGGTGGGTGTAATTTAATTAGACCAAAAAAAATAAAAAATCCAAGACACGTTTCTATTCCCTTAAAATATAGGTTACACTTAAGACATGATGGGGATGACACAGATATTTCCCAGGCACAAGGTCTGTACGCCTTCACCTTGAGGTACGTTCGGATGCAGCCCTGGGCATGCGAGCGTGAGCGTGGCTGGAGGCTGACAGCTGCTCATTACAGGCTGCCAGGGGTCTCAGCCTGGCTCCTGGAGGACAGGTGGCCACATGACAAACGAAACCCCTCACAATTAGCACTAATTGACACTCGTGTGGCCGGTCTCCAACGAGAGGCCAGGGAGCGGGTGAGCTCAGAGGCTGAGCATCCCGTCCTGGCAGCAAGGGTCTGTGGTGCCACCACTGCCACCACCACATTGCTGTGTGCAAGCACAAGACCCAGCACCAATAATTTGACAGCCCTGGTGTTCACCAGGGCCCCCTGTGGCCCCTGACTAAAACTATCCCAGTTTTAGATCTGCTGTGAATGCCTCAGCCTGGCCTCTTACCCACACCAGCTCCATGAAGTTGCCCTATCATCCATGCCCTTCATCCCCTCGCCATGGATGTGCTGGCTTTCTGGAGAGCAGATGCAAGAGTCTGAGTTTGCTACCACCTCCCACCTTTCATTTTTTTCATTTAGAAACATTTCCACATTAAAAATGTGCAATAAACTGACCAGCTGCCACCCCTTGATGCTTAATCCTCTCTAATCTGGTCTGGGAACACTGAAATGTACAATTTTGCTTATTATGCAGCTTCCAAAAATAATTGAATGTAGCAAGTAGAGAGGGTAGCAAGTGAGGAAAAAAGGAAACTAACCCCTCAGCTATTTATTTATCATTTTCTAAGGACCTGTATGGCACACTCACACTGCTGTGAATGATCTCCTCCTCCTTAGAGAGCACATACGGCTATTCAAGCTGTGGACTGAAAAATGCCCCTTGTCCAACACAGGCCCTCTCCATCCAGGAATGAGATAGCCCATGCCCCACAGACCTTGCAATTCCACAGCAAACAACATGGTCCTCAGGGATGGAATTAATTGGAGTTTGGATTTTATACTGGTTGGCTTGATTGACTTCATCTGAGGCTTCACAAAAGCAGTAAGTCTTTCAGAGGGGCTCCCTATAAATTTATGGCTCACAAGGCAGGAAAAAAAATCTCATGTAAATTATACCCTTTGAAAATGATCATGAGGTATCGAGATGGCCCAGGGGACTGTCAAGAAAGTTTCATCTCCTCATTTAGCATAGGTAAGTAGCAATAACTCGTTATTCTCTTGAAGTAATGCAAAAGCTTAGGAAAAGCAAACACAGCAAAACTTAGCAAAAGCTAAAAACAAGGTGTTTTAGCAGTTTACTTATGCCATGCCCTGACCATTGCTGTCTACAATCAGATATCTACAAGGTTTTCCCCATGAAAACCAGCAGGTCTAAGGACTGACTGACGAATAGACAGAAAGATTGGTGATGTCCTTTCTTGGTGTACAGCCCTTCTTCCTTTTGCTGAGAAGCCACAGCCATACCCAGATAATTTTGTGAGATGACAATGCCACATGAAAGTGGATCTGATGGAGCCACTGGCATATTGTTCTACATTGCTATACATTGATCATAGCTCATCTGGAGCCCCACAGACTTGTCTTCAACAATTTCATAGCTCCAGTCATGATTTCTAATCCAAATGTCTAACACAATCTTCTTCTATGATGTCATCAGCTTTTTCCCAGCATTCAGCTCTTCCTGAGAGAAATATAAAGCCTTATCATAGAGTCATAGAATATCTCAAGTTGGAAGGGCACAGGGATACCTAAAACTAAATCATATAACTAAGAATGTCATCCAGATGTTCCTTGAACTCTGACAGGCTTGATGCCGTGACCACTTTCCTGGTGACTGATGACCCCCTTGATGAATAACACTATCTTAATATCCAATCTGCACTTCCCCTGATCAAATTAATTTCATTTTCTTAATTCTTTGGAGAAAGAATTTCTCTGACGATCTGACTGTCTAACTTGCATAAAAGAGAGTGGTTAAGGCATCTATAGAAAGTGAAGTATTCAGAAAAATTCAGCTTAAAAATATTCCTTTCCAGTGTAGCTGTGTATCCCTCATCCCAGCTCTGAGAAACATTGAGTCTTTTCTTTTTCTTGTCCTGGGCAAAAACTATAAAAAAGCAGTATAGAAAGCTCTGGAGGTCAGGGTCCTCTCTCAGTCATCTGCAGATCATGTAACAAAGTCATCAGTTCTTCACAAAGTGCAATATTAAGAGCATTCTGTTTCACACATGTTGCTTATCATTTTCCACTTTGAAACAAGCAGCTACACGCTCTTCTGGAGGAGCATTTTAATGGTAGCAAAGACAATCAACTTGGAAAAAGTGACTGATTGCTATAGCACTAGTTTGCATTTCATGTCACCTTGCTTTCAAGTTCTCATTAATTACATTACATTAATTAATTAAGCCTGATAGCACACCTGTTGTTAAGAATTATCCATACTTTATAGTTAGAGACACCAAAAGAGAGCTATTAGAAGACTTGCTTAGAATCTATATTAAAATTGAAAACTAGTCCAGTTTTATATTAGACCCAGATTGTATTTGTGTGAATACATGGTCTCCCTCTATTGTTTCCCATTGTACCCAAGACTTCCTAGCTTCTAAAAATAGAGGCAGCATCAAAGGAGTTGTGCTCTCCCTTCCCAGTATGCGGGAGAAAGCTTGGCTTATTTATGTGTGCAAGAAAATTTTTGCAAAAAAGTGACAATTGCAAAATCTCCTCCATTTTCAAGCTTTTTTGGTTCACCCCAGCTGGGGCAGGCCACTGGAGCTGGCCCTTGACTTCTATCTGGGGTAAAGGCAGAGCCCATGCAGGCAGCTGAGCCCCCATGGCAGGGTTTACTGTGTGATGGTAACAGCTGGACCAGCCCCAGGCACTGGTGGAAAGGGCAACAGATGGAGGCTGCAAGTGGCCAAATCCTCACCTGGCCTTTCCTTCCTGCAGTGCTGCAGAGCACTGGGAGTCAGGCTGGGTTCCCCTTTCCCTGGTCCCCATGCTTGTGGTGGACAAGGGTGTGCAGACCAGTCTCCCCTCTCCCACCCACCCACCCAGTGCAGCTC
>VZSE01012609.1:163079-223011 GCA_013398275.1 Promerops cafer | reverse complement strand
CCACCCACCCACCCAGTGCAGCTCAGCCTTGCCCATGCCCTGGGAAGTCCAGCTGTGGGCTACAGCACTTTGTGCCATACAGGAATGCCCTTTCCTTTCCAGACAGGGCAGGATGTCACAGCCAAGCATCGAGATGATGGGGACACCGGCCATCATATCCCAGTCCCTGTGTGATCTGTTACAGATTTCCTGGTAATTCCCTCTAGGGAGAAATGGGTTGCCAGCTACATCCAGATGAGTCCAGAACCACTCTGGGCTATGGCCTACCTCAGTCTTGGTCTGTGTCCCAAACAAGGGCCATTCAGCCCTTTGCATGGCTTCCTCACAAACCAGAAAAGCAACCCAGGATAACAAAGACTCCTTGCTGCTGTGTTGGGTGTTGAAGGGTGTCCTCCTAACACCTGAAACTTCAACAACCCAGCTGCGCCCTTTTCATTATTTGCCCCTCCATCTCATTTGTTGCACATGATGAAGGCATTCCTGTTGCCCAGATGGCTCCTCAAAGGCAGAACAGAGGTAAGGCACCATGCTCTCACATGCTCCTTCCTCTCCAGCAGTGTCCTTGCATCACTCTGATGCCAGCAACTGAGTACTTCCCAGACAGCTAATTTGTGAAAAGAAACAGTATCGATTCAAGGGGTGTGCAGCAGTAATTCTATCATTCAGCTTCAACTCTGCACAATCACACTTCATTTTCCGTCTCCAAACAATAAATAAATATAAAATGAGCATTGGCTTAAATAGCATTTAACACGCGTGACTTCCCAAAGAACAGCATAAAAGCAGGATCCATTGCTGCTTTTCCCTTATGTGAATCAATGGGAAATGCTGAATGAGTTAAAAAAAGCAGAGAATAAAAAAAAATAGAGATTATTGTTAGAACAGGGGGCTTTCTGCACTGCTTGTGCTGTATATCCATGATCCTTTTGTGTCCCTCTTTATCCTACCCTGGAATGGAATTAGCTTTCAGTCTTTCCTTTTTTTTTTTTCCTTAAATTTGATCTTATTCAAATCAGCCCCTTAGCAGGTTGGCTGAATTCTTGAAAGCCTAACACAGCCTGCAGATGTCTGTCTGTGCAGCCACATGGCAGAACCAGGCTTTGGGGGTCCCCAGAGCATCACGCGGGACCGGGAACTTCTTGGTGCCGGTTCCAAAAATCCATATCCCTTTCCAGTTCATTACAAACACCTATTGTTTGCCATATTTATCTGCCATCACTGCTGTTTGTTAGCAAATGGAAAAAGAAATGCCAGGACTAAATTTCAGCCTGCCCTTAGAATAGTGGAAAGGGGCTACAGGAATTGAATGACAGATGGTCTTTGAATGATATACAGAACCTCTGCCCCTGGGCCTGCTTTGGAGGAGCTGTTTTGGATTGTTGCTCAGAAGAGTGGGAGGTTGTTGTGTGATATGTGATTATTCCATAATAATTTTAATTATTTTGCCTGTTTTCAAACAATAGTCTCAGCCTTTTTTAATTTTTACACTCACTGAGTTGTGACACGAGCATTCTTTCCTCTGTGTTAGCAGGGATTAAAATCAAACCCTGTATCCCTTCCCATTTTTTTTTTCAAATAATCCATGTTTAAATAAATTACCTCAGCCTGGAAAAGTGAGTTACAGGGCATTCTCCTGACATGTGTGGCAGAGAGAAAAGCGAAGGGCTGGGGAACAGGGCTGGGGGGATGGGGAAGGCTTTATTGTGTTTTGCAGGATGAGATTGTCACCGTAACAAGTTTCAAGAAGAGCTGCTCTTTAACTCCTCTTCCTCGGCACAGAGAGCGCAGCTCTGGGAACCTCATTTACATGCATATGGGTATCTGATTGGATCTGTTCAAAGGTACAGTAGGAGTCAGTCAGATTGAATATGATGTGCATATAAATGAAGTTCCCAAAGTGGGGTGTGATGCTTCAGGAGAGACAGGGAAAATATGCTGTCTCTGCTTCATCCAAAGTCCAATAGAAACTTGGGGATTTTATTTTAACTGGCTTGAGATAAGCAAGAGTGGAAGCCAAAAAAAATACATATATATGTACAAATATATAGGTAGGTATGTATGTATGTATGTATGTATGTATGTATGTATGTATGTATTTCCCCCCTCCCCATTTATTAAATTCACATCTTAGGCCAATCACTGGAACCCCACAAATCGCATTAGCTCTGCATTATCGGAGCACACGTTTGGTTTGCAGGACACCTGCACACCCACCCCTGCACAGGGCAGAGTTGCAGGGTTCACCTCCTTTGCAGCACCCGCACCACACTTGCATCCATCCCTCTGCTGACAAGGAGGGATGCAAGGAAAGCTGTTGGGCTTTGCTAGGCTTTGGTCTTTCTTTCAGTAGATCCTGCCCAGCCAAAGCCACCACTCAGTTTTTTGGCTAATCAAGGGGTGAACAGCATGTGGCTTAGGCTGAGCTTTGTGCTTGGGTGCAGGCGGCAAGCACGAGGCGTGCATGGGGCAGTTAGGAGTGTCAGGAAAATATGTTGCTTAGGAGGAGATTTGGTCCACCCTCAGGAGATGGTGTGCTCCAAAAGGGATAGGAATTCTCAGAAAAATGCAGCACCATAAAAGGTAAAGGACTAAAGGGAACTCTTCTTCTAGCAAAATAATCATTAGCAAAAGCTACATTTCCGGAAAGCACTGAATTTAAATAATACTGCAGTGCAAACCTGGGACAGGAAACGACCGTGTGCCTACAGGCCAGGATCCTTTGCTTTGTGGGGCCTTCTGACCTTGCCAGTTGCCAGGATTTGGGACTCACCCCCGTGGCACATGGGTGCACACCAAACCCTTGGGAGAGCTGCACAGTCCCAAGCTGTCGCAGCCCTCTCTTCACAGCTGGGATGACAGCCTGCTCTGCCTCCTCCCCCGAGCCCATGGCGACCAGGAGGTGCCCAGAGGCCACAAGGATGTGTGCTTTCCCTGAGCCTAGCTCCTGTCCTGAGGCGCTGCACCCATGGCTGTGCGGAGCGGGCTGCGGAGGCAGTGCAAGCTGTAAGCGAGGGGATCCTGCACCTCATCGAGGACACCCTCTGTAACAGCTGCAGTTTTATTTTCAGCAAATCTGTCTCTCTGCAGCAGTGGTCTCACTTGTACTGCAGCTAATGCCCAGCTGAAATTCAGATCGTTCCAGTCCCACCAGCAAGGAGAGCTGGGGAGTGCGCTCTGCCTCCACAGGGAGACATGCCGGTGGATGAAATCTTACAGGGCACTCTTGTGCCACAAGCAGCAAACCCAGCAAGCTTGGGAAATAAAAATACTGTGTATTCCTCTCTCCTCTGTGTTACAGGAAGACAAGAAGAAATAGCTTACATAATGATGAGGATGCTCTGGCAAACATCAAGAGTACCTTTGTTTCAAAACCTTAAAGCCACAATGCACATCTCTAAGAGAAATTATTCCAATGCAATCTGAAAAACTAAACTTAAAAGCTCTGTCCCATTTTTTTCTTTTCTTTCTTTTTTTTTTTAAACCTTCCAATACTTGTATTCTGTTCTGGGTGTTTCTCATAAAGCATTAGATAATATCAAACATTTCAAGCCATCATTAAAAGGAATTTACTGTACAGCTTTAGGGATACTACCAGACATAAAAAGATGCAAGCAGAACGCTGAGGTGAATACTACAGAGAGACATTTCCATTCCTGCTGCTTAAAAAATATTTGTTTCTGTAACTTTGGGCTACTTGCTATTTGAGGTTCAAAATCTAGAGAGCTTTGTTTTGCCTTTACTTCAAAGCTGTGCTTTGAACTCCTTTAGAAAGAAGCTATGACAAGCAGAGCAGGTATCAGGCCTTAATAAGAGGGCCTAAACTCCAGTGTTTGTGGAGAAATATGAAGGATGGGCACTGCTAGAAGAGAGGGCTTACAGGCAGGAGCACATTTCAATTTTTATCTGCAGTACAGATGATAAAATCTTGTACAACTCACCAATGACACTAAGATTGGTAGAGTGGTAAACAAGGAGAGCAGCTTATTGTTGCAGGTGGACGGGAATTGCCTGGATGGATGGTTGCAAGTCAGCAACAAGCATTTTAACATAGGTGAACAAAGTGTAATTCAGGTAATACACAGGGGAGCAGAGCAGACTCTGCCTGCACCTCAAAAAATACTCTGAACCACTGAAGAGCCCCTACAGAAGCTCTCACAGCAATGATATTGCAGAAGGGACAGTGTGGTCTTTGTATGTATAAAGAAATACCTGGTAGAAATCACAAACTATCTTGCCTCCAAAGTCCTAGATACCAATGTCCATCTCTGGAGGAGACCCCAAAGGGTCCATATACACATAAATTAAATACAAAGCAGGGCTAAGAAGGGCTTTTCAGGTTCTCCAATGTGGGCACAACACAGATGATGAGCAAGAAGCAAGGCAAAGCACTAGGACTCCATGTTTGCATGTTAGATGCCTGGAGACTTTTCAAAGAAAAGGAAGCATAAGGGTGTAATGTACAGGGAATTTGTGTGGTTTAAAGGAGTCTTTTATCATCCATAAAATGTCCCTCAGTCTGAATTTTGGCACCAGCAATTGAAAAGTTGCAGTGGATACTTAGCACCCACTTAATATTTATAACGAGCCTGGAGATCTCGGTGGCGAATCAGCCACTTGCCAAAACTCTCTGTCAGGTTGCTGATAATAATCTGAGGTCACGGGCAATGAAGTATGGGGCAGAGACCCTTTCTCTTACATTTCCTTGGAGATGGGCTGCTGTCTTATATCTGCCCATGCTTCAGTCAGGGCACTGGACTAAATGACCTCCCGAGGTCCCTTTCAATCTGATTTATTCCATGATTCTACCATGATACCTTATAAAAAGTGAATATCAAGTCACAGACCTCAGCCCCAGACCTTGCAGGGTTTTTCTGTCCATCACCCTTGTAAGTTCCCAGCTGGACCACTCTTACCACTGAAACACTGCAAGTGCATCCGTGATCAATGGGATTGCATATAAGGAAAGCATGATTTTGGCCATCTGGGATTATGTTATAAACATTTCTAGAAGCAAAAAACCAAAGTACTCCTGGGAAATAATTGTCATTTGTCATTATTTCAACCTTCAGAAAGAGTTTTGCAAGTAGTTATACACTGCCTTTATATAAAAAAAGTTAAATCATACCATACATATATGATATGCATAATATTGCTTCCTTGAATTGGCTAAATATAAGAGAGATTATAAAGTGTGAATATAAGTGGTTGCTTAAGTAAAAATTCATATTGAAGTTAGGGATAGTTACCCTAGATCTAGCTACCAGCATTAATAATATAAACAACAACAATTAGGAGATTTTTCCCAGTTCATCATATCTAGGGCTTAGATTTTAGTGATGTGTCCTGTTAATCCACATTGTTTGAATGCCTGCTGCCCTTCAAAGTATAATCCACCTGGAACAACGAGAATAACAAGAATCAGTAACCAGTGGTGCTATTAATTATCCTTCATGGATTAAATGCTTCAATTTCACTGAGTTATCACCCTGTAACACTACTGCTCAGGAACTTTGCACTATCTTTCCTTGCCCAAACAAACTGAATCACATCATTTTTTCCATAGTGCTGCTAACATAGTTCAAGGCATCATCTACATAATGTTGTTCCTGGGAGCCAGTGACTGAGTGAGTGCAAAATGTCTGTCCTGAGGGTTTCCAAGGAAGGGCTTTAATGGAATAGAAAGTCAGAGGTCCTGAGAGGTCTTCTGGTAAAGATTGTTTGCTATGCCTTTGAGCAGAGCCCTAAACTGCAAGAGAAGCAGGATATAGGTGGGGTTTTTTTCTCTGTTTAAGGAGCCCAATCCTCTTGAAGTTATTCAGACAGTTCTGATTTTGAAACAATTTTTTCTGACTACCATAACTGCAGATTTAATTTCTTACTTGCAATAACTTGATTAAAATTCATTGACATTTCACCTGGAGGCCAGAGGAAAAAAAAGTGCTACTCAGACCTTACCTTGGACTTGATCCTGCAGATCGAGTCAGTAGGGAGGTGGCTTGTGTGAGGACTCCTGGAAAAGATCCTTAGTGGAATTAATCAGTATTCCATATGCTAATATTTCTTGCAAGTAATTGACATATTTTCTTGTAAATCAGTTCAGAAACCAGCTGAAATGAAGGGGTGCAATGGATTTGGCTCTACTTTCTCATTCAGGTCAGTGATGTGGGGACACACAGAACCTACTAGCAGAAAAGACAGGCATTTTCCTAACACTTTCCCAAGCACCCTGGGAGTCCTTCTCTCCCTCTATCAGACCCCATCATCATCTTCCCTCTTAATTTCCTCAACAAACACAAGCAGCAAGAGCTGGTACTGTGAGAAAATATATTCTTACTGAATGCTGAACATCTGTATTTTATTTGTGAAGCCCTTTCCACCACAGACAAGGTACTGGGACACTATTCACTGAGTAAGATTTAACTGCAGGGTTTAGGGTTTGTCTTCTGCTCCCTGCAGAACCTTTTTTTCTTCAGTTTTTGCTATTTCAATTGCTAAAAAGGGCTGTCTTTTCCTTATTATTGGCAAACTTCTACATACATATATATACACACAGAGGTGGAAAGAATTTGCAAACAGTCTAATTGATTAGAACATATGTTCTCTTCCTTTATGAAACTATGCCCAGTCTGTATTTTTAAAGTCAGCATGTTAATCTGTATGAACACTGAAATAAAAAGTCAGTATGTAAAAGTGGGCTTTTTGGCAATTCCAGGAAACTGCAAAATAAATGGAAACAGTCATTTAATGCTTATCAAGTACAGTATATATAGATTTAATAAATGCAAGAATACGAAGGATATTATTAAAATGTAGTATTTTTATTATAATGTACCAAAGGCTAACTGTTCATACATATGACTCACCTCTGCTAGAAGCAGAAATGGTCAGAAAATGTATTGCTTAGTAAAAGGTTGCTTTGACTGCAAATAACTGCAGGTGAAATCATAGCCAGGTCAGTGAAATTTCCTTTTTTAAAAACATCAGCATTGTGATGTTAGAATGTGATTTGGAGTCTAAAAATTTTACTTTGTATTTGTTTGAATTTCATTTTAGTGCAAGAATTTTCTTGCTGCATTACATATTTACATGGTCAGACTATGAATGTGTTTTTTAATTATTATGTTATCTTAATGGCAAATTGACATTTTAAAATGTCACATAAAAGCACAAATTAAAGAGGCTAGTTTAGTACAATAAACATGATATGTGACTGAGAACAGGTACTTTCAATTTTCTTCTGTTAGCCTAGTAATACTTAATTAAGCTATTTTGGGGATTAATAAAACCATTTCAAACCAGTTTATTAAAATGCACAAACAGGAGAGAGTTTGATCCAGCAGAAATTTCAATCCCAGATAAGTAGCAAAAACTAAAAATTTCTATTAAAACTTCACAATTTCAATCATTATTTTGTATGATACTCCTTTAAGTAAAGAGTATAACAATTATTTTAAAAAATAAGTAAAACTTGAAGAATTTACTTTCAGAGTGGAAGTCCCCAAAATTTGCAAAAGGCTCTTGAAATAATTCCTGTTTCATGGAGAAATTGAAGATGTTTGACATGACAAGGCAAGGCAGTGATGGCTTATTACCCTTAGCATGTCAATGCATCATATTGCAAATGGAAGAAAACCAATCTGAATGTCTCAGACCCCACCCCCTGATTCCTTCTCATGGACTGTGTCCAGTGCTCAGCTGCTCTTGCTGGCAGAAAACTCCTCTTCTCCATATCTGATACACACCTCCATGACTTCTCTGATCTCCAAAGGACACCCAGATAACTCGAACACCTCCCATTTTTGCTTACGGCGCGTTAAAATTGACCCATGTCCTTACTTTTATTTCTTCTTCGGAGGAAACAAAGATTACTGTGAGATTGTTTTCCTCCAAAGGTCGGGTGTGCTGTGCCTGTTCCTGCTGCCCTTCCCTGGCCCCTCCTCTCTCCCAAATATGTGGTATCTAACACCGGTCTCCAGTGCTGAGCACCAGGCTATCTGAATATCTGCATACTAACATTGAATGTGTGCCTTTAATTACTCTTATGTAAAGCTCTGGACGTACATTCATCATTACAACCTCCAGCTCCTCTGCTGCCAAACTGCTCCCTTGACAGTTATTCCCTTCCTTGCACTTCTGCAGTCAATCACGCTTGTGAAGGGTAGGAGCTTGCATTTATCAAAGTCTAGTCCATTTTTGCAGATAAAGTCCTAAAATAGTCAATGTAATTCTGAATTCTAGCCCTGCCCAGCAATGCACTTGAAGTGTTTCTCAGTTTGGTATTTCTATAAGTCTCTCAATTCTCTGCAATCAGTGCAGACTTGCAGTGTAGCAGTGAAGGGTTGCCTGCTTTCTTTGGCCAGCTCTCCAGTTAGCCATTCACCCATCTGCCCACAGGTCATTGTTTTTTCTAAGTTTGCTCCTGAACCTGTCATGTGATACATGACATCTAGGAATCAAGATCTATCCTGAATATCATTTCTCTTTCTCCATGAGGTCTGTTGCCCATAAATCTGTTACTTTGGCTGGATATATTTGGCTTGGTGAGGCAATTACTGGCTGTTGGATGCTTTTTTGTTTTTATCTAGATGGATAATCCATTAGCAAATGGATCAAATAATCCAATATATAATATTATATTATAAATATAATATAATAGTTAAGTTAAAATTAGTCTAATTCCTGGGATCCCTCCTTCTCTTTTAAAGAGAGACAATAGATCCCCAAGCTGCCATCACCCACACGTCTGAAGTTGCACACTCCCTTCCCAAAGGCCTGCTAATTCTCCACCTCTTTCAGGCAGCTCCCAAGCCATTCAGCCCTGACTTACCCAGCTGTTTTGAAATGTCTCCACTTTCATGTAAATTTCTTTCTCATTTTAGCCAGAGTCCTTAGCCATTAGTTACTCTTATAAAGCTAACTGCTTTAGCCATCTCATTTAATCCTTCAGGAAATACAAGGAAATACCAAAACTTTTGCCCTTCTTGGTTTCCTTCTTGTTAGATTTTCCTCACTGTTGAAGACTGGACTGACATTTTTGTCTTGTCTTCCTCTTACCAGTTGCATATTTTCAGAATCACGTATCTTTTAAAATGAACTTTGTTTGCTGCACTTCCACTTAACTCAGTAAGCACCCTCTAAAATAATTTTTGTTCTAAGAGGTGAGCACAAAAGGAAGATGCAATTGCTTTCTCTAACATAATCAAATAGAGGTTTTCCAAAGTTCCCATGTCATTTAAATATGTCATATCAGTAGTGGCATGGTGAATGCCAATGAAACACCACTGTCGTATTATACCAGCATCATTCTGCTGGTGAATTTCCCCATGTAGACAAGTCCTTAGCAGTATTCCCCAGTGTTCCTCCCATTGTGAGTGACATTTCATAGAGCTGAGAAGGATAACATGGAAATGACCCCAAACCATGATGGAGCGTGGCAAAATTGCGAAAATGCTGAGGCTTTGAACATGAATTATTTTGGATTTTAAAATCATCTTTCTTTTATTAATTTAGTGGAATTAGGAAGCTATTAAATACAGCAGACCAAACAAAAAGAAGCCAGGAACTGTAACACAAAAAAAATTATTCCAGTCAAAGTGGGACCACCAGGCTAACAAATCTCACTGCAAAACACCTACAAGGTTACCACTCTTAGTACACCTAGACCCTCATCATATTATTCCATACGGTGATAAATGCAAGCTGTGCATATTTTTGGGGTGGAAATGGTTTTTAATAATTATCATAATCATATCTATCTCTAAATACCATGTAGTTTATTCTTGCCAGCCTGCAGCCGTTTTAGCTGGCTTTTGTGTTTCCCTTGACAAGCAGTGGCTTCCCAAGCTGTGAAGGGCTCTGAGAAGATCTCCAACTTTTCCTCCTGCTCCAGGAATGATTGCAGAAAGCCACTAAACTTGGCTGAGGAGGCAGCAAGTCAAGGTCAGGGTGTCTTTTTCTTGGCTGTCCTGTAGCAATGTCACCTCAGCTGCATTGAGGTAGATGGCATTAGCTCCCATGTGTCAGTCTCTGCAGAAAATATTCAGAATTACAACAAAACCTACAACTCTTCCTTCTGTTTGTAACTTTCAGGTACAAAATGGCCAAACTATCATGTTCTATGCAGTAAATTCTCAGCAAATGATGCATACAGAGAGAGAGGAAAATCCCAATCATAAATTAATTATGCATCAAAGGAGGTCACATCTTGGATATCTGCTCGCTGGAAAAATCTTCTACTGCAAATTTTCTCCCTCAAAACCTGGAAACTTGTCAGGGTAGATGATAAACAAATAGCAATATGCAGGATTCCATCCATTTGGGATTTGAATGCCTGCAAAGATGGAGACTCCACATGCTCTCTGGACAACCTGTACCCATGTCAGCCACATCATAAAAAAAGCATTTCCTGATGGGTCCCTCCTGTGTTCCAGTTTTGTGCCCATGGTCCTGCCACTGGGTACCACTGAAAAATGCCTCAGTTCTTTGCACCCTCCTTTCTTTATACCTTCTCTCTTATTCAGGTTGGACGTTCCCAACTCTAATTCCTTTGTACAGAAACTCATCATCTTTAAATTGCAGTCTTAAAAATAGACTTAAGTTAGACATTCATCTGGCATGGGTCCTCTCCATGATGCCTTTGAGCTACATCAGCAGACCACTATGGAGAAGACTTGGCTGTTATGGGCTCTGCAGTATCTATTTGGGGTTTAAATGGAAGGCTTACAGTTGCAACACCTTCCATCCAGCCTAGGAGTGGTAAAATTCCATTTGTTTAAAAGATTTGTCTCTGTACTTAATCATGTTCCTTGGTTGCTCTTTGATAATGCTTGTTTTGTTCTCACATCTTTTTTTTTGCATGATTTTAAAATGGGTGGGGGGAGATATTTCACAGAAAAATATATATATATATTAGCAAAAAGAGTTTCATGCAGCTATAATTCCATTTAGATCACTGTCAGTGACAGGCAGAATTTACTTAAAGATATTTTCTGTGCTTTACGGTTACTCATTCATGCAAATAAAGATAGCCCTTGAAGCCAAGTCACCTTGCCCTCTCAATCATCCACCTTGCCCTCCAGAGCTCTGGGGGGAATGCTAAATTAAAATCTGTCTGCTCTGGCAGAGGTGGTTTTTTTGATATAAAGCCAGAATAATTATTCAGACATATGTTTACAGCTGCAAGGTTATATTTTGCTGAAGATTTTTTAAAGTGAAAATGTAACTTGGTTGCTAAAGGGTTTTCTGTTTAATCACTGCAGAGGTATGGAAGATGGGAAAATTTGTGAATTTACCCTCTTTCATCTTAGTCCTTGTGATTTGTTTGTTTAGCTCACTTTTTTTAATAACATAAAATTTTGGAGGGTCAAAAACATTTCCAAGTCATATTATTTAAAGAGTTTAATTCTATTTTTGTGTATAGAAACAGAGTTTCCCCTATTTTTTGCCTTCTGTGATGATAATAAACACTGGTGAGAGTGAAATAAAACACTACAGGAAAATTGTGTTAGTCATGTTAAGAAGAGTTCAATGAAGGGCTTCAAACAATATTTTGAGTTGTTTTGCAGCAGTGAAAATTAGCTGGAAGGATGACAAATGCAAATTGAGAAATACCTAGTTGGAATTTACAAACTGTCCTGTAATGAAAAGAGATCCAGACTTTAATTTTTTAACTGTAACAATCCTTGAAGCAACAAGAACAGAAGAAACAGAAGGGGAAAATTCTCAAAAGGAAGACAACTCTGATGATTTAACTCATGTTGCATAAACTTTGCAGGAACAGGTAATATAATACAAAACAAAGCTTCCTCAAATGTGGCAGGATTCCACTTCAGGTATTAAACTCTCGAGTAGTGATGCATCTCAAGAAACTGTCTGTCATCATGCAAACTTAGTGAGAGACTTGAAAGACCTCTACATGTTCCTCCTCACTTTTTATTTAGCCCTGTTCTCAGCTAAGCTGGAGCTTTCAAATGGTGTCTGTTGCAAAGCAGGTCTGGATAGTTTGGCAGACTGTCCCTTTTCACCTCAACAGCTGGAACACAAATGCAGTGCATGAGGTACATAGTGCATCCTGATTTTTGTCTCTCTCTTTCATTAGTGTGTTGTCTAGCCGCTCCTGAAAGAAAAATAATTATAGTTAGATCAGTGGTTTTCAGACATTCACCTGCCTTGGGGTTTTCCACTGCCCTGGAAGCACTGCCTTGTGAAGCTGCAAAGTCAGGAAGTTGGTGGTGAGCAAGTGGAAGATGGAAACACTGGAAAAAGCTCAACTTGTAGTAAGCATTCAGAAAATTTGCCTCATAGTAAAATATTCCAGAATCTTAGTTTTTATAGATTCCTTTATTATGTAAATAATATAGTTTATAGAATACATATTATATACATAGATATATATTATAAATAACACTGCATATTATTTAAACAAAAATACTTAGGAAGTGATTGACTGCTGCAAGCAGACACCTTCAAGAGGTGCCATGATCTCTTATGCTGCATGGCTTTTTGGTTCAGGAGGAAAAGACATCCAGGTGTTCAAAGCCAAAGCTAGAGAAAAAAGTATAAACATTTTTTAAAAGGCACTTAATTAACATCTAAAAGAATCACAGGGTGAAGTTTTATGAATCTCTCAAAGCTTTCATTTCAGGACTGGATAAGTGTCTAAAGATGTAGGAGCTGTCTGGGCACAGAGACTGGAGAGGAGCCTGGCTTGTGTCCTGAGAGAGGTCACAGGAGCTGGTCAGTGCAGGTTCCTCTGTCCTTGCAGTCCCACAGAATCAGAGACACTGTGAAAAGAGTTTCAAGTTTCAAGAAGTTTGCAGACAGAGAGAAATTACCTGGAGTCTGTGAATTCTCACTTGAAGCCAAGAATCACTTCTCAAAATATCTTTGAAACTAGGCCACATTTTGTGTGTCAAGAACAGGCAAAAAGAGGGAAAAATTATTGCACTTAATTCGGAGAAAGTCTGCTTGTTTATTTTCTTCTTCTGCCTGTCTCATAATACATTACACATTATGAGGCCGAAGTCTTTAGTGTAATCTAATAATCAAGAGAGTTTGAGAAAAAATTCATGTGCACAAAGAAACTTTTTCTTAGTTATAATCTCTAAGCCTGGATAATGACATTACATTTTTGAGACACCCAGACCAGCGTTGCAACAGCCCATTCCAAGACCTATCAGCTTTCATTAACACAGCGATTCATCCCTGCCTTAATCTTTCTTCTTAAACTATTCAAACTGTGAACCAAATAAATTGTCTGTATCCACATGGCTTAAGTTTTACTAAAGTCTGATATTTAGCTCAGGGTCTGATTCACTAAAACATCTGCCTGCCAGTCTAGATTTGTACATTGATTTTCAGGTAAGACATCTCTCTTTAAAAGACCAGACTTCATACTGGAATTTAACACTGAGTACAGAAAAAGGTGTACTGACATTCGGTTCAGGGGCTTAATGAATCAAACAAGAATGATTCAGGCCTTTTTAGCCTCAGTTATGTGTTGTTTCATCTTCTCCCCTGCCCATTTAATTTAAGAATAATCTTTTGTCACAGTTATTTTTTTAAAACTTAGGAATCAGGTGGACTGCAACCAGGGCCACTTGCTGATATAAATTTTTCTTCTTTAATGAAAAGTCAAGGTACTTTCTAGTCTTTCTGAAAGAAGCTCATATAAGGCACCTTTTCTTTTTTTAAAGGAGTGGATTTCTGCTCTTTGCAGACATTGCAGAGAGTTGTCCTCTTGTTAATTGAAAAGCAGCCATGTTTAATGGAGAAATTCCAGCCTCAGCCTGTGGGCTGATGTTTTCAAGGTGTCTAAAGCACCCAGTGTTCTGTTTCAACTGTGTTACATTGTGAACTGGCAAGAAGCTGGGTTATCTGTAGCAGTGCAGAGAGACAGAAACCATAGAATCATCACAGAGTCACAGAATGGTTTGGGTTGGGAGGGACCTTAGAGATATTCTAGTTCCAACTCCTCTATCATGAGCAGAGACACCTTTCACTAGACCATGTTGCTCAGAGCTCCATCCAACATGGCCTTGAACACTTCCAGGAATGGGGCATCCACAACTTCTCTGGGCAACCTGTTCCAGTGTCTCACCTCCCTCATAGTAAAAAATTTCTTCCTAATGTCTAATTATCACCAGACTCCCTGCATTTCAGGTTGGTACTCCAGTCCTGTAAACAGACACTGCCATTGTCAAAGAAAGAAAAATATCTTTTAGAAGAGTTATTTAATTCCAAAGCAAATCATCAAATTTATTTCCATGGCATTTATCAATAACACTCATTTAGAGTCCTGTAAGCATGTGTTGCTAAAAACAAGGGTCAAGACAGAGGAGCTGAGGAGTACAGTTGCACCAAGTCATACAAAGAACACCAAACACTTGCCTCCCTTCATGACCCACCCTGGGAATCAACCTTTGAAGTAGTGTTCCAACCCAATCCCTTCCTTCACTAACTCCTTATTCCCCAAGTAGCCTTGCTGATGGAGAGGTAAGGAAGTGTGAGAAACCTTTGCCTGCATAGCAACCTAGGGGGCTAGTGAGCCTCCATGGATCAAATAACTAAGCTGGCAAGTCCATTGGAATCATTGCACACAGGCTCATAGACATGCCTATCTACCTACATATAAATATATATACATATATGTGGCACTTACTCTCTTATCAAATCCTGCTGATTGGATGGAATGATAAATTTCAAGCAAGAATTTTTGCAAATAGCCATCCAAATATGTTGCAACAGCGGAAAAGAAAGAGGCAGGGCAAGCCATGATCTGCCATGAAACATCTCTCTTCCTCAGTCTGCAGCCCTCTCAAAAAGCACCCCCACTCTGGGCAGAGCTACAGCTGTCTCTACATCAAGCGAAGCAACATGGTGCTCTCCACAAGTCCCTAGCTACAACACGAAACTCTCCACTGCATTCTGACAGCCAGCCAGCTCCATCCCAAGCCTGAGTCCCTCTCCTGCAATGGAATTTACCTCCTTCCCAAAGGCCCAAGACCTCTGTGCTCTCCCTACTACAGCTGCTTGCCACTGATGCCCAGAGAAGATGAGCAAAGCTGGAGAGCTAAGTAAAGCCACATAGACAGCTTGAGGTATGACCACGGGGAGACACAGGCTGGTGCAGATGGCATTTATTTCACAGCTGTTCACTGGAGAGGCACATTTTGGAGCTGCCTAGTGTGAGAAGAGACTTTTCTGTCTCCCAGAACATTGCTATATGTTAGCAGCAGAGTTTTCATAGATATCCAGAGACAAAGACTCGGGACTTTTTGCCGTCTCCCTTAATAACACTGGAGGCCTTTGAGCAGGTAATACTCCCACCTCCCTCCACTGTAACTGGCACCACAGTGCTTGACAGACTTGTAAAACCATAGGCAACTCAAGTTAATATCATCCCTAGGGATATATGGAACTTGCTTGTAGCAGGTGTTATTTAGCTTTTGAAGTCCCTGAAATTGCCCAGAAGTTAAGGAAGAGAGAGGAAATTTGCACAAAATATGTTAAAATACTTTTGGGAGTGTAGAGAAGGCAAAGATACTGAGACCCGTGCCATGCAGATAATGCTAAAGCATTTAAATTTCAACATTTGAAGCTTCAGATTAGCTGGCTATGGTCAAATTTTCAGTCTTAGAAGCTAAGTAATAAGATCTAAATGTGGACAGTGCAATTAAACCCTTGTATTTAGAAGCCAAAAAAGTATAGCTGTTTGACATCTGAAATGAGGTGAATGTGTGTAAGTACTTACAGACTCCAGTAAGCTCCTGCAGTTTTAAAAGAGACACAGTACCTCACCCTTAATCATTCATATCTTAAACCAGTTTGCAAAGATGCCTCAGGTGAACTCAGAAGAAAATAAGCAGGACACAGATCTGAATTTTAAAGGCACATACATAGTCTTGTGCTGCAAACAAAGTTAAAGCCTGAAAACAGGTATTAAACACAGGATTCTGTCTTATCAAGAGATACAGTGGTGGTTGTCTAAATTAGAGTTGTGGCAGCCCTTGTAAAGGAAATATATTTTCTATAGCAGATAGAGAGAGAATGTATGTTCTACTCTGATGGAGTCTAGGTAAAGAAAAGTATTACCAGTAGACCAGAAATATATGGATGAATGAGACAAGACCTATTTTGACGAGGAAATTTTTGTAAATAATTAAGGAGATACAAGTAGCCAGTAGAGTTGCCCCCAGTAACTGGGACCAAAGAGAAATTGCAAAATGTGTCTTTGCTGTTTCATCAAGAGCCTTCTGCACAGAAACCAGATATGTGCTCTCCCTACCAAAGGATTGCCCAACTCACGTTTCCTATGTCCCATCCATGAGGATGAACCCTCAGTCAGCTGCATTAATCAATGTCCCAGTGTAGCCCAGGACCTTGGAACATGCCTTGTCTGGGTGTGATGAAAATGGCCTTGAAACTGCATGATAGCATTAAACATCTCACCACACCCCTATGAGATGGAACAGAATTTTGTGATAATTCCAAGGTGACAGACAGCATTTGGACAAGGAACAAAATTCCTCAAAGATAAATTTGCACTGGATTCCTATCCTTCACTTAGACTCAGATAGACCAACCAGCAAACTCACTGAACTTCTGGGCTATGTTTATCTGCAATCAGATGAAAGAAACAAGAAAAATAAAGGAAGCCCAGGCAAGCAATCCCTGCCATTTAAAAACTTTCAGTTGAAAGCCTATGATAAGTTTCTGGATAACCTTTTTTTTTTGTCCTAATGAAACTTTTCATTCTTGTGTTCAGGATTGTGCAGAAACTTCAATTCCTGAAGTATACTGGCATGCCCAGACTCTCGTAACTTCTCCTCCTCCAGCTCCCTTAAATAGCAGCTCTGAGATAAGAAAAGTTTCCTCAACTTTTTCAGCATTTCTGTTACAGCACCTGACTAGGCCAGCCTGATCATGAAGAAAGAAAGAAACAGTGTTCATTGCCTCATCTACTTTCCTCTCTCTGCATGGTATAACCAGCTCGGATAACAGTGGAAGCCACAAGCCTGGTGTGCATCAGTCTGATATGAACCTTTACTGATCATGTTTACCCAGCACCTACTCGGTTTGATCTGCATACCGAGCCACATGAAGGCTGTGAGGCAGAAAGTGCATTTCAAAAATGTGATTTTCCTTTCAGATAAATGCATTTTACTCAGAGCAAGCTGAATTCTAACTTGTCTCTCAGATTTTGCATTTAAAAATTACTCTTGAAAGTTGAGCAGCTAAGCGTCCAAATCTACGGGGAAAGTTCCAGCATCAGTCTGTAAGGCAGGAACTTTACCCATGCACTGTGCTTTCTGCTTCGACTTTTGGTTTGTCTGGAATTTATTTACTTTTCATTGTTTCAATCACAACAATTTTGGATGCTTTCAAATGCCCAGAGGACTGCTGATCAATTGATATAATTGCAGATACAACCCACACAAGTCTACGGCGCTGGACGACATTCACCCAAGGCTGCTTAGGGAGATGGTGTAAGTGCTCACCAAGTGACTTTCCATCATTTACCAGCAGTCCTGACTAACCAGGGAGGTCCCTGTTCACTGGAGGTTGGCAAATGTGAAGCCCATCTACAAGAAAGGTCAGAAGGACAATCTGGGGAAGAGGAGGTATTTTAAAAACTGTGGATGTGGCACCTGGGGAAGTTTAGTGGTGGAATTGACAGCGCTGGGTTAACTGTTGGATTCAATGACCTTAAAGGTCCTATCCAACTTCAGAGATTGTATGATTCTATGATTCTAAAATTATCAGAAATAGGAAAGGTCTTCTTTGTCACTGAAGTTACTTCTTGTTAGTCAGCTTTAATTGACCACTTTAATTGATACTCTTTACATCAAAGTAGTGATTGGAAAATGTCCACCCAGCTGTCACTGCCCACGGCTGCTGCTATGGCTTACTCACCTGAAATGACTACTGCTTTTGGAGAAACTCCACATATGTAGGATATGATGCTGCACAGGACCACAGGGAGGCTTTCTTCAGTGCTGCTACCAGGGTCTATAGGAAGATCAGACTGATTTTTCCTATGCTTTCTGTGATGTCGCTGTGTAATACCCCAAGGACTAAAGAAATATTTGGCTATATGTAACAAAATAGGAAAATGAGCTGAAACAATAGCTGGGCAGATCAGAAAATATCAAAGTCATGAAGAGATATTCACAAGAAAAGATGTGTCAAGAGCAACTGTGCTTTATAGATACATGCTTAAATAGAAATACAAATGTTTGGGGACAATAAAGCCCAGGTCTGACACATTTCAAACTGATCACCTGAAAAAAGTCTACCTGCAGCTCATCCTTGCCTCCACTTCTCATCTGTAAGACAAAAATAGCACTGTCACCATCACCACTGTCATTGGAAAGCCATGAAAACAAAACAAGGTTTCTGAAGCACCTCAAAACCATGGTGTTGAACAATACAGAAAAACTTCAT
Organism: Promerops cafer; assembly: GCA_013398275.1. Classification (NCBI taxonomy): domain Eukaryota; kingdom Metazoa; phylum Chordata; class Aves; order Passeriformes; family Nectariniidae; genus Promerops; species Promerops cafer. The sequence continues at coordinate 204,567 of VZSE01012609.1, read as the reverse complement.
GAAAACTAACAACTTCTGCCTGCCGAGCCAAGCTTGAATAGTAGGCAGAGACCACACACAGAATAATTCAAAAACAAAGGGCTGAATAGTTGCCTCTTAAGTAAGTATTGCCCCTTCCATATACAGAGTAAGGCCACAGCTCTGTGGGAAAAATATTGTGCAATGCTATGACTAAAATTTCTTATGCAGGGGGTGAATTAAAGGCTGATTAGAAAACTTGCACAGTATTGATGTATCTTTTCTGAGTGCTTATCCACATAGCAATTTCTTTTGAAAGCATCTTTTAGTGTAATGAATATAATTGAGGGAGAGAAAATTATTTAGAGCAATGTGAAGATCCAGAGACAAAAGAAATATTTGGTTTGTGCTCTTGAGTTGACTCTGAGATCAGTGTTCCTTACATGGATTTCTCTGATTTCAGACCCTTTATGTGAACTTTCCAAAAGGAAAAAATCCACAAATCTCTAGAAGCTAAAACAAACACTTGTTTGCTAAATTAAAGTTTCTTCTGTTTTCTTTTCCATACATCCCCACAACCAATGGTAAGTAAATGTCTTTTTTCTGCTAGTGTTTGTATAAAAGGTAAATACAGCTGTTTGAGGACTGGTTTTTTGATGATCCAGATTGATTTGTGAAGAAGTTGTCACAGAATTTCTACTCAAGTTCAGGTTTATATGTCCTCAGATCCTGAGGCATCTCAGCAAAACCTCCCAGAAGAGAAACCCTAAAATGTTTAGGATCTGTGTCTGTCTCTCCATATCCATTAATCTCTCCATATATCTGTATAAAAAAACACATATGTATGTACTAAATATATAATTACATTTATGTTTCTATTTAGATGTATTCATATATCCATATATTTCTATCTGGATGTAACAAGTGGTATATCAAAGAGCTGGAGAACCAAATAATGACTCCCCAGTGTGTTGCAGACCCAGCCTGAGTGTCTGGGAAATGCAACAGGGAAAGGGAAACCACTCGTACTGATGTGGCTGCAGCCTCATCCCATCCAAGTGCCAGCAGAGGCTGCCTTGGCTCCTGCTGGTGCTCCCAGGGCAGCCAGCGGGGCTGGCACTGGTGGAAGCAGCAGGACAGGAACAGGACAGGGACTGGGATGGGGTCGGGGAGGAACCGATAAGTGCCTTGCCAGTGAGGTCCCCAGTGACGGCACAGGTATCCCCTGCTGCAACCCAACCTTCCCAGGGAAGATGGGGCTGGGGAGAGGAGGGGAGGCTTGGTTCCCCAATTAAATTTTATACATCCCTCCACTGTTTCTCAGGTTGCTTTCAGAATCAGAAAATCCAAGAAATATATTCACAGATGTTCCCTTGTTTATTTGTTGACTCTGTGTAATTTGTTTGCCCTAATTTGTTTTTGTCTATCATGGGACTTCCCTTTTTAATTTCCCTTTCTCTGTTTACCACTCTTTGTGGAGCAGCGGTCTGTTAAGCTGTGAGAGGCACATGCCAAATTAAAAAAAAAAGGGGGGAGGGGGGAAAGGCACCGCAGATTGTTTTAAGCACTGGCTGCCCCTTTGGGCCTGAAGGCCTTGCTTGCAGCCTGCACCTGCTCCTCCTCTTGAGACACGGGGCTCCTGATCTTTATCCCCTGCCTTTAAGCTGCCTGATTCCTATTATCCAAACTCAAACAGCGTTCTCTACATTCACGCCTCCAGCACTTGGCATGAAATTAATAAGCCTGGCTGATATATTTCCCTGGAAGCCTGCCACTCTTTAACAGTGGTGTTAGATTAAAAATTTTGGCATGGTTAATGAACAGGGAAAAGCTGAAGCCAAAAGTTTCATGCAGCAATGCAAAGATTTGGGGGTTATGAAAAGAATACCAACTTTGTTCGCATTTTCTGAATGCCGTCCTAATTACAGGGTTAGATAACAGACACAACAAAATAGTCATGGCTAGAAGAAAGGACGTGTTCTCATCCTTCCCTCGCATTTGATTTTATCAGTAGCCTTTTCAATCGCATCCCATTCTGCTGTATTGTGTAACCTGAAACACAGTGGTGCTCAGTTGGATTCAAAACTCTGCATTCACACAATTAGCACTGAAAGGAGGCCACATACCCAGAAACTGCCCTGTCCCACCCTCCCCAGGGTCTGGGATCAGTGCAGTCCTCCTTCAGACTTGTCTGGATACTGGGAAAAACCTCTTCCCCAAACAGCAAGTCCAACATGGATTGCAGGTGGCAATCATGTCCCCAAGTCATTCAGGCCTTTGGGCATTTCTGATATTCTTCCATCTTTGGTTTTAACAGATCTCGTTTATAGGATGCTGACAGCATGGTTAGGGTTTTTCACTAGAAAAAAATAATCCTAACAAGAAATTGCATGTGCACCCATGTGTGAGTCATAAATACATACATATATACATGTATATGTGTAAGAAGTGCTGTTGATTCTTTCAGGTGCAAGCCTCGTCTCCAAATTTGTGCGACATACAGCATGCATTCACTGACTTTCTGTTCTCCCACTTTGGAAAGGAATGATCTTAAAGTTTCCCTGTAAGAGTCACTTTCTGCCCCCTGGTTACTACGTCATGGCTATGCTATTACTACCAAAGCTATAAAAATGCTATGAAACATACAGTCTGCCAAACTGAAAGAGACATGAAAGTGGTGCTAAAGCATGCCCAGCATGTCACCTGTGGGTCTGAGGTAGCATTAGGAAGAACATGAGACCTGTCTTTTTTTCTGACTGCCACAGGTCCCATAGATGTAAAGCCACAGTGTCCTACCGGTGGCAGAAATGCTTCCCTCTTCCATTTCCTATGGGCTCTGGACTGTGCTCCCAAAAATCCCTTGAAGTACCTCACCACCCATCTGAACTCCACACCAAGGGCCATCCTCTGCTGCAAAGATCTTCCACACCAGGAAGATCTCAAGCAATCTTTTTGCTCTTGAAAACTGCAACAGTGCTACTGACAACAGAAAAGAGCAACTTCTCCAGCTCAGTGCTCAGGGGAAACTTGGAGTGAAAGGGCCTTGTATCACCTTACTTATTGCCCTAGCTGCTTTCCCTCCCCTGCCCCTTTTCTCCTCTCTTACAAAGAGATTTGTACCACCACGTCTTGACCAAAGCGGTTTAACATCTCCTATCTCTTCTGCAGCTCACCTCTTCCCTCTCTCCTTTCCTCCTGCCTTCTGCAATGCATTTGTGTTCTGTTTGTTAAGGTACCCATTGGAACTCCATTTTCATGGTCTTTCCATGTAGCTTCCATCCTTCAAAATTTCCTCTTCCATACTCTGTAGTGATTTCCAGCTGAGTGAAAGGAACATCTCTTCCACATTAAAAAGTCTTGGCCACTCTGCAACCACTGAAGCGACCAAACTCCTTTCCCTTTACAGCAACGGCCTGCCCTCAGTACTCGTTTTGCAGAAGTGAAATGTGTCCCTCCCTTGAGTTCTGAGCATGAGGTGCCCTGGTTGGGCTGGCTGGTAGCTCTTTGTGCCCCACGCCGTCGGGTATGGCTCGGGAGGACCTGTGTCACAGAGCAGCTAATGCATTAATGGCTCACTTACACTACCACGTCAGCTACGGGCTCGGTCGATACCCCAGAAAAATGTGAAACGATAAGGAAATTGCTAATCTGAGTGATAGGGCATGGCTCTCTGTGCAAGTCCTACCTTTCACAGCTGCTCTTTACACATGCATGCCCTTGGACAGCTTCCCAGGCTGCCTCACTCCAAGGGTCTCCCGGAACGCCCCTCCTCTCCACCTAGGGTCAAGTCATCTTCTCCTATGCTAGCACCAACAGCTGGAGGCCAATGACATATGAAGTGCATGCTGAACATAATAAGAGTTTACAATGCTAATAAACTTAAGCAGGCAGCATTTGACCCAGGCATAAGTGTGACATGGCAAAAAAAAGTGATACGGAAGCACAACTTGTCAGGCTTCACATCTTACATCTAGATGAAAGAGGGCATCTGCAAAACATGGCCTCTCCTAAAGTGTCCTGCTTGACCTACTGTGGAGCTATTTCAGGAGGCAGGAGGCACAGGCCCGTGGGGAGCTGACTAGACAGTGGGAGCCTTTGTTTCAGAAGTTTGAAATTTTGCTGAGAGTCTAGAAACCTTTTTTTCTTCAATTGTCTGCCAAAGAGCAGCAGTTTGTAGTTTTTGTTTTGCAAGCAACAGTTTCAAGGAAAATTACTCTTATTCTGTCATATGACCAATTTCCCATTTGAAGAAAACAGACTGGAAAGAAAGTTTTCAGCCAGCCCCAGCCACCAAGCACCGGTTTCTTCATTCTGCAATCCTTCTTTATGAGTCCTTCGTGCACCATTGATCTCCACTCTTCCAGCCTACCTGACAGCCCCAAGCACAGTGAAACTGTGATTTTTCTCCATGCAGCCAGAATAGACTATGCAAAAATGCTGTGCATTTCCATTACATCATAAGGCAAGGTAGCCCCAGCCATACGCTCCAAATATTTGCAAATATATGATGTTTTGAATGTCCGGCACACCTTTAATTTTTATTGACGAGTTGCACATTAGTTCATCGTTAGTAAAGCATAATAAAAATTAATTGATTATGAGCTCACTGTGTATTAATCAGAATTGTCTGCTACTGCTGGAAATGGCAATTAGTCTATATTACCACTGTGTGAAAAGCAAACAACTGGTCTAAACACATGCTAAGTCATCATTTAGTATTACATGGTTCCCACCATTCTGGTCTCTATTCCATGTAAAAATGGCAAAATCAAAAAAGATGTAGAGCATAATGATTTTGCCTTAACTACTGCTGGTATAAACAGTAATGCAGAAATTATTTGTTCATGTGACATTTTGGAAAGAATATGACAAAATGTTAAATATCTCTCTACATAATCTCACTACATAAGCTGTTCCTAGTGTCTGAGTCAGCCATACTACATGATACTACAAACTCCTCAGATTACATGGAGTTTGAGAAGTGCGGATAAACACAAATGTTATAATTGCCAAAATAAAAGAGTGTTAAGACAGGCAGAATCCAGTTTAAAACCTAGCTTATGAGACTGGATCCATCCTCTTTCTGAAACAGTTTCAGCTGAGCACATTTAGAAATCTCCCTATAAATCTTCATCTGTAGCAGTGCTTATTTCCTCCATTCCCAGCAGGCAGCCAGTTGCCTCATGCCATGGAACCCTTCTTTATGGTCATTTCCCTTCCCCTTATTTTTATCTGACTAGAAAAAATTTTCCCCCTTAATCTTTGTTATTGTTTATGTTGACGTATGGAAACTAATGAACATAAGGGAAAAAGACATCTGTATTTAGACTGGCTTGCAGGAATAGTTGGCATAAGAGACAGTGGCTGGGAGCGGGTTTTCAGCATTTTCTCAGGAGATGCTCTGAAGATCTTAGCAGTCAGCACAAAACCATGATATTAGTCCTTGTTTCAGACCTGTTCTGACACATTTGTTTGTCTGCTTTCACTGTCCATCCTATCCTCACACCTCTTTCCCAAAGCCTTGAAAACAAGTCCCAGGATAATGCTGGCACACGGTGAGGCACTAGCAGAACCAGTGGTGCACATCAGCATTTAAGGTTGCATGAGTTGGGGGTGAAAACTTCAGTATTACATGGGGGGCTGTGCTGAGAACTGGGGCTGTGCAGGTTATCAAGTGAATCGGGGAAGGGGTGTATGAGAAATGGATACTGTGTGTGAACTGTGCGTGTGTTTTGGAGACCCACACAAAAGGCAAGTCACAGGGACAATATGATAGAAAAGATACAGCAGAACTGGACCTGAGGACAACTGTCTGCTGTCACTTATTTCCCTGGCCTCTCCCAAATGGTGTCAGAGGTCAGCTGCCAAGAAGCAAAGATCACAAACCTGTGGCAATGCAGCACCTTGAGAAAACCGTCTGTTTTTCAGAAGCCTTACCAATTCTTTATCTTCTGTGCTCACAAGAGGGTGGTTTGACTTTTTTTGGTGGTATTTCTCCAAAAATAACCCAGCTCTTCCTTTTGCCCCCCATTTGTCTTCCTATATTAAACTTTGATTGTACTAATTTCAAGATTTTCTCGCATTGTTTTTTCTAGCAGAGGAAGTGTCAGGTGTTTCCAATGAGACCCATTCAGCTGGTGTCCCCTTACTCCCACTTTGCCACAAGGCACAGAGGCTGGACCACCACCTCTCTCAGTCCCCAGTATGTGTGATGCCACTCACTCCCAGTCACACATGGGTGCTGGGGAGGTGTGGCATGAGTGCAGGGCACCAGGAGTGCATCTCCTACAGGGTCCTGCTCCCCCAGTCTGTGATCTGGCATATTTCGGGACACAGCTCTTTTGTGATCAGTGCACATAACTGCATCCATCATATGACTCAGTATGCCAGATTTCCACCCCAATATGTTACCTAAGAATTATCATAGTACCTTTCACACTCACCTAACTCCAAGTTAAATCTCAGCAGCTCATATTTCCTATCTTTACGTGGATTTCCTTCTCCTCTGGTTTGTTTTTTTTTAAGGCAGCTGATGGTTGTCAAACACATTATCTGCACTGATCAGTCCCAGTCAAAGCTGGAACACATCGCTGGAGTTTTTCCCTGGGGTTGTCTGGGAACTTCATGCAGCACTCTGTGGCAAGCTCTGCCTTGCCCTACAACCAGCAAAAATATCTTTTAACTACCCCAGGTGTCAGCTGCATCCTGCCAGATGGTCAGGGATTTTTCTCCTTTGGTTTTAGACTGACCCAGCAAAGATGGCACACTCCCATCTACGTGACCCACCACAGAGCTGTGTCCTTACGCTCAGTCAGCTTTGAATGGCTGCTCTCCCATAAAAGTGATACCGTCACGTTTTTTAAGGGATCCGAGAGGAAAGGATTCATCTTCATTAATTTGTGAAACAGAGACCTTGTTGTTACTGAATGATTTGTTCCGTGGTGCCTGGGAGCACACTGCTACCTCCAGCCCCAGAAAACCCCAGTTCCAGGCACCAGAGGTACCTGGTGTAAAACTCCGTGCCACGGACTCGCATCTCGCCGCACATTTGCTGGAACGCCGAAGGCCAGATATGCTGAAGATGCCATGCGTTATCCTGGGGCCCTGCTGACACCCTGCCAGAGTCAGGCTGGCAGGAGCTGCTGAGGCAGATGCTTGCCCACATCTCCCAGCAGAAGCCCTGCCGAGCAGTGACTATCCAGTAGAGGGGAAGAGGTACGAATGAAATCCTCAAAGTAAGAGCGTGGCGCGCTCATGAAATCTGAGTCTTTCCTAATTATTTCACTTAGCATTCTTAATGTTGCCAATTATACAGGAGGGTGCAATTATTCATGCTATAGGAATTGTGACATGAGAGCAGGTCAGTGGACTTTTTATTATTAGATAAAGTTCATCTCTCCAGAAATATTCTCATGGGCCAGTCTGTGGCAGCCAAATGAACTCTCACAAGAGTGGTGAACCATTGCTAATTCTGCCTGATCCATATGCAGAACACATTTCACCATTCTTGTCATCTTTAACACTATCAGCAAGGTACCTTTTAAAAAATCTGTAAGACCCTACAACAAATGCCTCCACAGCTCTTTGCCATGGAAAAATTACAAAATTTAAAAAACAACATTATTCAATGTAAGTTAGAAAGAGCTTAGTATAAACATGCTGAAGTTACTGTTATTGTGATAGAATAGAGAGAATAGGATAGAGCAGAACAGAAGTTGCTTCTTTGAACAGATCAATTAGCCTATATTCTATTATTAGGAGTAGTTTAAGTTGATTATACACTCTGCTATCACTTTGAGTTGTTTTTATTTACAGGTATGTGTACAAAGTCTTTTTTCCTCCGTCCCAGTTCTACACCTCTTCCAGCTCACACTGTACCCAAAAAAATGAGTTCTCTTCCCTTGTCTTTTTCCAACATCATGTCTTCTTTCCTTTTTCTCTAATCTCTTAGATTTTCTTGGCTATATAGTTCACCAAACTCTTCCTCCCCTTCCCCTAAATAAGTTCATTTCCAGCCAGGTTTACAAGAAATCTACATTTTCTGCAACTGTTGTATCTATTTTGGTCCTGAATGCAGTGTAGTTGCCACATTCACAAGTTTTGATCAGGTTTTCCCTAATCTCCACCATAAAATTGAACAGTCAACCAAAGTTTGATAGTGTCCAGTGACAGATGGCTTGAAGAAAGATGCAAAAATCTTCATACAGATAATAAAGGAGAAACCTGCTTTTAGAATGTGGGACTCTACATGGAGGAAGTGTCTGCTTAAACCCTGTCTCTTGACTGGTTTCTGTATTCACTGAGGCAAAAAGGTTTATATCTCTTTTGCATTTTTCATTGCATCTAATATAGCTGTAGACTTCTTCATTATCTGCAATTGCTCTAATAGTAAATGTCTAATTTGCTTTTAATCCTGCTAACCACTTGGAGCTCTATCATATCAAGGCACCATGACTTCACATGTTTATTTTGTACCATGTTAAAAAGCTTTTTTTTTTGTTGTTTTTAAGTAGTAGTAGTGCTTTGCAGTTTAGCTATTCATTTCATCTGGCATTACCAGAAAGAATATGCAATCTATTTACTTTTTTTCATTTTCAGTGTTATATATTCTGCCAATATGTTCCCACTTCCTTATTTTCTTTTCAAGCTAAGCAGTCTTAGTCATTTCAACCATAACTCAGATGGAAGCGCCTTCTATTTTAACAACCACCTCTGCTACTGAGATGGCAGCTTCTGCTTCACGCTTCTTTTTTGAGACAAAGAAAGCAGAACTCAGATGAGAATTCTGGGTGATGTCGTATTTTATGATTTTCATCTTCTCATATTTTATGATTTGCGTCTTCATGCCATGTCAGGTATGACTGGAAAGTGTTCCATATTCAGCTCCATTCCGTGCACAGCCCACCTTTCAATCCTTTCACCTCAACTCCGTATTGATCAGCCACTTCCACTGGCTACCCAATTCTTCTCAGAGAGAAGAATTCTTCTCATGAGATCCCAACATATTTATGGGTAGTTTAATCTACTCCTTCCAATGAACTGTATTAACAGAATAATTTAAGCTCCCTTGTATTCACTATGAACAGAAATCAGTGCTTTCTACATCACAATCTATCAAGTAATTTATTTTCTTTTATAAATCCTCTTTTCAAAACCTGATAGTCAACACCAAGAGATTTTGGCATAATCTCTTCTCTCAGGTCATTGAACTTTTTCCTACTGGTCTTAGTTTTCACCCCAGTACTTCCTACCTGAGTTCTGTTCTAGGCCTGAGTTGATGTGTCCACCTTCCTTCATGATTTCTTCGCATAAAATAGAGAAGTTTATTTCTCTCCCTGTGTATCATGAAAGTTTACATCCAAACAAGGAAAAGTTTACACCCTGGGTCAGTAACACATGACTGTACTGATAATTCCTAGCCTTGACCTAGTAGTTCAATAAACACAAGGTCCAAAAATACATTTTAAGTCTGGTTACTTTTGCTTTAAGGCTAAAGTAAAGTTATGCAGAACAAATTCCAACATTCCCACCAAAGGAGAAAGGGGGAGAGAGAGAAAGAGAAGCATGGCCTGCTGATATAAGTAGGACTGAATATGGCACATCCTCTGCAGTAAGTGGAAGAATTTTTCTTTCAAGTGTTATAACCATAGACACCACAGTCAAAGCATTAAGTTATCCATAATGACATGTCTTCAGCCTGGATCTTCCAGAGTGTAAATTGATTAGAAATACAGACAAACAAGAGGAAAATGAGCAATTATGCCTGGCCCCAAAGTTTTTAACAATAAAATAGTATCACTGACCCACTTGCATGACAGAAAAACTGCTGCCTGGACAGTGTCATAAGACACTATATAATTATGTAATGAGGAAAGATTTTCAAAGAGGGAGTGAAATTCAGAAACCCATTACATGACAAAAGGAGCCATCTGACCAAATTTTCAGGGCTGAAAAGATGGCAAATCCTGACCTTGTTGATTTGTGGGTTTTTAATTATGAACAGGAAGAAAAAGAAGCCTGCAGAGGTGATGCATCTGTTGTAGATGTCTGTCTGAGGATATTGCAAAATGCTCTCTAGAGATGGAGAGAGACCTCTTCTATACATTGGACACTGAAGGGTGCCTCCATGATATCATTCCACTGTAGAGATCCAAGAGAGTAAGGGAACGTGATTTCATTTAAACATCTAACTTGAAGACAGCTGAATTAGTTTGGATGTACTTCACCCAGTCTTCCTTTTGTTTAATTCCATCTTCCTTTCCAAAGGAAAGATTGTGACTCCAGTGCACAGTGACCTCATGATGTTCACTGTGCAATGGACCCAAGGAGATGCTGAGCACAGCAGCAGCCTGCAGCAGCTGACATTGCAGCAGCTTCTCCAGAAATGAGCTTGGCCACCTGCCTTTTTAGCTAGGAAGACTCCAGTATATAGTTCTGCTTTCTGCTGCAAAGCACAGGAAGACTCAGGCTAACACCTCATGTACCTGCATTCACTGCAAAGAATCAAAGTTGCTTTCAGACACCTGAAGAAAACAAAACACAAACCTGCAAAATTTTCCCTAATACCCCATTAAACCCAGAATGAAGAGAAGAAAGGGAAACATGAGCAGCCATGAGAGGCACACTAACATGACTAGGTGCAGACGGATGTAATCTCACTCCAGTGTGGAAAACAGAGAGCTGCGTTACTGCAAGGACGTGCGTGAGCTAAAAACTAACTCTCATCTCTCCTCAGACCTGAGTTTCATTGCAGGAAGGTTGGTGGGGTTTGTAGTTGTGAACACCTCCTTGACAGAAATGAGTGTGAAATGCAATACTGCTTGTTCAGCTCTTTGGCAATGTTAAGTGCCTCTAAAACACTGCAAGTGCTACACATATTATTCAGCTTTTAAAGGTGTAACAGGAACTGGCAATCATTATTGGCCTGGCCAGAGTCTGTGTCAGATTTGTTCTTGCTGGAATTAAAAAGCATGGCTATTAAAATTTGAGTAGGAAAACTCGATCATTAGCTCATATAATTGCCACATAATATATAAGGACTGGTTTATCCCTCTGTGATCAGACCAGGGAAATAAGCTCATAATTCTCATGGCCCATATCACCAGCTTTACTACTGGCCATGCACAGGCCAAGAGTCCAGCTCAGATTCTGCTCTGGTGGAAACTCCATATAGACCAAGCACAGGCAAAACAGCTGAGTGCAATATGAACTTTAGAGATACTGACAGGAAATGATAAAAAGCAGAAAACAAGATAAAGAAATAGAGTCCTACCCTAAAAATACAACAACACAACCCCATCAGTTTGCTGCCATTGAACTTCTCTTGCCGTCAGACCTCATCAGACAGACCAAGGTTGTGCTCCAGCAGCTGCCTTGCCACACAACATAGTCCAGGCAATAGTCTATTCCACCAGCCAGTACTGGAGCATCTCCTACACACCCTCCTGGCTCTGCTCTGGGCTCCCAGAAGTTCACCCAGCCCTGATAATCCCTTGGTTTAAGGAAGAGTTAATTGAACATATAAATATGCAGACTTCCTAGAGAATGTAGTTCCCCTGCACAAGAAAAAGTGAAAAAAGAATTTCACTGAATTCCATTAGAGCAAAAATAAAGGCAAACAGGCTCATAAAGATTACAAAAATGTAAAGTGCTTTTAAACTACACTTACTAGAGTCTTTGTCACAGACTTTCCTAGAATTTGCATGTATCATATGCCGATCTTCCTGGGGAGTAGAGAAGAAGGGTACAGTTTGATAAGCGTATTGTGTTTGCTACAGGAGAGCCTTCTGTGAGAAGCTACCAGAAGCTTCCCCCGTGTTCGCTGGAGCCAGTGCCAGCCTGCTCCAACACAGACTCTCTGCTGACCATGGCTGAGCCCATCAGCAAATGGTGATGGGAGCCTCTGGGATGACAGATTTAAGCTGGGGTGGGCAGGAGGAGGGAACAGTGCAACAGCAACTGCAGCTGGAGAAGAGGAGCAAGAACATGTGAGAGAAACAGCTCTGCAGACACCAAGGTCAGGGAAGAAGGAAGGGGAGGAGGTGCTCCAGGTGCTGGAGCAGAGATTCATTCCCCTGCAGCCCCTGGTGCAGACCATGGTGTGGCAGCTGTGTCCCTGCAGCCCATGGAGGTTCAGGGAGAGCAGAAATCCACCTGCAGCCTGTGCAGGGCCCTGTGTCAGAGCAGCTGGATGCCCAAAGGAGACTGTGACCCTGTGGGAAGCCTGTGCTGGAGCAGGCTCCTGGCAGGACCTGTGTACCCATGGAGAGAGGAGCCCACACTGGAGCAGGTTTGCTGGCAGGACTTGTAGCCCTGTGGGGAGAACCAGTGGAGCAGCCTGTTCCTGCAGGGCTGCTCTCCATGAAGGAACCTGCACTCTAGTAGGTCATGAAGAGCTGCAGACTGTGGGAGGGACTCGCATTGGAGAAGTCAGTGTATATTGCCTCCTGTGGGAGGGACTCCCCACTGGAGCAGGGGAAGAGTGTGAGGAGTTCTCCCCCATAAGGAGAAAGGAACAGTAGAGGCAGTGTGTGAGGAACTGACCACAGCCCCCACTCCCCACCCCACCATGCTGCTCAGATGGGAGGAGGTAGAGAATTCAGGAATGAAGTTGAGTCCAAGGAGAAGGGAGGGATGGGGACGTGTTTTTAAGATTTCTACTTGTTTCCCATTGTCTCAAATCAGTCTGATTTAAAGGGCAGTAAATTAAATTAATATCCTCAAGTCAAGTATGTTTTGCCTGTAATGTTAAGTGCTCAGGGATCTCTCCTTATGTTATTCCGCAACACTTTTGTTCTCTTTTCTCTCCCCTTTCCGGCTGAGGAGAAGAGCAATAGAGCAGCTTTGGCTGGCATAAGTGAAGAAAATACTATAAAGGTGAGGCACCATTTCAGGCTGGGCGGTACAGGCATGGATCGCACCAAAGTTTGGTTCTTTTGAACCAAAATTAAGAGATGCATTTAAGAAGGCTCAGGACTGAATGCATAGTAAGAGATGAATCTGAAACAGCAGGATCAGATCTAGAGGATGAGGATGTTTTACTATTTAGAATGAAAGGGAATATTATGAAGGTGAGGAAAAAACAGGCAGTGAGTTTGAGAACACCTCNTACTATTTAGAATGAAAGGGAATACTATGAAGGTGAGGAAAAAATCTTTTGAAGGCCCACTGGAAAACAGCTATCACCACTTTCATTGGAAGTTTAACTGGGACTGAAGTAGCAGGTAAAAATGCTGAATAAATTTGGTCAAATGTATCAGAATTCCACTGGCATGCAGCAGAGATGGACTTGATCTACTGTTCTGACACTATAATTATCTGGTAGCTGATTTATCTTCTACCCTTTATAAGATATGACAGTGCTCACTGATCAAACATAGCTTTATTCAATTGGAAAAGGTGGTCAAACCCCTTTGTTTTGTGAGCTGGTGCCTGGCTAACCAGACCTCTTTGTGTTAGTATTCTGAGGGTGGCCAAGCAGCAGAGTAGCATGGAGGGTAGCAGTTGTTTTGTTTTGAGCCCACTTTGTGTTTTTCAGCCCCAAGCATTGCCTCCAGCCACTTGCACTTCCTTAAGAGGATTATTTGCCAGTGATATTTTCTTGAAAAAGCATCAATACAATGTAATGCTGTTGCTTTTTCTTAGGAAAATACGAGAAGTAAATGACCAGGCATATGTCCATGTGGGATTACTGATGTTATTAACATTTCTTGTTTATTTGGTGGTTTAAAAATAACAACGGCAACAAAACCAGACTTGTCTCAAAACTCCTGGTGAAGACTAGCTGATCTTGGTAACCTCATGTTCTTCTCTCTCCTTCCACCACCCACTTCACTGCACAGCCTGGGAAAAGAAGCATTTGGCTTTCAGTTCTACAGGCAACAGAAATAGCTCTCAGAACCAAAATTTTCCTCCAGGTTTACTCAGATTAACGTTTGGTTTTTTTTTTTCCAGTATTTCCAGTTAATTTAGCCTGCATTTGGAGTAATTTTTGGTAAAGACTAAATCACTTGGGTGAAGTTAGAGTCAAAAAATATCTCTCATGAAGGGGTAGGTCATGATGAGGAGGACTTTGTGCTCTGGTGCTGAAGGCACTGGTGGAGGTTGGGGTGCATTGGTGTGGAGTTGGCTTTGGTTCCCTCCACCTTCACTTGACACAGGCCTACCAGCCATAGGCAGTAATTCCCTTTCCACCCAGAAAAACATGTTTCTTACAGGAGAAACATCAGTACTCCTTCAGTAGGAACTTTGTAGTTATGTTCCAGGTGGGACCTGTATGTACCAAGGTAGGTTCCCAGCCTGCTGCACAGCATCATTTGTCCATGTCTTTACACATTGCTCCCAAGGTAACAACACCCAATACAAAAAAAAAAGTAAAAAAAATCTACTGTTGGTGTTCATACATCTCTATCTTAGGACATCAAAAACTCAGTCTCCAGAGTATTTTTTCTTCAGAAGAGGAAAAAATGAGAGAGTGTTGTTCTTACTTTATAAATAGAGAACTTGGAGGCCAGGTGAGCGTCCAAGACCTCAGAGGAGATGAGTTTTTAGAACTGGTTGTTGGGATGCTGGGAGAAGATCTAGATATCAAAAGTATAAAAAGAAGTAATATTAAAAAAAAAAAAGTGGGGGAACTGTTTTTTAATTGGTAGATAGGTCACAAGGAAGCAGCTGACAGTAGGCAATGCTCAGTATTTGAAACAGTTGAAGCGGTCACAGCCCCCGTGCTGCATTTGCTGCTGAGAGGAGGTAAAACAAATGTCTGCTTCCTGGTTTGTTACAGAAGTCATTTACAATCTATTTTATTAGAAGATGTTTCTTTCAACAAACTTACTCCCCTGACTATTGAGGCAAACAATTAGAAAAGGGAACAAGGATCTAATAGCAGAAATGCTCTCCCTCTTTCCCCAAAAAAATCAGTTACTGGTGGGCTGTGTAGGGATTTGTGCCCATGCACCAGTGTTGGGTATGAGCCTGAAGGCTCTGTTTGACATAGGTGCATTTCTGAAAGCAACATAAGTACAGAGAAATCCCACTTCCTGAAGTTTACATTCAATTTTGGATGTAAAATCCAAATGGATTGAATTTTGGATCCAAACCTTAATTTGAAAGAAACATGTTGCAACCCAAGGCAGATCTGGGAGGCTATAATTCCATGCAAAATAAGCCAGATTTGTAAATCTGTGTAAAACCACTGAGAGATAAATCACACATGTACCTACACAGCGAGTCCAATCCATTCACAGTGGGCATGTGGAGTCTGACCCAGCAAGCATCAGGCTGGCCAAATCAAGATTTTCATCAGTCACCCCATGGTTTCTCATCTGCCCTTCACGGTTAAGGGTCAGGCTCCTTTTGCTTTTCCAGTGCTGCCTGAACATCCCCTCCTGCCAGCATGGGCATGCTGAACCTTGCACTGGGAACTGGTGGCCAGCCAACCTGGCAGCTGAAAGGATGGGTCAATAACCCACTGTTACGCATCTGGCCAGTGTGTCTGTACTCTGTCTGCTACATGGGGTCAAAACTGCCTCAGCACCAGTCAGAGCTCCCACCTTGTCAGCTGCTAAGGGTGGTTTTTCCATCAGAAGCTGGAGGAGATTGTACCTGGGGACATGTGAGTTTTGCCTCTGCTGTGACCTTCTTTTTCTGCGATGCCTCAATGCAAAGACTGGCTACTCTACTGCAAATGTCAAAAAGCTCCAAAATGCTGGAGAGCTGATACTACTCAAAAGACATCCTCTCCCTACAGTCCTAAAGTTGCAAAATGGGCTCCTTCTCAGACGCTCAGAGGTACTCTTGTCCCCAGTTTGCAGTAGGGAAACTGAGGCATAGCAAGCGTGGGTGACTAGCACAAGGTCATACATGCCAGTGGGAGTTCTGGGAATAAAGCCCAGAAGCTTCTGGCATATTGAGACACAGGCATATATTTCATACCGCCTTGGCAGGCTGCGGATGCTCTCCTCTCCTCCCCTCACTGTGTGTGCCACAGAAACAGCCTTTGTTCTCCGTAACTTGCTTCCAAATGTTTCAAACATCACTTCTGCTGTGAACTGTAAAACTCGTGCTCGGTCTCTATGGAGCACTTGTCCAGCCAGTATGTGGCTGTTTCTGCTTGCTGCTGGGCTGGACTTCCTCTGATCCTGACTATTTGCCAATTTCTATACCTTTGATTGGCATATAGGGTCAGTCTGGAGAGCTTGTCCTGACATTTCTAGTTGTTAGAGACCTTCTGGTCACTAACAGTGATCATGAGGACATTTGTTTTCCTTTGGTTTTACCGACAATTTCTAATTCTGATTATAACTACAACTTTTACCCTTTGCTAACTTAGCAAAAAGCTAAGGCAAAAAGAGACACCAGACTACTAGCAACCCACAGGAGGGTCTAGATCTATGATTTTATTAAACTGTTTGTTGGCTGAAACCTGTGTGGAATGTGGGTCAGGTCTTTCAATGAAGAAGGAATAATTTGGAGTGTATCTAGGACAATTTGTGAGCATCACAGATAACCATTAAACTGTTTGTGGGCTCTCTTGTTGTTTTTTTTTCTTGGAAGGAAGTCCTGACCTTGAAAGTTGTGCAAACACGGGAGTTGTGCAAACACGTTCCCCCCGCTCCCTTCTTGCCCTGCATGCAGCACCAGGGATGGTATCACACGCTCTCCACACACTGATGATAAGCTGAACTAACAAGAATATGAGGAAAATGTGCCAAACCCGCAGAGGGAAATGAAAATCAAATCCCCTTTCTCGCATCAGCGTCAAATTTTTATTTCTTGACAAGATAGGAGCTCAGTGGAAGGGAAACGAAACGATTAAAAAACAGATAAAAACTAGAAAGAAGCTGCATATCCAAGTCATTCACTGCCCTCCCGTGGCTGTGTGTAAAGTACATCCAAAGCACTTTGCAGCAAAGGAAGGCCTTCTCTTCAAGTCCATGCAAATACATTTGCTAAATTAGTAGATTTTCTTTATCTTGTCTTTCCCCATCACATAATGTTTGGCTGTTGGCTGAAAAATATACCCTAAATACTGGTAGAATATTACTAGAAAATAACAGAGGGTATGTTACGTGTACAACTGCATTGAAAAACCATGAGAAGGTAGAATGTATTAATATTAATAGTTCTCTACAATTTTCAGAAAATTATAATAGTGCATTCCTGTGACAAAGGGAATTAAAACATCTTGCTATAAAAATATTGTTCTCTTAAATTAACTCCGTATTTTTCCTTAATACAACACAAGAGTCCCTGAAAAATTCCTGATCAGGTGCAGGTAGGATTACACAGTTGTACTCATTTTCCTGTGCTGTTGCCAAAGGGGAAGGATTGGGATTGTCAAGTGTGTAGGAATCTTTATTTTGCAGCTTTTAATCCAGCCACGTTTTTGGCGTGTGCTGTATTTGTTGTCAACAGATATACAACAGAGGTTTAAGAGATGTTCAGCAATCCTAAATCAAAAAAAATTGAGTACATTTTTCAGAGTTTCTGCTGTTTACCTAAACTGTTTCCCACTTTTGCCCATCAGTAATCTACAAATTGCTAAATTACTGCCACGCTGCCGACACCACACAGGTGTGTCACGTTTCTATGAAAATAATGGGAAGATGTGCTGTCACCACAGAGGCAGAATCTGAAGGACAGGTGTCACTGCAGATGTGATAATTAAGGGCCAGCATCTCTTCTGTGGATGTCCCCACACCATGCAGTGGCAGGGGAATCCAGTGGAGGGATGTCCCTTGGGGTCCACTGCAGCCACCCTGTGAGCTGTTGTGAGGAAAATCCTAAGCAAGGGCCGGAGAGGGAATTTTCAAGGATGTACAAGTCTTTCTATTTAAATACAGCTTCTCAGTAAGCAGCCAACACAGAGGGAGAAGGCTGGGCCCTGGTTTCCTGTCCACAAGAACACAGAAGAGATGACTGATTTGGTGAGATGCAGCACAGCCTGGAGGCATTTGTTTCAGCACAACATCGTGCATCCAGAGAGCACGTAAACTTGGGCAGCTACACCCAGACACCACAAAATGAAGAGTAGGTGGTCAGGAACTGAAACAAGAGAAACTAAGGAGGCAGATTTGTCAGCACACGGGGATCCAGGAGTCAGCCAAGCACGCTGGCAATGCTGTGCTACCACCACCTGTGTATCCATCAAGGCAAGTACAGAAGAGGTGTTTGCAAAGGAATGATTCAGGACAGAATTGGGAACATCCCTGAAGCTGACAGCAACTGATCATCAACAACGATTCTGCAATAGAAGAAAGGGGCACAAACAACAGAATTATGTACGCTTCCCTGATGTATAAATACGGCAAGATTGGATGGGACATCTCATGTCTCTCTTCTAGGAATAAGACATAACTAAAATCAACAACAGTGTCACATGGGCAACCCCTTGAAGAAAGATATCAGGGTCTTTTTTGCAGCTTCTTCCAGCAGATCTCTTCAGAGTCTCTTTCAATTTTCCCCAGGAAAGAAAATAGGAATATTTATGATCAAAAGTTTCACTGCTCGATCCTCTCCTAGTGAGATGGCAGACTGCATGAACAGGAGCGTGCACATCACCGTGTGCAGGAGCAGCCAGCTCTGCTGGAGACTTGTCAGAACAACCAGGAGGAGGCTGAACAGCACAAGCAAGCTGAAGGCAAATAAGGTAGAAGCCCAACTTCAGTCATCCACAATGATGTTTTGCTGAATGCAAAGTGGATGATTTATTTCTGCTTCCTCATATATGGCTGCTAAAAGATGAAGCACCGAGTAGCGAGCGCGACACGTTTCAAAAGCATGGTATGTCTGCATTAGATGATGTAATTTTGTTGCTGAAAGCTTGTGGCCTGATTCACTTGGCTTGAATGTTAAACTGCCTGACTATACCCTGCTTAGGATGGGGAGGTTACAGGAGGGAAAGATCAGCACTTTAAATTACAAACATCATTCAGTCATTTAGAGTTCTGGATAAACAAAAACTAATGACATTTTTGAATACGTATGGAACAAAATGCTGACTAAACTAGGCCACAAGGGGGGCATCCAAGGGGTCTGACATCTCTGGTGCCAGTCAATCACTCATATCTATTTCATTTCATTCACATGTCAAAGAGAAAAAATATTTACTTGCCTAACAAAGCTTCATGTGCTTAGGTTAGCAGTGGTCTGATGACATGAGCTACCCTCAGCTCCGGTAGAGGGGCAAAGAGGCTTAGATTACAGTTAAAAACAGCACTTCTGTTTGAGGGAGATTACACAGAGCGAGAATGAAAAACCAGCTAAACAGGGACTTTGTTGGGCCTTTCCTTATTTGGGGCAATGTTATACCAGATCAAAATCAGGGTGATTGATGCCTAAGTTGTCATTTTAACCCCAGCACTGAAGTTTGGGGATGTGCAATTAATAACTGGTCCTGCGGCCTCCCAGCAGCATGGAATCAGATAAGGGGTACGGTGTGAGCTGCTTCTTGGGCCAGGGCTGCCTCAAACTCATTTCTCTAATTTTTTTTTTTAGTTTGCAGCATCATTCGGTCTTGAACCTGAATGGAAGCAGGAAAGTTTCGTAAGATTTGCAAGCTGAAATGCTGCAGGATGACTCGTTCTGCTTCAACAATTTCTGCCTCATTGACTGGCACAGAGCATGTGGAGAGGCTGCCCCAGGGGGCTGCACCATCCCAGGCTGCAGGGAAGTATTCACCCCAAAATAAATGACTTGTGGCTCCTTCGAGTAATTTCTGCCATGTTTCGGTACCTGCGAAACTTAGTCATCAATATTTGTAATAAAGGCTGTACGAATTGTGATTTTATAAACATGTTTACCTGAATATTAAGTATTGTATTTATCATTTCCTTCCTCACCCCAGTTTCTTTTCCCTCTTCCCATCTCCCCAGCCATCAAAAGCCAGTAGAATTCAAGATTGTCTGTAGAGCTGAGAGACTGTTTAATTTAGATGATGAATGAACCTCTTCCTGACTTACAATTCAATGAGACAAGTATGCACGTAGATTTGTGCAAGTAAAAGATGTCACAGAATCTACTAATAGTTAGTTCCCATCCTGAAAGGAAACCTCAAACATCAGCAGCAAATCCAGAAGTTTCTCACCTTATTAGCATGGGAAATGCTCAATGTTACGGTAATCTGATAGAAGCCGTTCTGAAACTTTCAAGATTCCACCAAGCTTCAGAGCCTGGTTTTAGACTGGTAAAAGTTCATCAGAAAATCTACCTGGCCAGCAGCAGCTACTTCCAGACAGTCTGAGCCATAATTGCAGTAAAGCAGGCTGCTTCATACAGTCTGTGTGAACAGGAACTTGCCTGCTGCAGCCACTTGATCTCTATTGTCAGGTATCACAGCGTTAAATAAGATGGCAAGAGACACCCTCCTGTGGATCTCATCCCCTTTCTTCCCCATGAAGCTTTATAATCATACTAGCTAGAATTTTAAAGCTTCACATAATAACCGTAGTTTTGCATGTGTAAAATGATTGCCTGTCTTCTATTATCCTCCTCCTATTCAAAGCTTCTGGTTTACCCCATTTGTTTAAATGCTTGCTCTTTCTCCCTCACCAATTGTGGCTATTTGCCAGAGTATATCACAGTACATGGTCCTTTCTGATGCTACCAGGCACATGTGATGCATGGTTCCAAGGCTCTCCAAAATCTATGTACAGATTCAAATATTTATATAATAATAGGCAAGGCATATCATTATGAAGCAGTTGATATTTATGCATCCAAATCCACACAGAGATTACTTGTACGCTCATACCATTCATTCTTGTTTGTCATATCTTTCGGCTTATTGTAAAAGTACTAATATTTTCATGGCTTTCAATTTAAAAAAAGAAGACTTCTTTAACAACTTTTCTGAGGGATTTGATTTTGTGAACTACTTCAGTAAGCAGGCTTTAAAAAGGCTGCTATTCACTCTGAAGCTCCAAGTGGGTTCCAAATGTATCCATAGCTATATAAATGGTGTATCAGATGGAGTTGCTTTTTTCTCCTCTTCAGTTCTCCTCTCTTGGCCTCAGCAGAAATCAAATACCTAACAATAGTTACAGCAGCTAGAAATTCTTCATATCATCCTCACACTTTTACAATTCTTTGTTATTCCGCAGGATTTTGGTAGCTGGTTATGTGCTACAATGAAATCCCAACTCATGTTTGTTAAGACATGTAGAATAAAATGAGTGTAATATTTGAATTATTTTATTGGAATAGCAGAGCTGGCATTGGCTTTCAGAAAACAGCTGGGAGAATATTTACTATTCAGATAGCACTAAACTGGGCAGGCAGAGGAGCTACAGTCCCACCTTTAAAATGTGTAACTGTACTTTACAGTTGAAATATTATAAAAAAATTCTCTGGAGCTGTAAAAAGCATGGGCTGTTCACAAGTTGCTCAACAACTCAGGAGAGAGAAGGCACAAACTTCACCCCCTGCTTTATCAAAACATGCACACATTTGGGAGCCACCTGCTTTCACAGTGATGCTTTCTTCACCAGCAAACCTTCGCATTTTCCCCTTCTGAATCACTGTGTGACAGTGAATCACTGATGATCTTCGGTGGGACCAAAAATAGGGCTGGGCGCAGAGAAAGGCTGGTGTAGGGGCAACCTTTCCTGTGTTCAGCCCTGGGTCTCCCAAGCAACAGTGAGCCTGCTGTTCTACCTCCAAATACTTCAGATCCTCCTGGGAGCAATCACCTTTCCCTGCTCCACGGGCTATTTCTAGTGCCGAGGAGCCGCGGCAACAAGAGCCGCATTAGCATGCAGCGAAGTTTGCACCCCGGGTAATTATGGTTTTCTTTGTCACAGTGAATCACTGCATGTGAAATTACGGCAATTTCCCTATGCATAGATGTAGTTGATAAATCAAAGCTGCTTACTAGATAATAACCGTGCTTCAGGTGGCTCCCAAAGAAATGCTGTCTTTGAAATGATGGCGAAGCACGGCCTAACCTCAAAGCCTTCACGCCTAAGCAGAGAAAACTCAGCCCCTTTCACTGCTGTCTGTAAGGTTAGCACACCCTCAGCCAGTGCAGAGTCTACTGTGAAGGACAGAAAAACTGCTTCTGCCTGGTGACAGCCCATGCATCCTTTCTCCAAATGTTATTTCTGTATCACATACCGCCTTTAAATTTCCTCCCTGTTTTGATAAACAAGTCTTTATTTTAGACCCTCAATTTCTGTTCTAATCAGCACTTCTCTAAGACCCTCTAACCCACTTAAACTGCATCTGCTAAGAAACTCTTTGATGCCTATTACTTATGTCTTTCCTTCTTTCTTTGAGTCCACCCACTGGCACTTCCTATATCAAATTCCAATTTCTTGCACTTAGTTTCAAGGCTCTTGACAACTCTATCTTTCTAGTCTTGTCTATTACTGCATTTATCAACTTGTTAGTATTTTTGAAGCACCCAGAAACCATGGTAATGACTGCCACAGAGAAGCTCATGAGGAAATTAATCATTCTGCTTCCATTGTAGGACTTGAATCCTGTGCAGTAAGTAAGGCTTAGGGTTCAAACTTCAAAAGAAATCCTCACCAGCTCATCATTAATTCATCAGTCTCTACCTCCTGCACCAGATGAGGCAGAGGTCGTAAGGAAAAAAAAACAGGAAGAGAAAGAAAGAATTGAAATCTGCACTCCATACCTATGCAAAAAGAGGTGGCATTAAAACTGCAAGTGCAATGTAACTCTGATATTTCCTAACCATGGAGTGCTCAGTGTTAGAGTCTGAAGTTCCCTTGAAGAACTTCCCCTGTCTGAAATGGTATATCATGGCCCAGAAAAAGTATCAAAGTAGAGGTGATCACTGGGCTCTCAGGTAAAGACACAACCGGTTTTGGGTAGGATTCCGCCTGGGACTGAGGTGTTAAATTTGATGTCTGACCATAGGGTACACTCCTGAACCACGTTCATCTTCCACAGCCCCCCACGGAGATCTGGGTCACGCAGTCAGTGCAGCAGGAGCAGTTCAGCTCACCCAACAGCAGACATTTCTGCTCTGCTGAGGAGCCCTGAGGCTGCATGGCCACTCAGAGCAGATCTTCATGGATTACAACAACGCAGGCACCTAGAGAAGCCTAGAAAAGTCTTAAAATAAAATCAAATGTTCATGGCTAAATGCACAGCTAACACTGAAACAAGACTATCTTTCTCTTGTCTCTCAAGAGACTGCAAACTTCACAGTAGTTATTCTGAGCCATTGAAGAACACTGCATGCAAGGATTCATGCTGGCCAGATTATTTGGGCCCTACCACAACATAAACATTGAATAATATTATTTTCAACACCACCATCACTTTCAGTTTCCCTTTAGATGTTCCCTTTAGGTAGGATTTGCTTGCAGCGTTTTAGCCATCATTTCAGATGCTGTAGATAGACTGTCTGGGCTCCAGCTGCTGCTCCTGGTCTCAGGTCTCACCTGGATCCTGCCAGCCTTCTCTACACAGAGGCCTCAGGTCTCCCAGGACATACTGAGCACCCACCTTGCGCCCTTGAGCCCATCTCACAACAGACATCAGCATGAGGGAAAAGCTGGCAGAGACTTCTGATCAGCTGCTGTGAACAATTTAACTGGAAAATGAGCAATATTAGAACATTTTGGGGTTGAATAGACCTTTGCAGGTCATCTAGTCAAATCCCACTGCAATGAGTAGGGACATTGCCACGCAGGATCTGGCCAATAGAAAATGGCTTTTCAGGGAACTTATCTGTGCATTTGTTGTCCTGGGGCACTCTTAGACCATATGCCTGCCTCCATCTCCTCACACAGAACACAGGCACCCACCCTCACCTTTTTGGCAGCACCCCCCGAAGCAAGGATCAGGTTTACCACCAGTTACTATAATGGACCAAATTCCCACTGGCAAAGCTGCAGTAAGCAGCTGTGTGTGCCCATATGGCCCAGAACTACTGTGCAGCATCCAGAGTATTTCTCACACACCCCAATTTAAAGTTTTTGGGAGTAGGGGATAAACAGAGTTTGTGAGTATTTCGCCAAGACAGAAGTTCACTGGAACAGAGAGAGACCTGAACTTGACAGGACTCTGCTTTGGCTGCCAGCTCTTCCAAACTTGCAATATTTAATGTTTCAAGTCCTGTATTTAAACCTAGGTGCATGTTTCTGACCTCCGTGTTTATTAAACACATCAAAATTTCTAGCCTTCATGGAGAGAAAAGGTCTATAAACAACCTCACCAGCCATAGAAGTTTGAGGCAGAGAAAGGAGCTAAAAAATTACTAGAATGGTACTACAGGCTTGGGCTTGACCTGTCTCTTGGTTTGGGTTTGTTTTTTTTTTTCTGGGGGGGGGGTGTTATTTTTGGTAGGTTGGGTTGGGTGTTTTTGGGGGGTTTTTTTGTTTTTTTAATGCAACACTGACACCATCACTTACGAAGCTGGACTTGATGTCAGGCCTCTGTGAGGTCTGAAAGACCTGTGTATAGTTTTGCACCAGTTCTGCCTGTTGTTGCTGTGTTATTTGTTCCAGCCAGGTCACATCTCCTGTCACACTGCCCCTCTGCTGCATTTAGGGCAGCACACTAAGCCTGGCTAAGGACTTGCTGAAAATTTTCAAAAATATAGTGAAACTAGCTACCACAGTGCTCTGAGCTAAGACCTTAAAGCTTCTGCACTCCTGACAGAGTTGGCCTCTCAGGATTACTTATTTTCATACCAGTAGCAGTAGCCATAAAAACAGAGTGAGGAGAGCAGGGACCCCTCCTCACACCCAAGTTTATGTCCTTCCTCTTGTGCTACACCCTGAAATCCTTCCTGAGTGTGAAGGGAAGAGAAGATCAGTGACAGAATGACTCCATTCAAACAATGCTGGCAGCTAAAGTATTTGCCTGGGGAGATGAGGGCTCAACTGACTGGTCATTAGTTTCATGCAATCCCGACTCTCAAGAGAGCAACTCTCAGCGGTTCATAGCTCTACAGAAAGCACAAACACAGAATAAGATATTTTAGATCCATTAGTTATAATTTACACACCAATGACATACAGCATAAAGACAAAATATACAGATCTTCATATATATGTACATTGATCAACACAGTGCACAATTTAAAGTTATGTTACAATTAAGTGTACAATTTTAAATATGGCTTTATAAACTAGTAATAACAGTGCTAAAATAACTTATGTCTCGTGTAGTTCATAGACAAACAACATAATGCAGCCACAGCATCAGAGTCCCCATTTAGAAATATGTTGCTTTTGTTAGTTAAACCTTGTACACTGCAGCTAGCTGGATATATCCCTCACCCATACACCTCTACATATACTTTACTCTTGCTGGATTGCACATTGCTTTGGGACTTGCATTCTTCAAGTATCCTGAAAAATAAAAACCTGTACATATGAGGAGAGATAAGTCAGAAGAACAAATTAAGAAGTGAGGGAAGAACACACACAATCATAGTGCCCAGTGAAAATATCAATGTGACCAGTACAGCCGAAAAAAGCACTTTTTTTTAGGGAGCTTAAAAAAGAACCACAGTCACATCTTGTTTGCCTTACTGTCCCCAGTAAAGCAAAATTTTACTTAAGTATAATTAGACAGGAATGAGAGAAGTGGTAAATTCAGGGTCACTTGGAAGCTCTGTTGGAAACTCCGGCACTGCTGAAGCAAATGGCACTTTTGTCAACGACTTCAAAGTGGAGCAGGATTTTATTTATTCCACAAAACTTGAATGCCTTTTGGAAGCATATGTTTCAGCTTTAGCTTGTTGAGCTGAATGTGTAAATCATTACAGGAAATCCCACAAACCTTTTTATGCTGAAGTCTGACCAAAAGCCCCTAACAATCTCCTTGGCCTTGAAAAACCTGGGAGTGGTGCAACCAGGACACAGAACTAGGAGTTTAACGCTGTAGCGACACACAGTGTTTTCAGTGACCAGCGTCCCTGTGCTGTACACAGACTAATACCATTTAACTTTCCAGTTAAATTGATGATTGCTCAGAGAGCTGCAGAAACCTCTGCTAAGAAGTATTTCACACTGAGGCACCTCCATAGGGAATGAACACAGAAGAAGCCCTCCCCAATGCCCATCAAAGAGAGGACTGCCCCAAACCACTGAGATGGAACTGATGCATGTTGCAACCCTTCTCTCCACCAAGGCAGAGCTCTCAACACTGGGGTCACTGGCCTGAAAATCAAATGCACACGTGCAGTGCAGGGGAACACCTTCCCTCCACAGGACACCAGTTCAATACAACAGCCCACGTTCACCAGCAGGCTCAAAGCTCTGCTCACTGCCAATGCTCACGCCCAAACAGACCCTGGTCTCTGCAGCTCAGCCATGGGATGACAGCACGCTGATGCCCCATAGGAGCCCTGGCTACCAAAATGAGCCCCTGCACACTCTACCCAGCACTAAGGAATGCCCGAGGCACAGCATACATGGATACCCCACAGCACTGATCAACTGCTGAAAGCCACTGCAGTTACTGCAGCAACATTCAGAGTTACTCTAGTCCTCAGGTTCCATGGGATTAAACAGTACAACCTGCATGCCCCTCCACATCACAGCTGCTGAGATGTATGGGCATGACTCACACCTATGGGTACCATTTCCATATCCCAGCTACTGGACCATCCAGCTTAACTCTCCATTTAGAAAGCATAATTTGCTTTATTAGTATCCTATGTCTAAATCATAATTTCGCAGTATTTGGGGAGAGAAGGAGGGTTAGGCCAAACAGCTATTTGTCAAAAAACAGATTCAAATTCTTATTCAACATCTAAGGACAAGACCCACTTGAATTCATCCCCTGCCACAGAAATTTCACTTGGTGAGCTGCCCTGCATAAATCTGCACATAACACTTTTCCAGCAGGCAATATTTTGTAAGGCTTAGCATCTGACAGATACAGGCCTTTCAAGGAAAACAGTATGAAACTGTCATGATTACTTGAGCAGACATCACTGACAAAAGCAAATTTGTGCCTGAACTGTTGCTGCAGAAATATTTCAGGCAGTATTTTTTCAAAGAGAATATAAATCTGGAGGGACATTGACAAGGTTTTAAAGATCAAAATGTGTTACTTGCAGTGCTATAATTGGATGGAAACAGTCCTCCAGATCTGAAACATCAGGTTCAGTTTGGTTTTTAAATCAAACACCACATTTGCAGGATTTCTGTAGGACCTATACATCCCAGCGCCTGTTTCCCCCACTCGGTAACAGTGAGCTCTGCTGACAGAGCCAATGAGACCGACAGGGGTAAACAAATCCCTTCTGACATGACAGAGTGTCACACAGTCAAACACTGCAATTCACATGAAAAAACCCAACAGACTGCTTCAAATCTAACTCCATTGGAAATGCAGGGCTTGCTTTGAACTCCCATTTGCCAAATGAGGGGCAGACCAATTACTCATTCTTTTAAAAGGAGCATTACGGAGACACAAGGGCAGTTGTTTAAGGCAAAGTAACCAGGAGGAACAGTGCTGTGTCCTCACCAGGATATGGGCTCACGCTCCAGCTCATAAGCAGAGCAGGCGTCCCATCCATCCACTGGGACAGTGGCCGGAGCCAGGCCACAGGTGCAGCCCGAGTGCTCCTGCAGCGACCCACCACTTGGCAGCTCCCTGTATTCCACTGTCCCCTTCTTCACTGCCTCCTCCAATGACCATCCAAGGGCTCCCCTGCCCTATTTTGAGAGGGGCAGAACAGCAGAGGAGCCCCAAGACAGCTTTCCTCCTGCCAGTACCTTGCACCGCCGTCTGCCCCAAACCGGGCCCGGGCTGTGGCTGGGACCAGGTTTGGTGCTGGCACCTCTCATAGACATCTGACTCTTGTATCAAGGGCCCCTGAACCCTTCCTAACATTACTCCACAGTGAGTTTCTGGCTGTGGCAGAGGGACCCCTAGCCAGGGAAAAACCTTATGTGGCCCATGTCACCTCAGACGTGATGTCCTGGCATCCACCAGCCTCCAGCTCCTGGCAGAAGCCGCTACCCCAGCTCACCTGCTGGGCAGCCGGCAATCCAGAGCTGTCCCAGGTTTCATGGCTGCAGAGACACCTGCTGACCCTCAACCCCACCAGCAGCACAGTCAGGATCTCCAGCATCCCTACAATGGACTCGCTCGCAATTTTGATCAGTGAGGGAGGAAAAAAAGAACAAGGAAAAAATCCCAAAAGAAATAAAGATGCTCTCTGAGTATTTTTAGCTCTGTACAGCCCCTCAGCACTAACATTAAAAATAGATACGATGGAACGGCAAGAAAAAAAACAAAAAGACTGCACGACTAAGGAAATGTTCCTTTAGGAAAATTTTGGAAAGTCAAAAACAATTGTTCCCTTTTTAAGACAACACATCTTTTTTTTTTTCCCCATGCAAACCAAAATACATGAACACTTTTTAATTTTTTTTTTAACTTTTTGTTTGTTTGTTTGTTTTCCCACAACAATTTACCAAGACAGCTGTCAAAAGAAAATGCATGGATTAAATCCTTTTAAAGAGGTCTGATCGTCTTTTAATGGTCTTTTAATGACTAGGACTCATCTGCTGCAAGCACACCTTGCAATGCTGAACAAATGGAGAAAGCACAGCCTTCAAACATGCATCAGTAAATGAATGAGAACATCTCCATCAGAATTTCCAACGTGCTAATGATTTTAAATTGGAGCTTTTTGATGCAGATTCCTTTTATTCAAAGTATCAATACCTACGTTTTTGCAGATAAAATCTCTCCTGACTTGGCCATGGAGATACCCAGGCATTTCAAGCCATCACCTCTGCACTTTCAAGCCCAAGACTTATCTTCTTGTGCCCTATTCTTGTGCTTAGTTTCCTGAGAAGGCTCCGACATAACTGGATGATATCTTCCTCCTCAGTTTTGGTTCACGTTGCATATGATACTTGCCCACAGCATTGACTGGAACAAGGCTTCAAGGACATGCCTAGGGAACTGTGGAAACAGGTGTAAATTCACACCAAACTTGTCAGCTCTCACTGCAGTGGCTCCCATGCATCAACAGACCTGGGGGTTCAGTGCAGACAAAGGTGTCCCTGCTTTCAAAGCCATGGCTAACTCCATGTTTCCCTAGAGCAGGCACCTTCCTCTGCAGAAGGCACTCCAGGATCCCAGGGAGCAAGCTATTCTTTGAGTGCTGGAGTTATTTCAAGCTCCAGACTCACTACAACTACCAACAATTAACATCCTAAAGCAGTTGTCTGCCCTGTCTGCTCCTAGAACATTTGGTACAACCAACACATTATAAAAATTTCGCTGAGGGATCCTGATTCATCTAACTGTAAATCACTGAGAAAGTCATAATTAAAATGGGCCACCAACAAAGTCTGCAGTGAAATACCCAATTTTATATGCATATTTAAAAACACAACAACTCAGTATGTTCGATATGCTCTCTCTCTACCAAAATCAACTAATCATGGCCAAGCAACACTGAAGTACATGCTTAATTTCAAAGCTATGAGTAAATCCAATGGATTTGTTCTCATCTCTAACCTGCATTTAGGGAGACATGAACATAAAGCATGTCCTGTGCAATCATTTTGTCATCCAGATCCACAGATATGCCAGCAAAGGCAACTTAAATTCAATTCTGGTCATGCTTTCAGTATCTGAATTGCCCTACACACATGGCAGTGCTGAGAGAACTGTCCCATCTCACCTCCTCCTGTGCATCAGCTTTAGGGACTGTGCACTGCAAGCCAGCACAGTGCCCAGCACCCCCTGAAGCACCTTCCTAGGCAGCTATAAAGCATTCAATTGCCTGGGCCAACATCCTGCAACTACACAGCATCCCATGCCTGCTAATACCTCAAACTGCTTTGAAACCTTCATGGGTTTGCTATGTCTGTTGGTAAAGAACACAAAGCACCCACTGCTGAGACACACCGGACTTTTACCAACACATCCCAGCTCTTTAGCCTTGCCTAGAAACAGCAGACAGCAGCCACGGGCAGGGAGTAAAAACATAATAATGCAAAAAAACACAGAAGAAATTTGACCAACACACATTCCAGATGAGTTAACACTGACATCTCCCTCCTGCATTCTAGACTAGTGATTTCAACCTTCTGCAAAGAACAAGAAACACTAACCAGCTCCTTTCTGCAGGATTATGTTTTCCTCCATCCCTCCCTGACTGTCTCCAAAAGTACTGGGAACAGTCCTTTCCTGCAGACCCTGTAATATACGCACCCAAAGTACAGGTAGGTATCAAATAAAATTCCCCTGAAACTTTGCCAAATCACAGAATCTTTTAGGTTAGAAAAGACCTTTGAGATCATCAAGTCCAGGTGTTAACCTACCACTACCAAGTCCACCACCAAATAGTGTCCCCAAAGTGCCATATCTACGTGGCTTTTAAATACCTCCAGGGGTGGTGACTGGGCAGCCTTTTCCAATGCCTGACAACCCTTTCAGTGAAGTTTCTCCCAATATCCAATCCAAACTTCCCCTGGCGCACCTTGAAGCCATTTCTCTTATCCTAGAGCTTGTTACCTGGGAGGAGAGACCAACCCCCACCTTGCTACAACCTCCTTTCAGGCAGCTGTACCGAGCGATAAGGTCTCTCCTGAGACTCTTTTTCTCCAGGCTACACACCCCCAGCTCCCTCAGCTGCTCCTCACAGGACTTGTGTTCCAGTTCCTTTCACCAGTTTCACTGTCCTTCTCTGGACACGCTCCAGCACCTCAATAACTTTCTTGTAGTGAAGGGCCCAGAACAGAACACAGGATTCAAGGTGCAGCCTCACCAGTGCTGAGGTGGGGGGGCAATCACTGCCCTGGTCCTGCTGGCCACACTACTGCTGATACAGGCCAGGGTGCTGCATGAATCTGATGCACCTCTGCACACCACTGGCTTACATGGAGATGGCAGTCAACCAACACTGCCAGGGCCTTTTCATTACAACATCAATAATTTTCTTCCATGGAAGAAATCTGTGCCAGTCACACCTCTGCCATTTTTGTCCTCAGCCCGTTGCTGTAAAGATAAGATAACAAACCAGTTGTGACACATGCTCCACTTCCCAAAAGTTCGTCCCACTTGGATGGGGGATCTGGTTGTGAACATGAACAAAAATAGATTTAAAGGTCCTGCTGCCCTCTAGACCTCCAGTTTGCCCACGTGTTTTTTAAATGTGTTTACCTTGGTCCACCTGAACAATTACACAAAACGGATTATGACTGAAAAACAGTCCAAGCAGTATGTGACAGCTGAATCAAGCACAATGGTCTCTTCCAAAGTGGTATAAACCTCTTCCTGACCTGAAGGAGAAAATAAATCAGAGTGATCCCAAGAAACAGCTTATCTGCACAATGGGAGACACTTGTACACATCACTTGCATTGTTCATGATCTCTGTACTCATCCATGTCCACATCCGAGTCAAAGAGGGAGTGTCCAGTGTAATCTGTGTCAGGGGTTTGGGAAATACTGTTCCCTTCCTCATCAAATGTTTCTGTCCTTGAATAAAAACTGAAGTCCTGCAAAGGGGAGTAAGTCTTGCTTGCTTCGCTGCTTTCTTCAGATTCATACAGAGTGTTGTCATCATCATGGTGCCATTCTGGCCAAAATTTCCTCCTTATTCTTTCACAATACATAGCAAGGTTAATCAGTTCACCTGCAACACAACACAACAGACTTCAGTAAATATATCCAGCCAATAATGCTCTGACTCACCTGATGATGCAAAAACACATCAGCTGTGTTTGGAAACAAACTGTGTAGGGCCTTTCCAAAGAAGTTTCAAAATTCCAAGATGCCACCAATCCTCTTAGCAGCTCTGTTTTTAACTTTAATGTAACCACATACAACAAGAAGGGTTACACAGGAATAAACACAAATGCATGTTCACACAAATAGCAAAGTAAGTATCCCAAATTCAACCTCTACAAAAAGAAATCAAGACAAGACACTAATACTGTAAGATTTTTGTAGTAGAACTTTTTGCTTAATTGCCAACACCTGTTTCCTAAAGACAGAATTTGATCTTACAGATGGCACAGTATGCTTATTAAATACCGGGAGTGTGTGGTTTTCACCACCAGATGGCAGCGTTGTCTGCAACATAAATTCACATTTAATATGGCCACTGGCTCACTCCTACTCTTCCCAGCCTTAGCATCTTATGCCTTGCTAATAAATATATGTATGCTTACAGAATAAATCATAAAAAACTCAAAGAAGAAAGAAATAACAGCGTGTTAAAGGGAAGGTGCATGTAAAACCTGTACTCATGACAGCGTAGGTAGATTGATAGGTACAGAGAATCAACCACACTGCTTGGGTATTTCAATCTATTATCTTCTATTTATTTTCATTAGAGACAAACTAATTCAACAAGCATAGTAATCCTTCTAGACAGCTATGAGCCCTTCAGAATTTTAGCCGTGATGCCCCAGACATCAAGGAGAAGAACTGCATAGCCAGTATTTATATCCTCATCTCAAGTGTTCATTATCTGAGGAAAAGAGTAAAAGTCTGTGCCTCTGAACTGCAGGTTTAGGTTTACAGGTCAGAATCATTCCTTTTACACAATTTTACATCCTTTTCCTCCTTAGCTCTTCCCATTTTTCATGCTTATGAAAAAGGATGCGAAGATACTTTAACTGTATCACCCCACAAAAAAGAACTAAACAAAAAAATAACTCTCTGTAGGAAGGAGGGGTATGTTGGTTTCCAATTCATGCAAAAGCAAAGTGACTCCAAAGCCAAGCTGGATTTCCTCCTTGCCTGGCATCTTCAAGAACAAAAAAGGCTGTAATTTCAGTGAGGCAATAGCACTTGCAGTTCTACTATCAAGGAAAGTACTCAGTTCAGCAGAATCTGGCTAATGGCTGTTCTGTGTCTCATACTTTACCTAGTATTCACTCCTTAGAGGCTTTACAGCTTTGCCACGTTAAACAGGGAAAAGATCAAGTACAGAAATAAAAACAATTACTGTGTAGAACATTAAACAGAAAACAAAGAATTTTAAGAGAAAACAACATTACGGGATACAAATGCTACATCAAAGGCAAGAACAGTCTGCTGAAGTACTGCAGTCTTCAAAATGTTCTAAGTTTAAATGTGAAAAATGCCACCAAGGGCTTTTGATCAGAGATCGCTTAAGCTTTCTTACCTTTGATTAGTCTCTCTGGTCGAGTCCCTGGTAATGTCCACATTGCCTGTGCCAGATGTCCAAAGACAGTGGCATCAACAGTGGAAACAGTTGATCCCATAATGTACTTCTTGTCGCCTGTAAATACAATAGCAAATATTTCTTGATTGGATGTCACTTTTCCCCAAATTAAAAAAAAAAAAAAAAGAAAAAAAAAATCACAGTTCCACCTTTAGCATATTTATTTTACTGAAATAATTTCAATGAAAAGGTTCATTTGTTCAAAGACAAGGATTCCAAAGCTGTTTCTAAGGTTCAGCAGGTGAAATCCATTACTGCAGCTTCCCCTGTACTCAAGACTTCTATAACCAGGCCAATTACAGAGTCACCACTGGCCAAGGAACCTCCTCTGCTCCTCACAGCTGGCAGTGCTCACACACTGTACTCGTTCTGCTGCATTTAAAATCTGCTCTGCAGCTACAAGATGCCTGAAAACACCATTTTTGCCTTGGTGCAAACCCAAAACCGCTCAACCATGATTCAAAATCATGAACTTGCTGAAAGAAACTGGTCACCCTTTACCTCTCATCCATGCAGATCCAGGTTCAATTTACTCATCCGATCAGCTGGAAAAAGAAAAGTCACACTCAAAGCTTTCCTGTCTCCCTCTTTGTTCAGGATGAAATGGATGCACCAGTCAGACCTGCAGCGACTGCTCAGAAATAACCTGCATCTCCAGGAAGAGGACAAAGCCATAGGCAGGAGTGGACAGGTCCCACTGACCCTGACAGGTGGAAATCAAACAGAGGCATGCCAGGCACTAAGTGAAACAGCAGCCCTTTGGGACTGGCCTGGTGCAGTGCAGGGACATGTCTGCTCCTCACAGCAGTTCTGCTTACCTCTCTGGGCACCCCAGGTCATGATGGTCCTAAATGGCCACCACAGCACAAACAGAGGGGCAACTAACTAAGAGAGGAAGAAAATACATGTTTCAAAGCCACTTTTTGCAACAAAACATCCACTGTGGACTTGTTTTCCCATCACAGGCAGGAGACCTGGAACAAAGACCACGCACAGAGCACACAGTGAAACGTGAAGTATTGCAGAGGTCAGGTTAGCTGGTTGCACTGTTCCTGCCTCAACCCAAAGTGCTATTAACTCTGTGAAATGTGGTACCTAATTGAATTCTCAAAATCCAGTTATCCCATCTCCCCAGGACATTCTTCCAAGCTGCATGTAATTCAGCATATTATTCAATGTTAGGTTTATTGGTCAAGTCCAGAGGAACTGTCCAGTGTAAAATGCATCAAATTCCAGTGTACAGTACAAGGAATGCTGCCAATCCCCTGCACAAGAGCACAGCAAAACAGTGCTCAGGAATATCCAGTAACAATAACCTTCTCTGGCCTGTCAGATGTCATTTGAACATGCAGTTAACTCTCCCCAGCTCTTCCACAGTTCCATCAATTTATTGTTTGAAAACCGTGTACAGGGTAAATGTTGTGTCTTTTGGTATTTATCTGACACCTAAGCACTCATCAATCTCAAACACAGCTCAAAAATTGGTCCCTAAACCACAGTTATATGCCAGCACCAGGAATTTAGCACCATACAACTGGGTCTTGAGATTCAATCCATAGTGATGTTGTGCTGGGAAGAAATAGTCAATTCAATCTTGCTACAACTAAAGCAGGCTCTGAGTGAGGGCTAAACCATCCCACCCTCTGGTTCCCCAGGCACAACACCCCACACCTTCAGGTGCATGGAAACGAAGAGCAAGAGGAGAAAATAAAACTGTGGGATCATAAATCTGGTTTTAAGTCATGCTGCACCACAAAATATGGCATTTGTGCACATTTTCTTCCACCATTTCCAATCTCTTCTCAAAACTTCCAGTGCAACTTTAGTCCAGAAGACTTTCTGATAGACAAGATATCTCTGTGTCTGTTTTTAGGCAAAATTACACAGTGTCTATCACATCCAGGCTACCATAGCACTGATCATCTCAAACACCTCTCTGCATCCCCTGGCTAATCCAACAGAAATATAATCACCTGGTCACACTGGACTTGGATCAGCTTTGTACGGCCCAGGAATTTGAGAGTACACAACTCCATTGTTTACAAATGCACACACCAGAGGATTCAAAAGCAGCTACTTCAACAGTGGGTCAAGAAACCCGAGCAAGAAGCAGGTCTGTGGGACACAGGCTCAAAAATCCTCATCTACCAAAGAGCCTGAAAGGCAGACATCTGAGAGGGCACCAACAGATTTATGGTCACTGACTTGCCTCTTCTAAACAATTACCAAAATGTGTATTTTTATATATTGCTAATTCATGTGCTCATTCCCCACACTGTCTTACACTATTAGCAGGCAGTAGGAAACTGCTACAATGCAAGGAAATTACATTTGTGGTTTAAAGACTGCAGGACAGAGAGAAAGGTGATACCAATGGGACAGGCTGATCCATCACAGTGGGATTAGTTCCAATTTCCATGTTTATAAGATCTGGAGGAGTCTGTCAGGAAGTGGGTATGAGGGAGATAGAAAAATTATTCTCAGATATAAAAATAAAGAAAATAAAAAAGCGCCAAAGATGCGATCTGGAATGTCAAAATTAATGTCATAAGAACTGACAGCTGCAAAGTTATCATTCTCTAGAAGCAGGTCTTAGAATTAAAAGTTATTCTTGTTCTCATGTGAATGGTCCTTGTTAAAAAACAGGAGCATTAATCTGATATACCTGATGGCTGACAGATACAGTTTAGTATGTGCAGCTATTCTGCACCATAGGCATTTTGTTTTTAAGCTCTTAAAATAACAGCCAAAATCTCAACTACTTTCTCTTCTGGGAAAACACTTGGGTACCTATATATGGAGGGGAATCTCACAAAGATTGTGCAGGCAGTAAGCTGACTGACTGCCTTCTCCTTCTCCCTTTGAAACATGGGAGCCTCTAGTCAGGCTGGAAGTTTTCATCCCACCTCCTGTCCCCATTCCAGGACACCACCTGGAGGCCACAGTTACTAGACCCAACCATAAACAGATGGCTGGAGAAAACATGAGCATACTGATGTTAATGAAAATTAAGGCAATTACAGAAAAGTAGGCAAACTCACCAATAATCAAAAGGGAAAATATAATGATTCATGTAACTGCACACTGACTAATCTGACATCCATTTCAGAGGGGAAGATGAAAATACAATATTCAGCTGGTAATGTAATAAAATAACAGGAATACAGCAAATGCCCATCAAGGCTTTTTGAAGTACCCAGGCACATTCTCAACAACAATCTGGAATTAAGAAGAAAAACTCTGCTGGTAACATATGTATAATACGATTAAAATTTTGATATAGTGAAGAAGTGCTTGAGGACTTCCAGTACATTTTCCACGAAAGCTAGAGACAGATTACAGCATTCATAGTGAGAGTGATCACCTTCATAGTGAGATGACCCAAGCAACCCAGGAAAGGAGAAAGAAGCAAGAAGAGCATTCATCTGCAGGCTAGAATCAAACTCTCATTTGAAACAAGTCCAATTTTGAACAGATTCAGATAGTGACTAACATCTGTCAGCAAAACGTGGTGGCACCTCCACCTGCTGATATCTCATAATTAAAATTGGATGGCTTTTAGAAAGCCATCCCCAAGCCAGCAAAAAGGCACAGGCCTCAAGACAGCAGTTAAGCAGTCTGATCCACAGACATCTGTCTAGATGATTAAATGAGCCCTTTGAACTTGTAATCTTACAAATCTGAGTGTCAGTATACACTCCAAAGAAATAAGCAAATCAAGATACTTTTACAGGTACTCAGACACGTTTTAGTTTTCTCTTGAAGTTTTTGTCTACTCTTGGTAGACAGGGATGACTTTAGCACAGACATATCCACTGCCACTCCCTTCAGCCTAACAGAGTTGTCTAGCCAGAACGATGGGGCTTTGCTGAGCTACTAAGTCATAGGCTGAACTTGCTCCAGCTCCTGTCCAACCCCTGCTCCTTGGGATGAACATGGAGCCACACAGTGCCAATCTCAAAACTACAGCATCGGTAGTCCCACAGAGGAGAGCACCTGGAGCTGGCCACAGCTCTGCAGCAGGTATGACCAGATCTCCTCTTGTAAAATGAATTGCTCCCTCCGTTTCTCCCTCTGAAAGAAAAGGGACCTCTTAATCTCCAAACAACAGATTTTCTCTGACGGGGCACGAGAATGCTTCTGTTAACCAACAAAACGCAGCATAAGAAAGTGCTGTCAAGAGGAGCTGTCAACAAATCTTCCCCTTGCCCATTGTGTCCATGTACCTCATGGGTTTTTTTCCACCTTGTTCCCAATCCAGCAACTCAACAGGTTTGTTCCAGAAAACAAAGTTACAGAAAACTCTACATTTGGGTCCACTGCAAATACCTTCCTTTCCAAAAACAGCTTGGAAGTCCAGAAGCATGTTTTTCCTTCCCTTTCTCAGCAAGCACTCGGCATCTGCCCTCTGCTGGGCTCTCCCCAGCTCGTTCCTTTCATCCACTCCACACTTGTCTCTTTAGGGCATGTGCAGTGAGCCCACCCCTCTGGGGCACAGGGCAGGGAGGCATCCTCCTGTCCTCCACTCAGCCTCCTCTTTAAAGCAATTGTTACAGGGAACAACACCTGGTACCCTCTCTCTTGGTTTCTCTGTCTTTTGAGAGACATAAGCTCAAGGCAAGTGACAACCTGCACCACAGCAATTCCTCAAAATGCAAGTTTTACACAGATACACAATATGCTTAGCTCTCAGTAGAACAGAAGGCAAGAAGCACAGTGCAAAACAGTTCCAGTGCATATGTCAACCTGAGCCACACAACAGAAATGAGGTTCATGTAATTCTAGCTAAGTGAAGTCAACCTTAAGACTAATTGTATGGGATCCGCCCAAGATAACCAAGAATCTTAAACACACCTATTTTGACAGCACAGAACCACGTCCTACCGGGAAGTTTGAATAAAGCTGCTGACACCAACTGAACACAACAAAGTTCAGCTCATCAAAATAACATCTGCAAAGGGTTTTCAAATGGCAGCCTCATAACAATCTGTCAAACAGCCACAAATAAAAAAGAGGAAAGGAAATACAACCAGGAAATAAAAAATGAGACACACACAACCCAGCCCCCAAAAAAGGTATAAATAAGAGGTTTCATTTGCAGAACTAAACACTACATTCTCCTAATTTCATATCACTAAATGCTCTTCCAAAACAGCATGCCACGTTTTGCTGCTCTACATACATGCACTCTGTGCTCAGAGAAGGAAGCCTCCTATGCCTCCAGTCACAACCTGGCAGCAAAGAGTGGGAAAAGAAACAGTGTCTCAGCCAGAGCAAGGAAGGCACTAAATGACAGCCTCTAGCTTCTGCCAAAATGAGATTATTTGTGTGTGATCAAGCTGTCAGGAGGCGCTGGAGGTCAGCTGCAGCCTGTGGAGAGAGAGGCTGTGAACAGAGCACCATAACTCGCTGCACCTTACCCAGGAGGCCTGCCAGAGTCCGCATGTCCTTCTCCATCAGCGTGTACATCTCCTCCTCCGAGAAGCGCCCAATGCCATGGCCGTACATTTCCCGCTTCACGATTCCTTTGGTCAGATGGCAAAAAATCCACTTCAGCAAGTCGCTGAAGGGGCCAAAAAGCGAAACCATCTTTTGGGTCTCATGAAGATTTTCCACCCATTGGCAATAAGCTAAAGTCCTAGAAGGATGCAGAAACAAGTTATAGCAGTGTAATCCCCAAAGAGCCCAACACCACCCGGCAGAGGCTCACGCAGAGGTCAGGCAGGTGAGTGCTCACTGCCCTGATGGAGAGGTAGCTTCCATAAACAGCAGACTCCGAGGCAACTCGGAGCGCCAGCAGAGCAAACCCACGTTACAGTACTTAGGCAGACTGCCCAGTGCTTATTCTCTCATTAAATCATTATTCACTTCAGGAGAAAACAAGATTCATGTTGAAATATAAAGTAAAAGCCGCAGAATTCTGCTAAACTCACGTAACAAAACGCAGTGACAAACAGATTTATTAGCTGAAGAAAACTCACAGCACAGACCTGGGCAAAACAACAACAAAACAGCCCCCCAAAAAATCAATCTTTCCCACCAACCTTTCTCCTTTCTATACTGCTGACAAGCAGTAACTTTGCTCCAACATAAATACTGAAGCAGTAATTTTTCAGAAGATTTCACTTCTCTTCGGAAACTAAGAATAACATAGTTTTTTTTAAATAAAATATAAAAAATTAAGAGGTAGTGGTTATTGGGTTGGTTTTCTCCTATACTGTTTCCTCTCTTTAAAATGCTGATTTTATGAGAGAGATTTCTAAAGGACTCTGTTGCCCTCATGCTTTATTGAATGGCAAATAATATCCTTTAAAAAGTCTTTTTATAAAAATTTCTCATCAGCTTAAATTTTTGTTTCCCACATGAGTTTTTGTTCTTTATTAATATTATAGGCAAACATATCTTGATTTGTTGCTCCAGAAACCTATGAAAAAAGAAACATTAACTTTTTTAATATCTTCAGAAATTACAAATAAACCAAAAAGACAATATATACGAACTTTTGTCACCAAGTTCAAGGGTTGTCGGAAAAACAGCTAAAGACATCTCAAAGCAGACAAGATAAACATAGGAAGCCTGAGGGAATTGATACACATATTCCAATCCAAGCCATTCTAAGGTTTCCTGGTTTTAGTTTGGAATATGACTTCAGTTTTATCACTGCACATATTTCCAACTCCACATAACTTCCTTAGTGCTGATATGATTCATCCAATTCAAGAAAGGAAAGGAAAAGAAAAAAAAAGCATCTCCTGGAGAACTCCTGTGACTCCTTTTGATAATGTACATTTTATCAAACTCACATTGTCCACTGCAGTTCAATGCCTTCTGCTCTAACTGGTTTCACTGAAGTCAGTAACACTGGGGTGTGAACAGGTTTTTCTGCAAATGTATAAACAGGGAAGAACAAAAATGTACCTGCTCTGCTACTGATGGCTTTGACCCTCAACAGATTACTCCACAACCTCCAGCACTGTGTAACTATAACAAAAGCATCCTGCTGTCATTTCACATGCTTCAACACCACTTTTAGAATGGGGTGTTCTGCACAATCCTGGTATTTCACACTTGATGGATGAACTCAAGTCATTGAGCAGGTTTCAGCAATGCAAAGTTTGAATGAGAGACAGATTTAGCAGAGGCACCAGCAATACAGAAGAAATGTGAAGCCAACAAACACAGCAGTAAAGAGCCACTGAAACTCCTAAAGCATTGACTTTGTCTGGAAGATGCGGTGTGAGACTGCCCTGTTCCAGGAACAACAGTAGAACAGGATTTAAGACAAACGGAAAGAAGGCTGGCCTGAAGGCATAAGGGCACTTTACAGAGCAGAATGTTGCAGTAGTCACCTGGCCTGGCAAAGGTCAAGGTCTCTTCAGCAGGTACAGCTCTGAATAGGAAAAACTCCTGATGTGAACACTAGGAAGTAATTACAGTACTATGACTTGGGTTGGAAGGGGCCTTAAAAATCATCTACTTCCAACTAGATGTCCAATGCAGGGACACCTACTCCACGTGCAGGGATGTTACCCATTAGATCAGGCTGCTCAGGGTCCCATCCAGCCTGGCCTTGTGCACTTTCAGGGATAGGGCATCCACAATTTTCTGGACAATCTGTGCCTCATCACGCTAGGAGTAAAGAACTTCTTTTTAACATCTAATTTACATCTCTCCTCTT
Source organism: Promerops cafer (assembly GCA_013398275.1). Classification (NCBI taxonomy): domain Eukaryota; kingdom Metazoa; phylum Chordata; class Aves; order Passeriformes; family Nectariniidae; genus Promerops; species Promerops cafer. Next base: position 163,775 of record VZSE01012609.1, on the reverse strand, counting down.
TTGGTTTAAAACTGTTCTCCCTTGTCCTATCACTATCTACCCACATAAAAAGTCATTCTTCCTCTTTTTTGTAAGCCCCATTTAAGTAGTGGAAGGCCACAATGAGGTCTCCTTGGAGCCTTCTGCTCTCAGTGCTGGACTACCTCAGTTCTCTCGGCCTGTCTTCACAGGAGTGCTCCCCAGTCATCTGATTATCTTTGTGGCTTCCTCTGGACCCGCTCTAACAGGTCCAGATCTTTCTTATGCTGGGGACTCCAGAGCTGGAAACAGCTGGGGTCTCACAAACACAGAGCAGAAGGGGAGAATCACCTCCCTTGACTTCTCTTGATGCAGCCCAGGATGCCGTCTCACACTGTTGGCTCATGTCCAGTTTCTTCATCTGCCAGAGCCCCCAAGTCCTCCTCCACAGTGTTCCTCTGAATGAGTTATTCTCCTAATCTGTAAGTTATTGTTTATTATTTGAATAAGCTAAGAAGAACTTGCTCTCTGAGAGCACTGCTCTGTCTTGCTGCAAAGACCCTCCTTCCCCAGGATGGACCTGACCTGCTTCATCCGGCAACTCTGCAATACAATTTAGTTGCTTTAGGACAACAGGCCTGGCCTGGAGAAGGGCAACAAGAAGTCAAAACAAATCAGAAAAATAACAAATCAGAACACAGGAACTGTGTTCACTGCAGCATTTTTTTGGTCACCCCA
>VZSE01012609.1:134209-162926 GCA_013398275.1 Promerops cafer | reverse complement strand
AATTTAGTTGTTTTAGACAACAGGCCTGGCCTGGAGAAGGGCAACAAGAAAAATAAGTCAAAACAAATCAGAAAAAGAACACAGGAACTGTGTTCACTGCAACATTTTTTTGGTCACCCCAGTTGCACAAGATTAAACCTGGCCCCATGGACTTGCCATCATTATTGCTCACTCCAACCACACCAGTGAGCTGGCATTGAACCAAGAGTGATCAACCATGTCCAAAACTGTTTTAATTTCACAGAAAAGAATGAACACGGTTTCCCACAAAGCTAATTGGCCCATATTTTAATGCAAAGATACATTTCCCCAGAGGTCACTTACTTGCCCTGGGAGAGAAGGTCTTTGGGTCTGGAAGAGGCAGAAATCAGATCAGGTGTTTAATGACCAGGACAGCAACGGAGAACTACACAGGATTTAGGTAATCCTGCTTAGGTTAAACTGTCAAGCACAAATCTTAAGACATTTGCTTGTCCCCTTGAATGAGCAGAATTGTTACATGTCCCAAATCTCAAATTTACATGGGCAATAAAGGCAGCTAAATAGACAATGACAGAGTTTACTTCCAAAATGTTACAGTTCTGAGTAGCCAAAACAAGGAAAAAATAGGCTCCGATTCAAGGAGAGTTAAAAACACTTTTAAAACTGGTTTTACAAGCACTTTGCTAAAAGAATTCTATTCAAGGGTTCATTAATTTGTGCTTTCTACCAAAATATCTTCTCAGCATTTAATTCCACCCATCACTCCTCTATTCAAACTATATTAGTGGAGTATTATTAATATTACAAAAAGTTAGGAAATGCCAGAAATTGGGTAGTCTACATAAACTACTTCAGTACAGCATAACTACATTTTACACTAGCATAAGTATTTATGGGATGACATAATTATTTTAAATATTGGCCTGAATTGAGCATTTTGGGAAACATTACCATTCGCATTTGTGCCAGCACATCTGTACAAATCTTAGAGTATAAATAAAACAATAATGCACTAAAGAGCAATGCTGTGGGGGTGAAGTAAATCCAAAGTCTAAATGTAACAGCAGCTTTGGCCTCAATACATAAATCAGGCAAGGAGATGAAGAAAGTGACTCATCAACAGCAGCTTGCCTGATTATCGCAAAACTGTCTGAACTTCAAGGCAAGGGGAAGGCATTCACAAGGATGTGAACAGGGGGTTATTTTTCCTATCTGAACCTGTGCAGACTAGAATTTCTTGATATACGAAAGGATTATAACAAATTCATTCCACAATCAGCTGTAGAAACCCCACCTGCTGTGCAACTTCTCAGAGCAACTGGCTTTTAAGCCACCAGTGGCATTCAAGCCTCATCACTGTTAGAAGTAGGAGAGACGCTACTCTTAAAATTGGCTTGACGTATTTAAACATATTTACATTATAAAAATATTTTATGTTTAACACATGGCAAGTCTGAATACTGACCAAAGTCAGATTCATCCGTATTCTCATATTATGCTCTTCCTGTACCTCAAGCATTCATCACATATGATGCTTGCTTCTTGAAAGACAAAGCAAGAAACAAGTCAAATATATTTGCAAGTGTATATATACATACACACACATTTATAAATCACACACATAACACGCATTTATAAATCACTACAGTTGTGTTTGACAATACAGCTCAACCAATCTAATGGGTTAGTCTGCTTAAGCCAAATATTCAAAGCTTTATGTTCTCACTAAGCACGTTAGTGTCACCAACCTAAGATCCATCTCCTGAGATCGAAGTGACAGAAAGCATCTCACAGTGACTCCTGGCCCTACAGGCACCAGGAGCTGCCTGGCCTGAATCCAGGCAGTATTGTCGAGCCCAGCATGTCAGCTCCAGAAGGAAGTGAGAATCAGACCTCTCCTTAACCAGAGGCCAGAGGTGACTCAGAGCAAGCCTACAGCAGATGACAGAGGTCTGCACTGGATCCAGGACCTGGGGTGAGTCACAAAATTATTCCATTTCCATCTCTTCACTGCTGGCTCACCTCAACACCCATTCAGCTTAGAGGACTTTTTTTTTCTTTTGCAACTAAACACAGCAAAAGCCTCATGGCTTAGTGCATTCTCCAGGGACTGGAGCTCCAGCACCAGCTCCAAATCAGTCTTGTGGATCTCAGAGACATGGTGTAACCCCAGCAAGGAAGCAAGCATGCTCACTTGTCCTTCTGCCTGAGCCCTGCCGGGTGCCACAGCCCGGGGCAGAGAGAAGGTGTCCAGAGGCTGAGGTTCTCAACAGCCCCACACTGCTCTCAACTCCAGCCAGAGCAGTCGCTTCCACATGTAAGAGGCACTTACTGCTGAAGATGAGCCACTGCCTAGGCAAAACTAAACATTTCTGGAGGAAATGCTGAGCATCCAGCAGGATTAGCTCCACCCAGAGGCAGCACACCACAGGATGTACTTTTCTACTTTGTCCGATAAATGTACTACAGTATTACTTATTTATGATGAAGCTCCTTTGCATGCTGCTGACAACAAAACAGTAGGAATCACATTATATATCATTGCTTTGGAGGTTTGGTTTTATATACCTTATTCTGCAGAAGGGCAATCACTGTTTCAAATTCCTCACCATGGGACAAGAGGACACCAAGAAAAAACCCTAAGCTTCTGGTGGGAAGGGGAAAGGTTCAGGGACAGATGTGAAGGAATCCCACAACCACAGATGCAATCCTATCAAGGAGAAATATTGTCCTACAGAGTGAAAGCCTGATTTTACTTTGGTGTAAGTACAGGATGGTCAACGTTGCTCTCCAGGAATTACAGCAGTACAACTGCAACACCTCATGGCTCAGGCTTTGCCTACTACAAGGAATCTGCAAGGCATAATCTCACCAACATATCAAGCCTCTGGTACAGCCACAGGGACATACAGTAACACTTACAGCTGGACTTTTTACTGCACTGCAGCAAAAATATATGCCTTGGAGGAACTCAGCTGTGTGACTACACAGGAAAGGCAACAGGGATACACAGCCAGACATGCACATCTCTGTCCACCTGTTTTAATGCCCCCTCTCTGGGCCAGTGCCTGGATTTGCAATATCTGTCCTCCACGCTTGCCTATGTCATGTCCAGCAGTGCCCAGCCAGCTCCAGGGAAACCTGGATGGACGGACAACAGCTTCACAGAGGAAAGCACTTTGTAACTGAGACAGAACAGCAGTATAAGCCTGCCATCAGTAATGATACATTTAACACAGTTAAATCTATGAATCATAAAACTGGCACTAAGGCAAGGAGATGAAGCATTAGGGGACTAAAAGGCTTCATCCTCCCTTTGGCAGCTGTAATAACTGAGGGTGGAAAAGTGAACCAAAAAAAAAGTTAATTTACAGGCTGCCTGTATCATGTTTGGGAAGCTATGACACTGCAGATGGGTACAACTGGTGAAGGCCACGCTTCTTGAAAGGCAGAGATTTAATTTCTAAACCAAATCATTTCAATCTGCTAAATACTAAGTGCTAAAATTGTTCTCAGGAGACACTAAAAATTATTTGAAGAACTATATGTACACATATTGCTGATCTTCGATCAAAAGGTGAAAGAAAAAGCAGGAAAATGCATTCAATTTAAAAATCACACATTGTTTTGAAGAAAAAACATGCGACATATATGCAAAACTTAGTGTAGCAAGGACTTAAATGCATACTAGTAAGTAAACTATTGGGAGAAAGCCTTGTGCCTGCTAAGGCAGCAAATGCAGCATCCAAGATGCATGTCCACCTGATGCCTCTATGCCCAAACTGGAAAGGGCACTTAAAAAGGACTGAAATGTAAAGCACAGAGGAGATCACAGGTATTACTTTCAAAGGTGTCAGTAAAATGCATAAAGTACCAGAAAGGTTCCACTTCTATTTTCCATTCATATACATACTTCAGCTTCTCAGGATACTGTGACTAATACTGTACACTATCAGTGGGCAGTATTGTCAACAATACGTATCAACAGGAGTATCCTATGTTATAGGAAGGGCAGTGATCTGTACTGCAATCACACACACGTAATTAAAATCAGTAAAAGTAAGAAAACAAAATTCTGGATTCACCACTAACACTGGATTCATTCTTCTACGCCCCCCAAACCACAAATATATTCAGCCACCTTGATCTTTTGGTCTTTACTAACAAGGCTGCTCCTATACAGAAGTCACATTGAACAGAGGAGCATCCCACTGCTGCTTCCTTCTACAAAGCTGCAGTCGAAGGCCCTTACTTTACCTTGCTTACACAGCACAACTTTTCAAGGGAATTATCCCTGGCTCATACCACCGTACACATAAAGGAGAAGCAGTTTCCTAGGATGAAGAGAGTTGTAAGTTAATAACTGGGTACCCAAGATTTCTGCAAGAGAAAAGAAGCATTCGTGTCGAAGCCCAAGCTCAGGGACACAGGTGACAGCACAAGAACACAGCCAGCTTTGCCATGCAAGCTTACCAGTACAGGTGCTCCTCCACCATTTTGGTCACAGCTCTGGAAACAGCTCTTTCATGCGGACCAAGGTGCTTATTTAAATTCACTCCAAGTTTCTCTTCCAAAAAGTCAATAATGAACTCGGTGCCAGATACTTTCTTGTGATTGTATTCAATCCAAGGCATTTTCCCTTGAGGAGAAAGTTTTCCATCAAAATAGTTCTAAGGAAAAAAAAAATCAAGTAAACAAACAAATGTACAGACAAAAAAAGCCCTTCCGGTTCTGTTCCAATGAGAATAAATATTTTTAAATCATTTTCTGTGTTTTTAAAGAAACAAATCCACAAATTCAACAGATCTTTTTTTTTTTCCAAATAATACTCTAGAGCAGCAATGGATATTCAATCCCAGCAGCAGCTTTACCCTACATGACAATTCAGATAAAATTATTTCCAGGCCCTGCAAGGTGTTCCATGCTTTTATGCTGAATCTCATGTGATATAATATTATTTAAACTATATTATTTATTATTTAAAAACCTGGGTTATTTAAGGGTTGGAGATGCTCAGATCTCCCAGAAGATTGTACCCATTATTCTAAAGAAGTTTTAAATCACAGGACTCACAACTAAATTCAGCTCCTGCACATATCTGCACTTTTCATGTTAAAAGTACCTTAAAAAAAAAAACAAAATCACTAACCAACTCAGATGGCTGCACTACCTCCAAGGACAAAACACACACAATCACAAGCGTATGTGAAAGGCGTATCATTCCCTCCTGAGAAGAAGGGAAATCTGCTTTCTGCAACTTCATACCTTACAAATCTCAGGCATTTACACACATACTTGTTACAACTGGGTCTCCCAAAAGCCCAGCACAGTAGAGCACAGCACTACTGCACCACTGAATACTACTCTACCTGCTCAGCATAGCACTCACACAGAAGCAGCAATGTGTTTTTCCCATGACAAGGTGCAACACAGATTAGAGAATTTCCATCTTGTGTAACAAGCATGAGAGGAAGTGCTGGCTGCCAAAGTATTATCAGACATTTGTCTTCAATTCTCTTACTCCTGAAGGCAGAAACACAAGGCACAACCTTTTTCTCTTCTTGCGATTCCCATCCTCACATCCTGTTACTTAGTGAATGAAAACTCACAGCACAGAAAGCTGAACAGTAAAGCCTCTGCATTCAATCTCTGGCAGTCACCCCAAGCATTTCAGGACCTAGCTCCTAACTGCTGAAGGTTTAGGGTTTGCAGTTCTGGATTGATCTGTTTGGGTCTCAAGTCTTTACCTTTCCTGAATCCACTTAAGATGGACTAAGGTGCTCTGGCAGCAAGGAGCATACACCAGAACACACCTCCCACTCAGTCTGAGAGCGCCAGCATCCTGGCTGCCACTCCAAATGCAGATGTGCAATGCATTAGGATCACGCAGCCATTCCCAAAGGCTCTTCCCTTCTGGATGAAAACAAACGGGCAACGCTTCTGGGAAACAATGCCTTCCTGCTGTGGCCTCTTCCAGGGTTTGTGCCCAAACAAACAGCATGGTAGGGACACTGGATGATACCATGGCTCACCCACCACACCCCTGCGTGGGTGAATCAAGCACCTGAATCCCTCCCACCCGCACGTGGGAGTGACACAGGGGCCAATCCCACGGCACAAGCTCTAAAACCGCTGAACGTCTGAAACTGAAAGGACAGAACTGCCCTGTCCTTCCACCTTCCAAGACCTTTCCTTCATCAAAAATGGTCTTTCAGCATGGAAACTGACTGATACATTTCCATAATTTTTCATTATGACTTTACTACAGAAGCACAAGGTTTTCCTGGAACTACACAGTGTGCTTAGAAGATCCTGAGCATTGCTGGCTTAATCTTCATTAAGCCCTTCCATTAAGATACTTCCCTTTACATTGCCTAAAAAATTTTTGTGTTTCATTACATACGGTTTATCAAACAAAATAGGAAATATCTTTCAGTGACTGGAGAAAACCTTAGTCTCTTGAGAAACCTCTTAAACTGTTCTTGTACCCACTGTTCTCAAACAGACATTTTTAGGCTTGAAAACTCTGTATCCTTATGGCTGATAATAACTGCTATCAAATATTTATCAATTTTCCACTTAAAAATTGTTCCAGCTGCTAAGTAGGGAAAAGCTATGTTATTATTAAAAACCAAAAACAAACCAAAAGAATATCCCTTTTCATTCACAGTACATTAAGTGCCTGCACAGCAACAATAACAATAGCTCTACAGAACCTCATTCATAAGGAATTTATAAAAAGAATGGCACAAGGTATTTCTGGGGTAATTTTAAAGCACTGTGCAGAAGAAATTAGATTTCATATTTTCAATTACTCCTGTTTATGATTTTATGTTCAATCATGTCTTTTCCTAAGGAGGAAAAGACCTGGCATGAGAACAGCACATTCCTGCTGTGCTAATTATTTATCAGATTACATAAAGGCTCAGCTCTTCATATTCTTGAGGAAATCAAGGAATATCCAAAAGATCTTGATGAGCACACAGACAGGGCTCTTTCAAAGCAAGCTTTACCAAGAAAAGCATCAAACGCTTTGAAAATCCAGCTAGGTATTATGACAGCCCAGCTGGGCTGGGGCTGCCCAAATAATTTTTCATGGAAACTCGAACACAGAGAGGCAGATTCAAGAAAACCTAAGGACATGACAATAGCACATGTGTTGGGAGAAATTCAGGTGAGAGTAAGGTAGGAATAAGTCACTCTACTCCAACCCTCATGTGCCATTAAAGCATGTTGTATAACACAAAGCACAATACTCAACAGTCTGATGCACTACAATAAACACAAGAAATCCAAAGTGTAAAAGCGGTCCGAGCATCTCACTGTCTTCACTCCTTTTCATAACCTTCCATTTGAAGCAGTCCCTCCCCTGCAAGGCAATGGCCACAGCAGGTTCTCCTGGGATGAGCACCAGCTGCCATCTGCAGTGCTTCTCCATCACAGCCCCTGACAGTGTGCAGGGAAGCAAGGTGCTTCCTTCTGGATCCTGCTGTAGTGCCCCACACACCCACTCTGCTGCCTGCCAGGCAGCCATCAGCCTGTCACCTACAGCATCCTAAGGGTAACACAGTCATGAGGAAACAAAATCAAAGTCTACAGGCAGAGTATAAGAAACTCCAGCCAAGAACAGTACCCCCATCAGCTCCCCTCCTGCTCAATCCCACAGCAGCACCCATACTTTCCTCCACCTGCCAGAGCCCAATGCAGCACCATACACAAGGACAGAAACAACATCTGCTTCTTCCAGAAAAAAAGAGCTGTGTCCTCAGCTCATAAGCTCAGCTCCACCAAACTTACCTCTAAAACCCTTCAGAGGGTCGGTAACCCCACAAACATCTTAAGCCCATGTAAGCCAGGATGGCTAAAAGCACCAACCTGGTGTTCCCAGCATCCGTGGGACCCATTCCTGCTCCTGCAAAATGGCACACAGAGCATGTGGGGAACCAAGCTGAGTTAAAACCAAATAAACTAAAACATCATGGCTCTAGCTAGGCCAGCTCTGATGAGCCTGAGCTGCCACAAAAAAGCACGTGCAGGAAGGGACAAGAGGAACCACCTGAAGGTAGGAATGTTGCTTTCGATGGTCTTGTCCGTTTACTGTACTCACAGCTAGCGAGTAGGGATATAGAGACATGCAACACCAAAAAGCAATGCTGACCTTCAATACAAAAAATAAAGAGGGGAGGATAACCCTCTGGAAATTCCTCTCTCCAAAAAGCTGTGTGATTTCTGACCAGCATGAGCTCTCTAAACGACTCCATCCTGAATCACACAAATGCTGTGTTATCCTTCAGAAGTGACCATGTCCTGTCACAACCATCTTTTACAATGCAGCTTCCTTTAGCTACTCTACACCAGAGCAAACTTGACCATCACCAACCTTTGAACTGCATCAGCTGCCATCAGAAAGAAAACAGATCTCACCGAGAGAGCCATCCCCTCAAACGTGCAATTTCTACCCAAATTATTTGGAGAAAAGCAATGTGCACAAAGTCCTCCTGCACCAAGGACATGTTCAAGCTTCAGAATCTTGCAAGTTCTGTAAACCTAAATGAGGAAAATACATCCCTCAGGATGGAAGCCTTCCTCTTTAGTACTCCCAAGTATCTGATTCAAGTACCACTGAATTGTAAGAAAACATTAAACTCAGGCTTTTAAAGAATTAAGCAAAATGTACTGATTAGACTTTCTTTCTCTTCCAATGTAAAGGAGTTTAGCCACATATGAAGCTAAATATCAATGGCAAATGTGTTTAAAAAAAAGTTGTAATAGGGCTGGTTTCCACTGTCCAACATTTGACTTATACAAAATATTCTTCCTAACACCTTGGTATGGAGTAAAATGCCAAACTTACATTACTTAGGAAAAAACAGAGGGAGAAGAAAAAAGGAAAAAAAACCCCAGACATTTCTTCTACCTAAGATCTTAGTTACATGTATCATCACTATTTTATCATCTTAAAGGCATTCAGCACTTAACACAAAAAAAGAAAACCATCCCATGTCTCAGAGAGCCTCTGTGGTGCACAGCTTGCCAACACCACAACGTGTGCCACACTTGCAGCATCCCAACTCAACCTCGATGCTAACGGGCAAGACTGTGAGATTCAAGCGTCTGCTCTCTCACAGCTTTCATCCGCTGGAGTAGCTCAGGCTTCATTCCCTCCAGGAAGATGGCATGGGATGCACCCAACCACAATTAAGTATTCATGACCTCTAAAAGCAATCCTGTCTAACTTCACTGGGGAGGAAGCATCAGCCATGGGAGGTGAAGCAAAAGGTAAGCATTCTTCCCAGAACAGCTTCAGAGATAAGGCCTCCAGAAAAACAAGAACCTGCAGCTGTCTAATCTTGATGTCCTCAGCATGGTGAAATTCAAGGATCAAATAGTGTTATGCTTTAGTTTTGGGGTGTTATTTAGTGTTATATAAACTCCAGACTGTTCTCCCATTTCAACATTTCCAGCCAAGTTAACTTTTAACGTTGATTTAGCTTTGCCAGTTAAATCTGCAGCTGTTCCAGATAATCTTATTCAAGTCATATCTTTAAAGGTTATAGACCACATTTAATTGGAGACGTAAAAGTGCTGGCATACCCACCTAGCTGTAGGTGTATGTTTACATCTCCCTGGGTGAGACAGACTGGGGGGATGAGAGGCAGGATGCCTATGTGCCATTTCATGCAATTACAGAGAGCTGCAAGGCAAAGGCAAACTGCACGATGTACCTGGTAGGGTAAATCAGCCATCCTCAAGTATGTTTCCATTTTCAGGCAGAACGGGGATAAACTCGGAACGCCATTCCTAGGCCTTGAAAACTGATGCAGTATGATAGCATCTTTCGAATCAAGCTCTTCCTCTTTCCTGTCAAAAAAAAAAAAGAGAATTAAAAGAAATTAAAAAAGGAAAACACCAAACCTGACAGGTGAATGACACATTAAACAGACAAAGGAGAAACCCCGGCCCTGGCAACACACTCGTCAGCCCTTAAGGGGCTGCTGCAGGTTTTGGTTGCCGGGGTCCGGAGGCAGCGAGAGGGCCCAGCCTGGGCCACCTGTGGGGGCGAGTGCAGGGCTCTCTGCGGAGCCGCCTCCTGCGCTGCTGCAAAGGGCGAATGGGGGAAAACGGGGGGAAGGGGGGGAAAAGAAAGGTAAATGGCAAAAGCACGGTTAAGGAGAGACCCCAACCCGCCGGACCTCGCCAACCTGACCCCGCAGGTGTGAGCGGCTCCGAGCGCGGCCTCGGCCCCGCGGGGAGCGCCCTTGGCTCGCAGCGCCGCAGCCCCCGCGCCGCTCCCGCCCGGCAGCCCCGCAGCCTCACCGTATGGCCAGCAGCTCGTGGAGCAGGTACGCGGCGGCGGCCAGCAGGGCTCCGCCCGTCAGGTACAGCGTCTTCTTCCACCAGGAGTCGGAGCCCAGCGCCGCCATGGTGCCGCCGCCGCCCGACAGCGGGAAGGCGACGATCTCGCCCCCATANGGGAAGGGCCGCGCCGCGCTGGGCGGCTCCGGCGGCTCCCTCGGCCGGCGCTGCGCGGCTGCGCGACCGGGCTGGGAAGGGCTGGGAAGGGGGGGATGGAGAGGAGAAGGAGGGGATGGGGTGGACCGGGCCGGGTGTGTCCTGCCCTGCCCTTGCGGAGTCCCCCGGGCCCGGCAGCCGCTGTCCAGAATTGAGGGCGGGGAGCCGGCGTGCCACGGTTGTGTGTGAGCCTGCGCTGCTAAAGTGCCCGCGGTCCGAGCATCCCCGCGCTGCTCCTGGAAGAACAGAAGCCTCGTAGTCACCCTATACTTGGGACAAAAAATGCCCCCTCTCCCCCCCGCGAGGTGCCTGGCTGCAGCTGAGCATTGCCACACTGTGTCTGTCAACACCGCGGCGATTTTCTTCTTACTGTTCTGGTGCTTGATGAGGTGACTGAGGAAAACACCCCTGTGAGAGAAAGGGAAGCAAAATGGCTTCAAAGCAAATGTCTTGTCCCACAAGGTTATGAGATTTTACTGGCACTGAGGGTCCCAGCTTTCCCTGGCCTCTGGCCTCCCTGCTGCAGTAGGATCTTGGGGTACCCCATGATGGCATGAGCAGGACTTCACCTACATTCTGCCAAATATCCTCAGCTCTGCGTATCACACCAACCCCAAAACAATGTCCTTTGTTTTTTGAGTAACACCACTGCCTAAATAGCCCTTTGTCAAATGTTGGGGTGTGTACATAGCTGCTCCAAAATGTTCCCACAAGTTAGATATTTTATTATGCCATCGGGCAAGAGAAATGACCTTATCCTTAACACAAATGGACCAACTTTCAGTGTCCAGGAGGGATGGACAAAGTCTCTGACCAGGTCTTTGTAGATGCTTTATCTCAGGGTATGGGACAGATGGGACAAAGGAGGTCCCTGAGCAAACTTACGAAGTTCAGATCCATATAGTGACTTCTCCTAGTGCCAGCAGTGGCCAGTTTTGCATTTAATTTTGCTGTGCAACATCAGTGAGAGCAACTTGAAGCTGTCAGGAGAGATTTAGGTTGGATGTTAGGGAAAGGTTCTTCATCCAGAGGGTGTTTGGACACTGGAATAGGCTCCCCAGGGAATTAATCACAGCACCAAGCCTAGCAGAGTCCAAGAAGTTCTCAGGTGTGATTCTTGAAGTTGTCCTGTGCAGGGCCATGAGCTGGACTTCTGTGACTTTTGTGGTCCTTTCCATCTTAGGACATTCTGTGATTCTATGAACTGTCTCTGCCTCCTGCCTGCGCTCACCAGGGAAGGCTGCTGTGCTCTGCAACTTTCCTGCAGTAGCTCCTTGTAGCATTTTGTTTTGTTCCTAGCTTGTTGTTTACACATATTCAGTAGCCACAGGCTGCCATGCAAGTTATGTGTTTACTACTGGGCTGATATTCTGCTTTCAGGAGTCAATGGGATCAGAGAGGTCACACTAAATCTCATTCCACATACAGGTTGTGCCCTCCAAAATGTGTAGCACTTCTTTGCACTCATCCCTAACAACTTGCTAAGGATGCTGGCTGAGCTGAGGCTGAGCAGCTTCTGCACAGCTTTTGGGCCATCCCACATGACAGGTGATGCACAGGTAATGAAACAAGGGTGGAATGTGAGAGCAGCAGCCTTTTCATGCCACAGCTGATCATTTGCAGCATACAGTTTTGTTAAATTCTTATGACAGGGCAATGAAGAGACAAACAAGAAAAGTGCTTTTTCTCTGCTACAGCACCTGCAAATCTCAGGCTGAAGATTTGTTTCAAGTGGCAGTCAGCCTAATAAATCTGGACCATCACAGCCTGGTAGCTAGTCTCAGCTTTTGCTCCTGCATGGGAATTGCTTGCTGTGTTACTGATAAGAGGGATCCAGTTACAGCTGGGATCTAAGTTTCTGTGAGGGCAGGGAGAGGTCCTGGGCATCCACATCCCAGCTGCTGCCGCTGGTTGACTTTCAGAGACAAATGAGCTATCCTAAAATCTGTGTTTTTATCAATGGCCGGCACAAGTGAGACCTGTGGGGGAGAGGAGAGAGAGAAGGTCCCTGTGCAGACCCAGAAAAGTTAGGCAAACCTGGATGCATTACTGCAGTTTATGCTCTGAAGATCGATGCTGTGTTTTCGTAGGCCAGTTTATGCCTGGTTGCCCCAGGATTCTTAGAGCAGGACTTCAGTCAGGTGTTTAGCACTTGCTCAGTAAGGGCACTGCTACTACCCTTCTTTTGGAGGAGGGCTTTATGCTGTGTTAATCCCTTTTTGGCTGCAGCGTTGCCTGGAAGCTGCAAGGGTCCAGAGCACAACAGTGCCTCCTAGAACAGTGTGGGAAGCCTCAGCAACAGAGCACATGGACCTCATGGTGTGTCAGATACAGATCTGCATGGAAACCCCAGCAGCCTTGCTGTCCTGCTCATAAACAGGATTTTTAGAGGTTGATTATGACCTGCATGGTGCTGACCAGACCTGGCCATTTAAAAGGTGCAGGTCCCAGTGTCATATCTTGTTTGCCAGAGTTTAACAGCAAATAAAGAACATGGGTAGAGCACAAGTACCCTCATACCTGTCCCACACTAGGTTGTCTCGCTAGTGGTACTCTGCCAGCCTTTCTTACTTCAGGTTTCAAAGATTTCTGCCAGCAGGTATTGAATCCATTTGGCCTGGCAGTCTGGTAATCAAGCTTATCTGCAGGCAAAACAGCAAAAAGCACGTCCTTAGCCTGCCTTTTCCCTGGCTGTGGAAGAATGCAATGTCCATTCCTTTAGGCACTGTTGCCTGTGGCAAATGACTTGTATTAGAGAGAATTATTAGCTGGTAGCAGTGCCCACAAACCCCAGTATTCTTTTCTGCTCCTGTGCATTGCAGGTGCCACAGTCTGGGTGGTTCCTGAGATATGGTCTGATTTCCCCAAATTTGCCTCGAAGAGGCTCACAAGTGATGCCTGCTGCACTGGCAGCTGCCTCGCTGTCTCGCTTAGGGAGGGTGTGAATCCAGCTAATTTAGCATGTTTGCTTAATTACCACTGTTCACTTTTTTGAGTGGGGAAAATGAGAACTAAGAGTGATACACTCAAAGCCTGTCTGGCTGCAAACACACATCGAGTGCAGCACAGACTGGAACAGTCATCCCTCAGATACATCACACAGAGCAAAACAAGATCTAATACATTAAAGTACACTTCTATCTGTAATCTGTTCTAGTGCAGCTGCCAAAAGGAAGAGCAAGTAACAGAATAAAATAAGTACATTTTTCTAGTTAACATAAATCTAAGCTTGTTATATAGCAAGCCACATTTTTCTTCTGAATTCTGCAATTTGATTTGGGGGCATGAAGACACTTAAAATGTTACTAGATTCTCTACAATGGCATAAAGACTCTTAATCTTCATTACCTCTTTTTCTGTAATGTCCGAGTTCGTTGCACACCTTTAAAAGAACCTGAGGTTACCATGGCAGGCTGCCCTCAAAGGTGGCGTCGGGTGTGGAAACCACAGTCTGAACCCAGTGGTTGTGACGGGACTTTGCGGAGTGCCAGTGCAGAAGCTGTCCCATCTGTGTTTTAGCTAGGAACTAAGTCAGCTTTTTAAAAATCAGAGCTCATGCTCTGAGGTCATGCTTACCACAGGTTTTACTTTCATGTACTGCTGCCAGCTGGGTTTGAACAGCAGATTTTCACTCACCACATCTCCCCTGGGGCTTTAAGAAAAAGGGCCACCCATTTTCCACTTACTTCCCGCACTGGTATCATCCGTGGCTCCTACTCGCTGCCTCTCTCTTTTCCAAGTGCTCAAAGGTTGGGCAGCACGGAGCTTTGAACAGCTCCATGGATCAGTGTGGGCTGGTTTTACAGGTTGTTCTGCCTGAAGCGAAAGCACCTTGCTGTGCCCTTGCACAGGGACTGGCTGTGCCCAGCTCAGGCTGGGCTCTCACTTTGAGTGCTGCCAGGGTCAGCATCTGGTGGTATGGAAATGCTTTCCTTCTCTTTGAAGTAGCCCAGACTTACTGAGCCCTTCACTGCCGATGACATAATTTAATGGGTTTTGCGGTGAGGGCTCAGTTTATGAGAGGGCGAAAAAAAGGTTTTTCATCACCAGCAGGCTTCCAGGATCCTTCTGAAATAATTGCTGACTGCTGCCTGGATTTGTTTTGTTGTAATATTAATGATCTCTCAGGGCAGCTTGAGTTTCATAAACGTCTTTTTAATTATTCAGATAAGAATAGCCAAGGTATAGATGCAACACAGTAATGCTGTGTTTCAGTTTGGATTTAGAAAAGGAGTTAATGATACTTTAATGACATATAAAGGTACAAATGCATAGAAAATGCAGAACATCAAGAATCCAAACTACTTCGGTGCTATACGGAAGTGTCTGTATGTAAGTCCACATCAAGTGCAATTCCAGCAGTTCTCCAGAGTTTACTTTGCTCTTGCTGGTAAACAAAGCCACTTTCTAAGGCAACACATACCCTGAAACTGCCCTGAATGATGTAACTCAAGTTCCTTGCTTTCATGGGAAAGAAAAAAAAAAAGGCTTTGCATGAAACCTCCTGTTTTCTGCAGGTGGAAGTACTCAGCCTGGTAGCTGAGTATAGCTGACTGCTACTCAGCTGACAGACCTAGTCTCACAATTATTTAGTTGTTTTTAATTTTATTACTCTGTTTTACAAGCTTTCTGGACAACTGATAACCCTCACAATGTCATGGGGGCAGTTACATGATTTATAGCCAGGTCTTTCATATAAAACTTTCTCAATATAAGAATAGTGCTGGGAACCTGCTACAGATTGCTTTCCATAGCCTGGTGCAGTGATTCCCAGTCTTTGCCCATTTATAAGTGCTCTCTGATTTACAGCACCCTCAGAAGAAATAAGATTTGCAGTACATACTGCCGTGACCTGGTTGCCATCCCAGTTCATATTTAACTAATAATAGAGATGTATGAAGTTTTTGCAGATTTTCTTACACAGATTTCCTTTCCTTACCATATTTACTTTTTTCAAGAGATCTATATGGTCTTCAGATTTTACCTTGCTAAGTAAGAACTGTTACTTTTTGTGGGAAAATGAGTTGTTTCAATCTGCCTTAGATTTGCTCGTAACTATCTTAAGGTGGTAATAGAGGCAAAAGCACTGGCTGCTGCAGACACTGCAAAATGGAGCAATGTACCATTAGGGAAAACAAACCCTGCCAATCCAGAGCAATAGGGCCACAAAATGGGAAGAGGAGATCATTCCAGCATGACACATTTGTCTGCAGATAAACTCTCAGCTGAAAGCAGTGGGAGGGGAATGGGAAGGGGTGGGAACAGGGAGGAGGAGAGACCCTTCCAGAGGCCATATTCCTGAGGCCGAGGCTGTGCTTTCATCTCCCAAGAGCTCTGGAAATAAAGACAGATGGGAGAGACAGTGACAGAGCCAATAGCCTGCGGTCTGCTTCCTCCAAGAAGGTGAACTGTTGAGCACTGTAGAAGGTAGGAGGATTTTGGTTTATTATAAATTTGGTTCTGGAAAAAAATGCTTGTTAAGTAATCCTGTAGACAGAAGCTTTTTTCTTCTCCGCAGGTAAGATTCAATAAGAGAGAGATGCTGCACAACCCACCTGGGAATGCTGTCCTGCCTAGACAGGCCAGGTAAAGTTCCTTTCATTACCTGCCATGAAGTTTTTCAGCCTGTGTAGCTTTCTCCCTTAGTTATCCTTTCAAGGGACATAATCTCATCAGACAACACCTTCAGAAACTTTGGTGTTTTCATCTGGGGCCTCAAGCTTCCTCTGGAGAAGGCAAAAACAAGATTTCTCCAGAGCACTTTGTCTTCAGCCACAGCTGAAGTGGGACCCAAATCCCATCCTACACACACATATTTCTTCTTAGCAGACACCTTTGATTGGCAGCTTTGGCAGGACTTTTCTTACTATGGTGTACTGAGAAATGCTGTCCTGGTGATTTGAAATTCAAGGGGTCCTTTTTCCTGGCTGCAGAACAGAGGCCTTTGGACAAGTCCACGATCAGCGAACCACCTCAGTATTCCAAAGCTTTGTGCTCCTGAGAGGTTAGATGGTCTTGCTGTTGTGATTGGGAGGGCTGAGAGGAGGGTAATGAACACGCACCTCTCTTTGACATCGGAAGGCAATCTGGTAGTGCTTTGTTTAGAAAGAATAGCATAGGAGTTTACTGGTTTTTAACATCCCTGAGTGTGGGAGAGACAGTGCTCAGTGTTCCTGCAGCAGTGGCGAGCACTGGGTGGCTGTGGACGTGCCCATACAGGTCAGGACCTCCTCAGTTACAGCTGGGGACCAAGGCAGGGAGCACCCCAAAGGGGTCCCCCAGGTCCCGTCAGTTTTGTAAAGCATAACTTGGAGGTGGATCAAGGAAGGCAAGGTGCTGAGCTGCCACTTCTGCAACAGCTGGAAGGCAAAGCTGGAAATTAAACCCCGTGTTTCAGTGCTGGGGCTATGCTTCATCGCAGAGCATTCAAGGTAAATCTGCTAATTTACACTTGAGTTGGATACATCCTTCTGAGGTATCCTTTATTATATGTTTTGTTTAATTATTTTATGTCTGCAGGTTGTATGTGCATACTCTAACTCAGGAAAAAAAAACCATATAATTTTCTCTATCTTCTACTATTGTAAGTTTTTATAATACAACTACCATACAAGGCAATGTTAGCAATTCAATCTCCAAGTTATTTTGGGACTGTTTTTTCGTTTTGTTTGTTTGGGGTTTTTTAAACATACCTCATGAGAATCCAACAGAGATTTCAGATTTATTAATGGAACACTAATGGTCTTCACAATCCTTTTAGGAAGAAAAAAATACATTTTTAGAACAAGTGAATATTGATCATATTGCTGGAGTGACTCCGTGGGGGAATACAAGCACAATAAAATGGAGATCAAAGTATATCTCCTGAATTCCTAATGCACTGAGAGGTGGCTGTGCAATTAATGCTTGTTTAAGTCAAGACAGGTCAGGTGATTTTACAGTCTAGGTGAAATCCCAGCCCTTCTAGCTAGAATATAACATGACATTTTATATTGCTTCAGTGGAACACACGTCAATAAAATCAAGGTTTACTGTCAGCACAAACTTTAAGTGATTAGAATTTTGTCCTATAACTTGGAGAACACCATGAATGAGAGATCTGTCTGCAACTCACAATTAGTAAGTCACCACCTTTCCTTCTAGGAGCTCAGCAAGGGTGTAGGCATTTGGAATGAGGCACTGCAGGTTAATGTGCAAAGCAAGTGGGAGGCTGTGAACTCCTGAACTTTTATGCTTCAGCCTGACACAGAGCCACTCTCCCAGCCATCAGTAGATCCTCTTCAAAGGCACAGGAGAACCAAACTGCCCCCCTATACCTCTACTTCACACTTCTCCTCTCCATCAGAACCATACTTACTTCCAGGCATTGCTCATAGTCCTCCTGTTTCTGGCTTTTCAATGCTCTCCCCCATTCCAGGTACTCCTGGGCACCTCTCAAACCTATGCAAATACAGTATCAGCACCCACATAGTAATTCACATTCTGTCTCACTTTTTCTCCTCCAGTCTGCTTCATCAGGCTGTCTAATTACAGACACTGAGTCTTTTGACTTCTGAACTTCTAGACTGCATGGGATTATTCTTTTCAAGTATTTATTAGAAGTGTATGGAAAATAAGTTTTGTTTGTTGCCTTTTTTTTTTAATTAAAGCTGAGATTTCAGCATAGTGAAAAACTTCAGAAGGTATTTTCAGAAAAACTTCCAACAAGATATTCATTATTCTTAACTCATAGCCACTGCACAGTTCCTTTCCCACTCCTTTCTCTCTCTTTTTTCCCATCCCTGAGGAACCTGACACAGGGTGTTAGTGGAAATGTAAGGAAAGAAATTCTCAAGTCCTGCAAAAATGGCCATGAAATGTCACTGGACCACAAAGGAACAATAAGCAATAAGATAGCATAATGGGAACCATGGAAACTTCAAGCTGTATTTTTATTTTAAAAGGAGATTAAATGCAGATCTCCTCTGAGGCTCTCATACCACTCCAGCTGGGCTTGAGCACAATTAATGTTTCAATTATTATCTGAATGTGCTGTTCCACAAGACAGACTGAGCCAACCTAAAAGCCTACTGCCCCTCAAGGAGCTGTTCTGTCCCATCTTCTCCCTGTCCAATTACTGCCACTGCTTACCTCCCAAATGGTACTAGTCCTCCACAGTGGGAAAATTCAGCTCCCTGAACAGCTCAACCACCAGCAGCATCCCAGGGAAACATAATAAAAAAGGAAAGGAAAGAAAGCAAAAAAAAAAATATTTACACCTCAGACAAGAATCAGTCTGAGCAAAGAGCTGCGACTGGGACCATGTGGAGCAGTGTGAGAGAGATTAAACAACACAACAAGCCAAACCACAGCTGAATAGCTGAGACCACCCAGAACACCAGTGTTTGCTCTGCTGGATTTTTTTTTTTTTCCCAAGATCGGCTTCTTACTGTGATTTTTGTGCAGGAGTAAGTGGCTGGTAACAGGAGAGTCAAGGGTATACAACTAGAAATAAACACAGAGGCTGAAAAAGACCAAGCCTCAAATACAGTTTTTTCCCTATCTCAAGGCAAGAATCACCTCTTGCTTCACCCCTAGTCCTGGGTGCATGCCTGCTGCAATAACACTGCTTTTTTCACCTCCTACCACCACTGTTCCTGTAAGCATTGAAGCTATGGCTCCATAAACATGAGCAAGTTGCAAAATGAAAGACAAAAGATTTGCAAATTTATTTGATTTAAATTCTGTCCATTTCAATAGCATCTATGAAATTTCTGCAGCAGCTGGTCTAAGAGAAGTGTGAAAATGTCATTCGTTTTCTATGTACAGATTTTAGGAAGAAAGTTTCTGGAGCACAAGTGCATATTACATATTCACTGCACAGTACTGAATTTGATTACATGGTGCCAGTTACACATTTATGAAAAAGGTAGGGATGTAAAACACCAGAACCAGTTCACAAGTGTAGGATATTTTTGTACTATTTGTTATCTCATTAAAATTATTTCTACCGCATTCTATCATTTCTGCATTAATACAAGGTTGTTTTAAACAGAGGGATGAAATATAGCCAGAATAGTTAGGATAATCCCCAGGAGAAGACAACTGAGGGGTAAGGACTGGGGATGGAGCATATCAGGACATCTGGAGACATATTAAAGGTACAAGGAGTTGTTCAAGCAGTCCCAACTCATTTGTCCACACTGCTCTCAAAACTCTCCTGGACTGACAAGGCTCCGACACACATGCAGGGGCAGAAGATTAGGTGCTTGTGGTAAGGTTTTTGTCAAAACCGGAGGTATCCATGGATAACCAGGTCCATGTGCTTGTTGTTTAAATGCCAGCCATTGTTCATTAGGTACAGGATCCCTCTTGTGAGCTTGGACAGAGAACCCAGGCAGCATCAAAGGCTTTTTGTCCTATGTGCAATAGAAATAACAGTGAAAAAGCAAAACAAAACACCCTTTCCCTAGGTGGTTCACAGTTTAATGAAAAACTACAAGGAAGTAACAAGTAATACACTTTGGAGTTGGACTTAATCCACGTGTGTCCCTCTCAACTCAGAATATTCTGTGACTCTACGAAGTGAGGAAAAATGCAAAGGATGAAAAGCCAGGATAACAGGTAGTCACACAAACATCTGAACTTGGGGCTCTTAAATAAAACAAAAAATCAGCTCTCTCTATTCCAGTTTTACACCATTATTTTTATTTCACTTGACAAGTCTCAAAACAAATCAGTGGAGGGGGGACCACCTCTTGGGGGATGTTTCTTGTTGGCTACCTCAGGAATCTGTCCAGGTCTCAGTGCTTTCCAGAGCTGCTAGCAAAATTTGAAACAAGAGTCATACAGTTGTAATAACTTAGATTGATGTAAGTAATTTGGTTAGAGCCACGTGGTTTAACATGCCTGAACACAGTTAGGAGCAAAGACCACTGTTACTCTCTTTTGACTCCACATTTTCTTCCAGCACCACTCCTCTCCTGAATGCTGTGCACCACACTGCATGCATGACCAATGGAGCAGAGACTCCTTTGCAGAAGAAAGGCAGACAGGGAATGATGTATTCCTCCTATGGACAGCATTAGTGAAAACATAAATGAAATGTTGCAGCCAGTTCCACTGCCATGCTCCAGAAACAGTGTTTACCACAAAACTTTATGTGAACTCAGAAACTCACATGTAGTGGTAATAGCTGTTGAGAGAATCTCAGACCACTTATCTAAGAGAAAATTAAGGGGTGACAACTCAAAACTGCAGCTGATAGAGGTACTTAAGTGTAAAAATGAGGATGTTAATACATCGCTGGTGAGGTTCCAAGGTTAAACCAGTTCAACTGATGAACCTTTGGAACAATTTATTTACTGGTGTAGCGGCTTCTCCATCACTGAACTCTTAACATGATGATGAATCTTCTTCTCAAAGCCAAGCTATAGCCCACAGAAATATTATGAAGCAGAACTTACTGTCATGGAAGCAATCACACCAGATACTACTTCTTATCTTCATTAGCTATTAATAACTATTATTTCCATTATAAATGAACTATATTCTTCTGGGCATCATGAAATCCATCGGGAAACTTAGATCTGAAGGCAACATGCAGATACAGCAAAGCAGGAAGAATGCAAATATGTAAAAAACTAATTTAGCCCACCACACCTCTACAGTACGAGAAATGCACAAGCAACTTACAACAGGGAGAAACGTAAGGGGGGGGGGGGGAAGTTTCATTTTCATCCCTGCAAACAAAAACAAGACGCCTTTCTAGCTGTGCACAAGCTGAAAGAAAAAGGAGAAAGAAGCAAAGAGATGCAGTCATAGACACACAGGTGACACTTTATTTAGAAAGTTCTGTTTCATTGTAAATTACTTTTCCTTACCTGGGCTCTAGAACATTAAGAATAAATAGGTATGGCACCTCAGTTAATAGGACAGACTGCTACTGTGTCCTTCTTCTAGCATGGAGCTCCAGTTGCTTAGTAAAATTTTACCTGCAGCTTCTCTTTATTTGGGCAGAGGGAGAAAGTTGAATCATAGGCACAGATACAAATATCTTTATGGTGAAGGGGCTTTGACAGCTGAGGCACTCTCAGAGACTCTTCTTCCATTTCACAGTTACAGAAACAGCAGGGACAACAGGACTCAACAGTAAAGGTTTGCTGTTTTGTTTCCCCTCCTCAGTGAGAAAGGTGTATTACAGAAAAAAGTGTTTGTAGATACTGTTTCATATTTTTACAGAGTTGAGTATCTTAAATACTTAAGGCATTTTATTTATTGTACAGCATTGTGTTTTTTAACTCACTCTACATCTACACCATTATTCTATGGAGATCTGAGTCCCAGCAGGACTGAAAATGCCACCACATAATAAAGCTTCCTCGAAGCAACCAACAATAATTTGCATTTCCCTGTCCAGCAATTTGAAACTACTTTCTCATGAAAATACTTATTCTTTAAAAGCTTTGATGATTTCAATCTTAAAAGATTCCTGAGATAGTGGGCACTTGATTTTTGTGAGACTGCCCTAAGTATTTGGCCAAAACCAGCGCAAGTATAATTGATGCAAACAGGAAGCTTGTTAGCAGAGGTTTTATTGTGTCCGTCTGAGTAAAAGCTCATTGTCTGTTCTGGTGACAGTCCATCAGCACACGTCAGACAGTGCTGTCTGGGACAGTGCCAGCTGTGCCAGCTGTGGCCGAGCGCTGCTGAATGTCTGTCTCTGGCAGGGTGTCTGTGGCGTGTGACTGTGGCCGAGCCCCAGACTTCACTGCATGCACTGCGTAGTTCAGGCTCGTGCTCTCCACCCAGCTCCAGGAGCCCGAGAGCGGATTATACAACATCCCATTCACGGTCCTGACTGAAAAGCCATCTAGGAAAGAAAGAAGCCATATAAAGCAAGGGATGTTCCTAAATATTGTAAGTCACTGCAACATCAAATTCTTTAGAACAGCAAGTCTGAAACATGCTTCTTCCTCTGGGCTGGGGAGGAAGCTGACCTTTGTCAGACACCCCCACATGCAGTGCCACTGGCATCGCTGGTGACAGCAGGTCCTGCTCCTGGCAGTGGCTGCAACAGCTCTGTGCCAGGCCATGCACCACCAGCAGTACAGGGCTCTGCTGAAAACCCCAGCCTCACACCTCCTCATCTGGCTGACTGATAACATTTTCTGTAGGTGGAAACATGCTTCAGGTTGACATCACACGCTCCAGAATCAAAATCTGAGCACATCTTTGCAAGGATTCTTCAGATTCCCTTTAGGAATGGGAAAATGTAAGAAAAAGGCACATGAATGCCATCAAGGACTTGGTGCAAAGAAAGAGTGATTTATCACTCCTGGCTGAGCAGCACTCAGTTCACTGCATGGATCTGCTGTGTCCCAGCAGGATACAGGATGGAAGGCAGAAAACAAACACCCTATCAAAACAAATCACTGCACTGCACCTGCTTCTCCTTTCAAAGGAAGAACTGAAAGAACCACCGGTATGTGAACCAGTTATTAGTCACATTCCTTATGGCATCACTGCAAATTGCCAGGAAAAGACCTTGCCAAGAGAACAGCTCCACTCATTGCAGTGAAGTAGAGCAAAGTTAAATATTTGGTGAGAGGGTTTTAAAACCTCTGCGGTGAAGGAGGGCAATGGGCAGAAGTCTTCCCAGCTCAGTGCTTTGTCTATTTTAAAAGCAATCAGACCAGGGTAATTTAATTAGAAATTATTAAAATCAGTACCACAGAGTTCCTCAAGAACTGACAAATGAATTTGTGGTAGGTTTCATCTTCGTATTTTGGAAGAAATCTTTTAGTAACATAATATGAATAGAGAACATGGAGCAGCAAACCAAAAATAAAAACGCCTCCTCCCAAAGGAAAGGCAACAAACAATGCAGTGGCAGCAGTGCAGCCCCAGAGTGCCAACACAGTTATTTCCTCAAACCTGACCTAGAGCTTACAAACCACTTCAGAGCATACATTCTGTCACCAGAACACAATGGAAAACTGGATTTTTTTATTTAGGCTGTTTAACAGAGGGCAGCTGCAACAGTGATTTTGTTCAAGTAATCACTGCATTCTTGGGATTCCATTTAATTTATTTTATGCAAAATCCAGTAAGTAGCAGTGTCTTTAAACCAGGAATGATACTCCTAATATACAACTGTTAACTCAAGCAGGAAAAGCTGTGTTCTGTTGCTAGCACTCACCCCACCTAACTTATCACTTTGCCATTTCTACAGGGACCATTTGGATATCTCTCTGCATTCCCACCATCTGGCCTGAAACTTACTTGATTCCAGCAGGCGCTCCAGCTCTTCAGGGGGAACAAATTTTTCCCATTCATGTGTTCCTTCTGGTACAATCCCCATTATTTTTTCTGCAACCACAATTCCCAGGACATAGGACAATTGTGTTTTATTGATTGTTGTAATGAATAAAGAACCTTCAGGCTAATTAAAATATTAAAATGTTCAATTAGAAGAATATTTCATTTTTAAATAGTAAATTTAATCACATTAATCACATTAGGACAAATAATTTGTCTATGTCAAAGTCTACACAATGCAAGAAGTAATTTCATCCCAGGATAGATAATTTATAACATTTTAATACAAGAAAGAATATAATGTTCTAACATTATGTCTCAGGAATCTTCAAAGAATCAACATAATCAGGTCTTGGGTGGCCTAAAAACTATTCCCTAGCCCAAAGAACACCTAGAAAAGTCACTTATAATATTTCCTGCCAAGGAAATGGATAAATAAAAGCATATACAATATCTATTGTTAAAAAAAAAAACAAAACAAAAAAACAAAAACCCAATGAAGCAAAAAAACAAAACAATACCGCAAACCACTTTTTTAATTGAAACCAAAGTAAAATGTGAAATGCTTCCTTAATTTTTGAGACGACTGGATGCCATGCCATGCTTGTTTTAATAATTACATGGGCAAAGAAACAAAGCCAGAAACAAATTCTAAGTCCTTATAGGACTGTTTGTTAAAAATAAGGGATAATTTCTTTGTCCCTACCAGGCTAAAAATTAGTAGTGCATTCCACTGAAATAATTTATATTTCTTCTGATGAACAAAAAAAAAAAGAGATTAAAGAAAAGCTCCCACTTGTGTGCTGAGCCTACCATCCTTCTTTGCAAATGAACTAGTATCAAGATGAATAACCACCTGATAATCTCCAAAGCTTAACTAGGAACCTTTAAAAGCAATCCAGGATCTTATCTGATGTGATGCCAGTGCTGGAAAAAAATCTTGTGTCAGAAACATTATTACAGAGTTCCCATGCACTCTGAGTCACAGCTGTCCATCAACAGTAGCACTGCAACATTTTCTCTCACCTGAGTGAAATCAGATGCATGGGGATTTCTTAAGGTCCTGATGAAATGCAAACCTGCAATGCTAGGTAATGCCTTAACACTTTTCTGAGGCTGAGTTGGGGAAATAAATTTACCCTAACTGTGGTTACTGAATTTGGGAAGATGCATTCTTCATGGAGAAGAATGGAAGGCACTTCTGAAACATACTTCTGACTTAGTGGAGAAATGTGTGCAGATGTGTTTTCACACTCCTTTTAAAAAGCCATAATAATAAAAGAGAATAAATATTACCAATAATGAAAGCAAAAACTCTCTTACCTTTAACACCTGAGAGCAACACTTGATAAACGTTTCAAGGTCAGCCACATGCTCCACTACTTCAGAAGCTACAATTACATCAAAGGTTTCCATAGACTCTTCCACAATCTCCTCCAGTGAACTCGACTTGTACTGTATTCTCTTGGCCAGGACTGGATCAAATGACTT
Organism: Promerops cafer; assembly: GCA_013398275.1. Taxonomy (NCBI): domain Eukaryota; kingdom Metazoa; phylum Chordata; class Aves; order Passeriformes; family Nectariniidae; genus Promerops; species Promerops cafer. Next base: position 137,642 of record VZSE01012609.1, on the reverse strand, counting down.
GTGCTGATCTGCTGTTCTAATGTTGTCCTCCACAGGATCAATTCCAGTAACTGAAGCTCCCAGTCTACCTAAAGGCTAATAAAAAAGAGTGTAATTTATTCTCTGCATGAAAACAATTTACTTAAAGGTTTCTGAAACTTTGCAACATACATACAAGATGCAGAGAGCATCAACACGAAACAAACAACAGTAAATTACGAGCTCTAAACTGGCAGTTTTATTTTAAATGTTTATTAAAGCAAACCCTTAGATTTGGGAAAGATGATGTTAATTTTCTTAGAAAATTATATAGTGGACTATACACACATCTAAATTGTCTTTTAGAATAATTTGTTCTCAATCAATTTTGTTACACCAAATAAAGATTTCTTCCACTACTACTCTCTGATAGAGGAAAAACAAAGGGGGAAAATCAACACAGTAATTAAAGGGGGAAAACAATGCCGTATTTAATTACCGTCATTACTTTCTTCAACATCCACCTGTAATGGTAAATCCTCATATCTTTTTAATGGTTACTTAATATATGATTATCTCTGGGACTTTCTCACTGCTGAGAACTAAACACTGATGTTTACTAGGATAGCATCAGCCTTGGCTGTCACTCAGGTTTCTCCAGTGTCTTCTTACTCCAAGGTTAACACCTTAGTCATCACCTCTTCTGAAACTGAAACAGGCTGTAGAACATGACCACATGTATGATATTCCAACCTGAAATTCACCAGTTGTTCAGCCTGAGAAGGTGATGCAGCACACCAGTTTTGCCAGCATTGTTGGAGAGACCCCTCTCACAAGACTACAAGATTTTGCTCAAAAGAGGAGAAAAAACAAAGAAAACATGGGAGATACTCAGGTCCCTTTGTAACACCTCACTTCAGATGCTGATGAAGTTCCCAGAGTAAGTCACCCAGATCTGTAACCCTAAATTCACAAGCCATCCCTGGTCTATTGATGGGACACAGCACTGTTCAGAGCCTGTGTGGACTGCGTGCCACCACAAACAGTAACTTCTCAGTCTCAAGTTTGTGCGGTCTTCTCTGGAAGCCACTGTAACATCCTGTACCACAGCAATCTCTACTGACACAGGAGAGGTATGATTTGGATGCTTGATGTTATTCCATGAATTTCCCATGGGATCAAACCAAAGGTGAGAATCCTCACCCCCATGTAAAACACTGAAGATAAGCAATTCAAATAAATGAATGTGTAAGAACAAGCTTATAACAAAAATTGATTCTTTGGTAAGAGGATGTCATGATTCCAAATATTTTTGCCTAGACTCAGAAAATAAAAAAAGAAAAATAAAGAAAGAAATATTCAAGGACTTCTTCATCATTCTTCCCCTCTCCTTTACTTTGCAGTGCTTGAAATCTCATTTTCCTGATTTAGAATCTCAGAATTTTAGGATTTCTCATTACCAACTCCCTCATCCTCTGTAAACCACCACCACTGTGCTAATCAAATACTCCATGGGTTTTTTTGTAAGAGTGCACTGCACTCTACTCAGTAACTAACATACCATAGAAGAGAAAAGGCCCTCCTTGGAGGATTAGAAATAAAGCAGTGTAATTAGTACAACAATTCAAATACCTTGCACGTCTTTTAACAAGTAAACACAGAGCCCACTGTTTCTTACCTCACTCAGCAGTCCTCCACCGCAGCCCACGTCAAGAATCTTGATTCCAGAAAGTGGATTTCCCAGATGGTAATTACTACTCATGCTCAACAGAGTATCTCTGAAAGAAAAGGGATGTGATTAAGGTTGAACCCACAAGGTGCTTTAGTAGATGCAATATACAGTTATCTTAAGTACTGGTAATTGGCTTTTTATTACAGTATTTTCTGAGGTCATACAGAAATAGTACATATTAAAAAAAAAAATCTGCCTTCAAAACCATACCTAATAAATGGCACTCTAATATCATTCATAGAATGAAGGGCTGCATATTCTCCTTCTTCATCCCACCACTTATGTGCAAGGAGCTGGAATTTTTTCATTTCCTTTGAATCCACTGATGAGTGTGAAGTGCTGAAAGGTCTCTTCATAGTGAACCTAAATAATGAAAGCTGAATGTCATTAAACCAATACTAATATTTCATGTCAGCTGAAATATGGGAGAAACAAATACAGCAGTGGAAAATGCAAAAAGGTAAAACTCATGTTTCTTTAGAGATTCAAGTTACACTTGTTTAGAAGCATACAGATATTATAAACTTTATGAGTAACATATCTTCCCAAACAGATGGCTGCATGCCTGTAATTTTTAAGTTGGCAATTAGTGAAACAAGAACAGGCGACATCAAGCATTCAAACGTGCGAGATATAAAAACGTCTCAACATGACACTGTCACGAAGTCAAATTAAACTGTTACAGGAAAGGGCAGCCCTTATCACACAGGGTTATTTTAGACACAATACCTACATGTTGCTTTTCATTTCAGTCAGAGAGACAGGCAACGTACTACTGGATTTCAGTTGTCTTTTCCTGTTGTAGTCCTGAAGGATACCTCTCAGACCTGTCCAAAAAGACAGATCAGCATGGTCATCTGCATAAATAAAAGAAAACCAAATGGAAAACAACAGCTTCACAAGAAGTCAGAGGCAAAACACATAGTTTTAAGAGTGCTGCTCTAGCAGAATACTAACCATGCAAATCTTTGCACATTTGCTCACCATTGTACTTACAGAGTTGGGGATTAAATAAAAGAATGTATACTAGTTCACCACCTCTGTACTCCTCATATTACGTACAATGCTACGTTCAGAGACTGAACGGAAGAGCTTTTTAGGCAACTGAAATGTTTCAGTTAGTGCGAATTTCCCCAAAATGTTTACTCTGCCCGAGAGCTGTGCACACACACACACTCAGCAGCTCTGGGTTTATTATGCGTTGGAATGAGACATACACAGCTGCACACTCATTTTGCATTGTACGAACCGGTAAGGAAACCTAAGCAAAAAACCCTCACGGACGGTGCACAGACAGGCCAGGACAATATCCTGCAATTGTTCTCCACTCCTGCTTAGCCCACGCAGGGCTCTCCCTAGCACGGCGAACACTCGCTCACATTCAGCTGCTGCCGGGTCACCCCCGAATCATAGCAATACCCCACTGTACCCCGAGTAAACCACCCCCTGAAGATGGTTTTAGGCCGCAGTGAGCGATGGAGCGATGCAGACACCTCTAGACTACAAAGGAGGCGGCAGGGGAACACCACCTTCCGATGACGCTGACGCTGAGTAGGCCGGGGGTGCCGTGGGAGGCGGCCGGCAGCTGCCAGACACACGCGCGGGGCCGCCGCCGGCCGGAGGTTTGCTGGGCCCGGCTGTGAAGGAGCCGGCGAAGCGAAGTCCCGTTACGCCGCCCCCGCCGCCGGCCACGCCGGGGCCTTGCCGGCCGCGCCGGAGCCCTCCCGCCCGCTCTCCCGCACC
>VZSE01012609.1:105315-134194 GCA_013398275.1 Promerops cafer | reverse complement strand
GGCTGCCTCGCCGGGCGGGCGCCGGGAAGGTTCCGCCCGGCGCTGGGGCCGGTGCGAAGGCCAAGCCCCTACTGTGGTACTGAAGCCAGGGCTTCAGCTGGAGTAACTCTGCTTAAATGTGTGCCCCCTCATTCCCGTGTCTTGGAACACGAAAAGACCTGCAAGCAGAGGCTCTTTCGGAGGACACAGCGACGAGCCCACAGCTTTCAGTCCCTTTCATTACCAAGAAACATACCGGAGATGCAGGGCAGGCACAAAGTGCAAGAGTCCTCGCTTCGGGGCAGGCTCAGGAGGGAAACGATCCCGGCAGCCGGCACTGCGGCCTGGAGCAGAACCTCTGCACTCCAGCATGGCTGGGCCTGGGGCAGGCTCCTCATGGGAACCATCCAAGCTGGCATGCTGCTGCCTCTCGCAGAGGCTGCTGCCTCTCGCAGAGGCTGCCGTGTCCCTGTTTGCAGATGAAGTCCAGGCTGTGGCCCAGGAAGGAGAAGGCGGCTTTCCCTGCTCTCTCGCAGGCACTGCTGCCCAGGGCCCCAAAAGGAGGTGAGCGGCCCTGGCAATTCAGGGCTGACACACACAAATTGAAAATAATTAAGCCAGTTTTTTGTAAAGATTCGTTTTCTGACACTTTATTGAGCTGCAGGTCCAACAAGAACACCCAGTGAAAACCAAAGCTGCGTAGAAGGCAGCAGTGCAGAGCAAGGCAAAGGTAAGCCGTGAAAGCAGAGCTGGCAGCGCTCCTGTGCCTGCCAGGCAGAAGATCACAGGCTCCCAGCCTGGCTGTGCAGATCCTGGCACCCGCAGGCAGGAGGCACGGCCTGCACAAAGCCAAGAGCAGGAGCATTCTCTAGGGTGCAGGAAATTTGTAGTATAACCAGTCCTGGCTTGACTTCCCTCTAGTGCCAGCCTGCTTTATTGAACTGACTTTGCTTGGTACTACAACCCTCACTGCTTGAAATCTGCCTGTTTACAGGTCTCCTGTAAATACAGTATAATTCATGTAGTAGTTGAAGTCTGGACTATTTTCTTTTTAAAGCTAAATAAGGACTGACGAAAGGGCTCAAAAAAGCTTGTCTTGACAGCAATTAAATATATGGCAAACCTGCTTAGTATGTACCTGCCTCACTTTCCTACTCACCTGCTTTCTATCCAACAAAGCTCACAGTGCACTGGAGTTACGAGTCATTAATAACACCTCAGAGCTACTGCAAAAAAACAGAGCTCCAACAAATCCTTTATACTAGGATAGTCTCCTTAAGAGACAAAACTAAGCCTTCCTTCAAAGCATGAATCCACGTATTATTCAACGTTATTACTTGTCATTCATTTAGCAAAGCAAACGCAAAATGTGAGCAGGAAAGCCAAACCTTATGTTGCCATTGCTTTTATATTTGTGATTTTAAAATAGCTTACAAGCAAGTAAATACATGCACACTGGCAATGTATTCTACTTAACAGGACAAGCTTGTTTGAAACTAGAAGTAGCTACTCCATGAGACAGAGCCTCAAATACAGAACAGAGTTTTTGTTATTGTGCCATATCTCAAAACACATGTAGTTGCTCAATCTTCAAAGTCAGAATATTTGCTACTCTTTTTTGGCCTATCCATGGCCACAGGTAATTCTTGTTCTTACATGGTGTAGCGGGCACCTTGGGGCACATACTGACGTTGGCTTGATTGTATTCACCTTCAGAACAATTTGCATGGAAATCATTATTCATTTGATTCCACACCATCCCTCATTTATTAAAAAAGTTTTCAAGGGAAATGCCTCCAAATGTCATGTTGCTGCACGACATTCAAAATCCTATGTGTATTGCTTTCCTGTAGTGCACTGAAATGTTTTTGCAGCGTTCATTTTAAAACCATACATTCCCATTTTTGTATGTATTTGCACATTTTAGGATAACTTCAGATGCATGGAATTAAAAAGGCAGTTGTTATTTTTTGGTGAAAGACATTCCTAAGGGGAGTTTCCAAAGCCCAAAGAAGTTTCATGTATGTGATGCTGACAAGAGTACCGACGTGTATTTAATTACTGAGTGAGGAGTAGGCCATTATAGTAAGATTTCTGAAACAGTTAAATACAGAGATCGTATGCTCTTTTTATTGGCATACAGTCACTACCCATAGAAGTGCATTTGTGTCAAAAAATAATTTTCATATTTACAGGAAGTGACAGAGTTCCAGTTGTTGGCAGAGTATATAAAGCTTTTCATACACAATCTTTTTTATTATTAGACAGAGAATATAAAATCTGAACTGAAAATCAAATTCAATGCATCCTGGAAACTGTATTCCTCAACAGCTTTTCTTAAGCTTATTTCTAGTTTCTTTCTGTCTCTCACACGACATCCTTCTAGGACATCTGAACTGTTATGCTACCTACTTTCCAAAAATTCCTCACTCTTACCCACAGCCAATAATGTAGTGAGATTGGATCAATACATCATTACTTATATTCCTACCACTGCAAGTAAAAGTTGTGGGTTGTAAATTATGCCTTATTTTACTAATAAATAGGACTGCTTACTCTATGTGAAAGATATAATTGAGGGGGGGTGTTATAATTTATAACTGATTATTTATCTGTAACAGTGTTTTGATAAACATGCATGTATTCACTAGCAATTAGCTTGCTTATTAAACACATAGTTAAAATCTATTTCTTTGCCCTGAAGCAGTTTATTTCTGCATCTTATTTATGAAAAAAAATACAGTGGAAAAAAGCTGCACAGCTGAATTCTGATTTAGTTAAATGGATTAATCTGTTCATGAAGACATGCTTTGCAAGTTGCCTGTACTAGTATAATTTTTTTCTTAGAAGATACAGCCAATCAAAGAGAACTTACTTTGATGTTAAGCCTTTTACCTTTTTCACAGCTGCTGTCATACCAGACCTTTCAGGCACAGATCTCTCCCAGAATTTATGTTCTTCTGTAACAGTCACTGGCCTAGAGTTGGGTACTGTTGGTTTGTTTTTTAACTTACATTACTTCACACTCTTGTTTCTAACAGCAATAGTCAATTTCCTTAAGTAGGTAATCTGTGACCTCTTTCACTTTATGGTAATATTAAAATCAAAATTTTAGTGGCATTGCTAATACATCAATGTATCAGCTTTACACGAGTCACAAGTCTTGTGACACTAAGAACCAGCTTTAATATTCACTATGCATTTAATGCACGTGCCAAAATGTTAAGTTAACCTATTGTCAGTTTTCCAATGTGTACTGAGTGACATTTATAAACATGCTCCATAAAAACATTTAAAATTCTGAGATGCATGTAATATCCCTGAACATTCAAAGATCTCTCTGAAAACTGGGTGAGGAATATAGTTCCAGAGCTTAACACTGCCACATGAGATCATTTAATCGCACATATTCCTAATGGGGTTCAGTCAGCTTGTATTACAGTGACCCATATTTTACACACACAGCATATAGTACCAGCTAGATTAAAAAAAAAAAAAAGTTATTAAAAAATCTATTACACATCTCTAAAGAAAAATAAGATGTCTTTCCTCTGTTCTTCCACACCCCCAATAAAGTAATCTTATCATGTCCATGGATTACAAGTGTTGCACGTTAAATCTTTTTCAAGTACTTTAAAAATCTGTTATACCAAAAAAGCTGCCTTTTTCTTTTTTTTAAGTACTTTCTACCATTTACCACAAAATTCAGGTGCAAGAATTTTAAACAAAAAATGAACTAAAGAGCTTTATTGACATCACAGTACATTCAATAGTAATTTTAAGAACATTACAGCTGAAAGAGAATGGCCTGTTTTATAGTCTTAATAAGCACTACCGTTCTTGAAAAAATGTAATACAAAGAAATCCTATTATTCTGAGCAGCATTTCGAAAAAATACACCTATTTACAAATAAAAAAAAGGATTCTGGTTTCACCTACATAGCCACAATGTGCCTCTATAATGAGACAAGCCTTTTATAACTCATGGAATTTTTAAACGTCATAGCACTGGTGCCATAAATTCCTCAGCGTTTACGACGAAGAGGAGTTGTTGATCTGAAAAATAAAGGAAAAGGGGGAAAAGTTAATTGGAAAAAATAAAAGACCCCCAAACCCACACACACTTTAGGCTTAGTAATTAATAGTTTTAAAAGATTTTCCAAAGTTACTTTTGCCTAAGACAAAAAGTTTAATAAATACCATACTTTATTAAAAAGGTTCATATGCCGTACACATGAAGACGAATATAAAAAAACTTTTTAAAAGTCAGACAAAATACTTAAAAAGTATACTACCTTGATCGTGACTTAGACTTGTGTTTGCGGCTTGCCTTCTTACCAGACCTTTGCGATTTCTCCATGGAGCATGACCGAATATGCTTCGATTTCTTAGCCTTCTTTTCTTTACTGCTTCCTGGTGATTCAGAACTACTCCTTGCACTAGATTCAGAGCCTGATCGTTTTTTGCTATCTTTGGTAGTTATTTTTTTACTTTCTTGTCTGGAATCCTGTCTTATTATTTTCACACATATTGAATCACTGCGAGAGAAAGTTCTTTCGCTGTCTCTTTTTCTCTTTAATCTACTGTCGTCATGATTGCCAGCCTTACTTTCTTTTTCCTCTTTTTTGGGCTTATCTTTTCTTTTTTCCTGATCTCTCTCCCTTTCTCTGTTCTTTTTTTTGTCTTTATCTACACCTCCGCCCTGCTCCTTCTTCCTTTCTTGATCTTTACCCTCACTTTTATGTTTGTGCCTATTTCCAGTAGGGCTTCTACGCTGGTCTTCAGCCTTACGTCTGTCCCTGCTCCTGCTGCGGCTCGCACGGTTGGCCCGCCGGTCTCTTGAGCGGCTGCCGCTTCTACGTCTATCCCAGCTTCTCTCTCTCGAAGGACTCCGATTTCTCCGCCTCTCCCCTCTTTCAGCACTGTGATTTCTACTAGATCTTCTCCTTTCCCTTATTTTCTCCCTGCTCCTACTCCTCTCTCTCCTGTTTCTGTGGGAATAACTCCTGCTTCTACTGCGCCTAACTTTATGTGATGGCGTCCTACTGCGACTGTGTCTCTTCTTCCTTTTGGGAGAGGAAGAACGTGAAGTGCTGCGACTACTACCTGAGCTAGTGCTATATGATGAACTGGATACTGTGCTGCTACTGCTGCTGCTCCTGCTATTGCTGCTGCTGCTACCACTGCTAGAGCTTCTTGACCCACTCCTTCCTGTCCTCTCTTTACCCTCTTTTTTGAGTTCTACATCAGGTGCGATTGTATTTGGAGATCTCTTCTTTTCATGAACCATATCTGCTTCAATTTCTTTTGCCTCCTGTGATGCTAAGTTACTATTCTGTTCTTTGTTGATAAATTCATTCATCTCTTTTGAAATTTTTTCATTTTGTAGCTTTTCTTCTGAAAAAAGAAGTACACAGAAAAAAAATGCAATTAATTTGGAGCAATATGTCAGTAATTTCCACACCATTACACTGACAAAACCAAGTTTCCAAGCACCTCTCATAATACTTAAAATTAAAACATTGCCACTATACCAACTACTTAACAAACCACTTTTTTTTTCCTTATAATTCTAGTACAATTGTCCTCTTGGTTTAGAAAAAGTGTAGAGCCCAGTCATTTTAGAAGTCTTGATATTATTTCATGTTTTAGTGGTTTAAGATGAAGTTCTCAAAAACAAATATCCTGGAACACCAGAACTTCCAAACTGATCTAAACACAAGACTTTTTCCTTTTGCAACCTCTCTGCACACCTGATTCTCCCTTTCTCCTTCCTACAAGACTCCTTATCAGTACAGAAGGAAGTACTAATGCTTCCTGCCTTTCTTTGAGCCCTATTCATCTGGGTTTGAGGATTACTGTCTGGTCTGAAGAAGTTGTATTTTTCACATAGTGAGACCCTCAGAGCATTTCCCAGAGGCTTCCAAACTGAAAATTATTTTTATTCAACCTAGGATCCTTTGCATCACTGCCAGCTTTATCTCCCCATTTTAAATTGAATCCAGAAAAAGTAATTGACAGACATTTTTTGGCTAAAAATGGCCTTTTGATGTGGGCCATCATTTCCTGAATTAATTTAGGGAATAAAACTGCATCCAGAAACCCAGAGTGGTCCAAATGGCAGCTAATGGTCAAATTTAACCCAGAAAACAATTTCAGCTGGTCTCTGAGTTATTAGGCAATACAGGCAGAAGCCAGTGTATGTTAGAAGATGCTGTACTGTCCGTTAGAAATCTTCTGCCTTTCCAAAACACTGCTACAAATGAGACTCTGCACTAGCATTCTTAGTATTTTGGATGTATGGAATCAGCTGCTTTACACTCTAGTTTTGTATTTCTGCAAGTAGTCCCATGGAGATGTCTCCACACTCACATCTGGCTTCCTGCACTAGGAAGACAGAGGTCACAGGCTACCACTCAGTCACTCTCCATATGGCTATCCTTTTATGCATACATCTTCAAACTCTCAAAGAGAGACAGGACTATTAAGAAAACCAGAGGTTTAGCTAATCCAGCCTTTTATTAAGGGCTTCCTATGTCTTATTTTCAGGCCTTTAAATAAAAAGTTAAAGGAGGAAACCATCACTTTTAAGTTCTATTGTAATAGCACTTTCTCCTCCAGCCTGTGAACTTGGTTCATGACTTCTTAGCATTGCATCCACCTCTAGACAGCTCTTCAGCACTGGGAGGTGACTGTGCTACCCTTTTGGCCTACATTATTTGTACAAAAGGACAAACCTTACCTCGTACAGAGAAGCAGAAGTAAACCCCTGAGTTTTGGGTTTTTTAAAATTTGAATTAAAAAAACATTATTTATAAATATAGTTTAATACTTTTTTGCTTAAAACGTGTTTCTTTGCCATCAATTTACCTACACTAAGTAGTAAACTCCGTATGCAGTGGCACAGTAAGAAGACATTGTATTATTTACCTTCTAGCTGTTTTTCTAGTAGGAGTTGCTGTTCTCTCTCTTTTCTCCAAAACGCTTCCTGTTTTTGCCTTATTCTGTGTCGTAATTCCTCATCATCAGTATCAGATGATTCAGAGCCTCTGTCACTCCTCTCATCTTCACTGTCTCCTGATCCATAACCACCCAGTCCACCTGCGTGCATAAAGTCCAGTCTATCACGAGGAAAGATTAAGCTTTGTTCTTAATACTTCTGTGAGGCAAAGAGGAGAGTAACATTGCCCTTCCTTCACTTCCTCGTCTCTGAAGAAGTCACTTTATTCTGGTAAGTGCCAGTGGTGTTTGCCAGTGTGTTCAAGGCCCCCGTATCTGCATTGATGGTCACTGTCTGCTTCTACTCCTTCTGGAACAGCTTGTCTATTTTCAGCAAGCAACCACTGTGACCATGGTACTTTTTTCCATTGTATGGAAACCCAAAAAAGCTCCCTGTGGAGACTGTAACAGTGTCTGCCTCTGTATCACCAACGGGACAAAAAATGCCTGGGATCTTTCCCAGAAGACATCTCTGAAATGACTTCAGCTGCCTCCGTAGTCCAAGGCTACAGAAATTCTGAATGCCATATCAATTTTTCCATATGATTTAGAAAACACTGCACTTTGACAGGTATGGAGATGGAATAGAAACAGACTTTCTTCTCCCCCAGAGATATTGGTAACTACTGGACTGATAAGGAAAAAGTCAGTTTAAACATCTGACACGGATTTCTTTCAGTCTGAGGTCCTTAGGATCTTTACTGAGTTAGTTTTGAAACATGAATACTTGTGATGATAACATTCAATCTAATTCATCAATATTCCATGTAATGAACACATAACTGATCACTGACACTGCTGTAGTACATTTTAGATGATAAAAGTCATGTTGTGAGAAATCTCTTGCAGATGTGTCTCAAGCTGGAATTTCAATCTCTCTTTCCTGTGTTGTTTCTGGCAGTATATGATATGGGAGCCTTTGTGTTTATGTAGCTTTTCAATAAAATAATAATTACAAAGATTATAATATTTTTATTTATAGACTTTCACATTACTCTTCTATCAACTTTCCCCTCTGGTTCGTATGGATCAAAACAGAAAAAAAGTATGAAACAGTATTCCTTTCTTTGAAGGCTGCAGTGTGCTTCTGAAACTATCACATTTTGACAAGTAAATTTATCTAAAATTTTTACGTATTTTCAAAATTAGGGCAAGATTCTCATACACTAAGTCACACTGCCTAGTCCTTTACTCCAGCAACTATCCCACTTATATATCAGTAGGATCACCTGTGGAACAAACAAAGGTGCTGATAATGATAAAGTTATCAGAAAGTGACCCATACTCCCAGGCAAATAAAACCTAGTTTCAAAATGCAATTTCTAGAAACTCAAGGCAAAAGTGAAACTCCCCGTTTAAGCCCTCTCAAAAATAAGAAGCATACTTACCGAGTCCAGTGAGGGAAGCCAGTGCACTGGACTGTGCCAGCTGTTTTGCAGGAGCTTTGTATCACATCAACAACAGGAACAACATGTTAACACAAATAGCCACGATTTCATAGTCATGAGTCTATGGTATTGTTAAATCTACTACTATTGCTGTTCTTTGGAGGGAGAGAAGAAACATTAAAAACGCATCATCCATTTAAAACCACTTCTAGATTTTCTGACCATGAAGATTTAGAATTTAACTGCAAATTAACAGTGAACAGAAAAAACCCAAATATATGCTCATAAATCACTTTCCAAGTTACAGCATCTGCACATAATTTTCAACTTCAGTAGTTACATACTTAGATTAACTCTGTTATGTTAAAATATCTGTTCTGTAAGTACAATACATGTTAATAGCGAAAGCAAATTATTACTAATTGAGGACTCAAAGTTCATCTCTTTTCACTTCTGAACAGCTTTGAGATAAAGATGATAGTAGTAAGGAACAGCTACAACTCAAGAGCCATTGACACACAGGTACCATTTTAACGGAAATGAATTGTATGAAAAAAATGGAATAACTCAAGTAATTCACAATACACTGCACAGGACAAGAGTACATGATTACTGGATTTGAACTCTACCAAGCTGGATGCATTATACTGGAATTGTTCTTGAGGGAGAACTATGGAGGTTAAATGTTCTAAAGACATGCAAATACAGAATTTTCGCAGAAGAAACTAAAAAGGAAAAAACCTCCCAAACCCGTCATACCTTTAGTTGCTTTACGGTGAACATCTTTGGCCACATAATAGATTTCTTCATTTGTGACATCTAAGAGAATCTCTGTCAGCAGCATTTTTGTCAGCATCATCTGAAGAAAATTGCATATACAATTAAAGCCCAAAACATCTTGAATAAATGCTGCATTCAAATTATATCCATACAGCTTCACTTCTTTTGATGACTATGAAAGTGGTCTCCTGCACATTTTATTTAATGACTTCTTCCAAAAGACATGACTAAAAAACCAAAAAAAGATTGAAGCTGTTTAAATGTGACCTGATTTCACTTTAAAAATTTTAAAACTTAGAAACTTTAAAGTTTCTATTTTGACTGTGAACTGTGTCTGCATGTATTGCACACAGCTATCCAGGGCACTGATCTTAACATCTAAGATGATATAACAAATGAATATGTAAATCAGAAATGTACTTAGACTGATTCCAATTATTCTTTCAAAAAATAAGGAGTACTTTTCTGACTGGTATGCTGCCTGTAAAGATCATCAGAGATTACTTATATAGCATTTTACTATTACATATTTTCTACAAAAATTGAAATGGTGGTAGCTAGTTCTCCAAGTCATTTATGTCTGGCCACATGTTCTACAAAAATATATTCATCAAACTTAGTAGAATTCAGGACCTTAATTAACAAGGATTCACTTGTACAATTTGTATTCAATTGTGATTTCCAAGTATGAAGGCTGTGCAGACACAGTGAAACTTTTGGTGATCTAGGATTTAGGGTTGTAGCACATCCTTGCAAGAATACATTTCTTAAATTCCCTTTCACAGGAACTGAAGTTGAAGCACAGATTTGAAATGGGTGCATTTAATCACTAGAAGCTTTCAGAAATTTGATAAGTGAAGCAAAACCATAGAATTAATAAAGATCAATGCACAGATTAGAGTCATTACATTCTTTGACTATTGTGCTAAATATGAGTTATGTAACTGATTTCCTTGTTTCTATGAGAAAGACAACATTATGACAAGACATACAAATATAACCCTGCTTTATGTACAATGCATACTGTACCTCTGTTGACAGTATCAGGCATAGAAAACGTGATTTACTTTGATATGCCTGAAAAGTATGAGCAATTAAACAGAAATACTTAGTGAGAACTACATTATTAATACCATTTGATACTCCTTTTCTTCTTCTGTCATTTCTGGTTCACTTTGCTCCTCTTGAGGAGCTGGGGATGGACTCCTGCTGATTTTCCCAACACTTACAGCTTCTGTGTTTTCAGCATCTTCATCTTCCTCATCACTGTCCTACAAGAACAGCATCATACACTTCAGGAAAAGCATAAATATCAAGCTCCTTAGTTTCTATTTTTAATAGTCAGCTTCATTTACTTTGTACTGAAATCTGTATTACAAGTTATCATAAAACCATTTATTTTCTACATTCCTAAAAAATATGCAGGTACATGTACCCACACAAGCTAAGAAAATACTTAGTTGTCAGTTCCCTGCCAGACACATACTTTGGACTACAAAAAAGGTAACTGCTAAAATGAAGGCAATGCAAGGTTTCCTAAATTGGCTCAGTTTAGCAAATACAGGTATCTGAATATTTTTAGCTGCTGATTTGGAATTCTAACTCGCAAAGGCTCTTTTCCAAAAGGAAAAAAAAAAAAAAAACTAATTTCGTCCTTGTTTCTTTGCTACTACAGATCAAATTATATACTTCTAGCTCTTAGCCATTAAAAACTTCAAAACATCAAGTAATTATCAAGAGAGCAGGAGCTTAACCTTACTTTAAACAACCAAACCAATGGGGTAACCAGGAACACAGAGTCTCTCCTTTGAAGAGACTAAAAAGTTGATACCTTTCAGGAAATACAAACCTGAGCAAAAAACAAACCCTTCTACTTACAAATTTACTTCTCTGAGGTAACCGTGGGCCATCCCCTTCTTCAGCCTCCTCACTTTCCTTTTTCTCTTTTTTAGACATCTGTGAACGTTGCTGCTCCATTCTCTCTTTTTCCAATTTTTTCTGTTTTTCTCTTTCCATCTTTTCCAGGCCCTCACGAATCCAGGCAGGCAGAGTTCTACGCTTCACAGCATCTACATAAGCAAGGTTTACAGTTTTGCAAGATGAAAAAACCTTCCCCCCTCCAAAAGGAATAAAAATATCCCCCAAAACAAAGAAGTAAATGCCCCACCCCCATCAAAACAAGTCCCACATCTGATTGTGGGGGAAAAACATTTATAATGGCTTTTTCTTTCCTTGATCTTTTACTTTCTATTAAAAAGAAAAAGGTCTTCACATTTTCCAATTTTTTATAAAACACAGCTTTTACATTTTTTCATTAAGGAGTGGTTAACATGTACCAATCTGGGGAGGCTCCTGCTTCACAGGCATCGCAATAGGTGAACGCTGTCGATCTCTGAACGAGGGTCTTTCCCTTCGATTTTGAGTAGGTGCAGGAGGTGCTGGAGGACCTGGTGGCCCTGGTGGTCCTGGCTGCCAATAAGGTGGGTGAAATCCACCTTGAGGTGGACCAAAAGCAGCCCCATGCTGAAAGAGTAATGCAGTTTATTTTTCTTCACATGGTAACACTAAATGCAGCATGTGAGCAAGTCGGTCTATAAAAATCCATGCAAGTAGGAATCCATGATTTCTATGCTACTGAGATCTCTCAATCTCTTTTACTGTGGTCCCCAAGAAACAAGCTTCCTTTAAATATTTAATGATTAAACTTAGACTTCAGCAGGGATACTTAACAAACCTGGAAGGGCTTCAACCAATCTCCTTTCATATTGTGCTAAACACTAAGCTCTATAATCACCATCCATCTCCATCAGTTCCATGCCAGCTAAGCATCAGAGCATGCAGTTAAATAAGGAGTGTACAAAACTAAGATTTAAAAGTCTAGCTATGTTAGCAGTCTTTTAACTACAGCATGAGAACAAAAATTTAAAGTTCAGCCTTTTATTACATAAGAATTTTGCACTGTGCACTCTCCAGTAATCCTTCACAGATCTTATTAACGTGGATGATTAAAATATTAAATGCATAAATATGCAATTTTAGTACAGATCCTGGGTTCTGGGCAATCTGTATACAATCCAAAAGTTGTAAGTCTTGAGGCATATATGAGAAGCTTTTTATTTAAATATTTACTGCCCAGAAATGCCTAATGAAACTATTTAAGAAGAAAGTCTTTAGGAAAAAGGGTATCGTATCAAATATTCTACTGAGTATTTAAGTCCTAGTACTAAAGCACTCTCCACTAAAATTTCAGGTTAAGCATCTCTCATTCAACTGCAAAATAAATTTTCTGGAGTATTTAGAGAAGCTAATTTTAAGAGTTTGTCCCATGACAATAAAAAAAGTTATAATAAACTCATGTATTGGAAAATTATTGGTTCCCTATTTAACAACATTGTTGAACAAGAGAATTGTAAGAGGAAAAATAATCCAGAAGATAAAAAATAGCCTAGAAGATGATAAAAAAATTTTCTGCCCATCTTCCCTTGTATTTGTTTATGAACAGGAGGTAGGTTTTTAAACAGCTAGTTTGTCATTTGTATCAGGAGTTTTGAAAGAAAAATACTGAAAATAGAGGGAAGATACAAAACTTCTTTGTGTTTAAAGATCTGTGCAATGTGTCCTGCTATTATTAGTGATAAAACCACCTACATGTTTATTATACTATGCAGCTTACATGCCTATATGCCAGAATGAAGAAAAAAGTGGATATGGATTTGTTTTTTTGGAAATACCATTGTTTATTCAAAGAATCACAGTAGATAGATATGGAAAAGATCAATGGATCATCCAGTCTATCTCCCTGCAAACACAGGACTGCTTCCTGTGGTACATTATCTAGCATATTTAAGCATATCTTTCTGAACTTTATTTTTTTTTCCTTCTCCTCTTTTTTTTTTTTTAAACACAAAGCTACATAATGTTAATTTATATACTGGAACACAGTGATTCATTTTAATATTGCAGAAAACAACCATTTGTCATTACTACTGTAGAAAAATAAAACCCTTTGGCCTCTGAACAGAACTGAGAACTTTAAAGTCTCTTCTGTCAAGTGTTTGGTTAAAATGTATCTTAGCAGAAAACAGATTCTGTAGATGTTTGTAGAACTGAAGAATGAAAGTCGCCGCTAGATGATATTAGAGGAACACATCCATTGAAGGGACTCTGCGCGTCTACAATATTAAAGCAACAAATATGTTTCACCTGATAGTCAAACTGGTTCACTGGCCCCATTGCAAAGTTATCGGGAGGTCCCCCAAAGTTGTGATTGTTCTGGTTAAATATATGCCTGTTGTCAGGAGTAAATTCCCCACTGTCCTGACTGTTGCTGTCTTCCGACGGAGGAACAATTTCCATTTGACCTGGGGTTGGAGTCATCCACTGCTGATCTGGAGGTGGGTGAGGGGGTTGGTGAGGCATTCCCCATTCTGTTTAGGATTTAGAATACAATTCAATACCAAGTTAGTATAATTTATATGAGTCACCAATCACTCAGTGTTCTTGTATTTATCACAAGGTTCCTCAAAGCATCACAGAGGGTAAAACAATGAAGGATCTGCAGACTGTATTACACTGTCTCAATTTCTTCAACTAAATGAAGGAAATACAAATAGCTATAGCTGAACTGAAACATGCAGTAGGGGGGACAGGATTGGATGGGCACAGACATCCTGTAAATTTGTTTTTATAAATTCCTAGTGATAGTGAGTTCACCACAAGACTTACAAATTGCTTAAACTGTTAAAAAACTGCTCCTACTTGTCTACGTCAATTTTGAAAGCAAGGAGCTACTTTACAATTTTGCAAAATAGACTTGAAATACCTAGAATGGAAAGAAAATGGTTTTGTAAGCAGCACAACCACTGAAACCCATGCTCCAAAGTCTTGAGTCCTCATAATGGAGGATTTCTTGGATTGCCCAATATCTAGCACAGGTCCTAGAATAAGCTATAGTCATAAGCCCTCAAACATATGTTACAATTGGCTAACAGAGTAAAAAGGGTCTAAGGAATGAAGTAACAGCTTGTGTGGCTGTAATTTTTGACTGACTCCTTAAAAAGACAAAATTTATGTGCACTACACAGATACTTACAGACCGTGACAGAGCTGCCTTATAACTCTCACCAGTAACAGAATTAGTATCTAGCCTCTCAGGTTAATTCCTACCTTCCATCCAGTCCTCTAGTACATTTTTCTAGTTTTTACTATCCTTCCCACCTGCATCATAATTGGATCTATTACTGTAGCAACTAAAAAGTGTTATCATAGCTTTTCTATTTCTGTGAAAATTCTGCTTACTGTAAAGAAATAAAGCTAGAATACACTCTGCCACATAGAGAAGTTAAAAATTCTTACATGTGCCTACAATAACTTGTAGCCTAGTGCAGGTAGGTACAACCTGATGGCTACCTCCCTTTTATTATGCACATATAAGAACTAGTGATAACATATTAAGCCTACTTAAATGTTGCATTTCAATAAATTTGGATAGTGACAGTGAAAACTGGGAGTGTTATTCTTTCAACCATTAACAGAATCAAGCATGAGAAGTGCAGTTTTCCCCAAAAAAGCTGAAGACATGCACATAGGCTTACGATCTTGCTCATACACTTCAAATTGCATTATAGTATAGTGTCATAACCCAGCTTTCAGAAAACAATATCAGAAAAATTCTTAGCAGAAAATAATCCATTTCTATCCCATTCTTATTAGCAGTGGTATCTTGTGAAGTTTTAAAAAGAAAATTAATTTTTGGAAAAAGATGAAGTTTTGAGAAAGTTAAAAATTACTGTAAATAACTGATACTAACAGAAGCGTCCAATCAACTTGAATTTACAATGACTGAAAAATGCTGACAATCAGATACCTAAGTTAAAAAGGGTAAATCCTAAGTATATGAAATATAATATAAAGGTATTTTTTGCACCGAATTTTGCTCATCTCCCTTTTTAAAGATTTTATGACACCTAAAGCCAGCATCAGTTATACTGTGAACTCATTCTACATGTCAAGATCATGCCAGAAGCAGGTATTACACTACAGGAGAGGCAACAGTAGCTCTCTAAGTAGGAGCTGTGATTAATAAGTCAACTGGTAGTTTTGCATTTTAAAGCCTGAGGGACAGGGCACGTTCACACCAAAAAATGTCTGACAGGAATAAAATGAAGAAACATGAAAAAAAGGAATGATCAGCAAGGGAAACAAACCTGGCTGCCACATTCTGTTGAAATTGGGATCCCCCTGAAAATTATTATGGTTGTTTGGACCAGACTCTATTCCTGAAATATCTTGTCCGTTTGGCATCATTCCTTGTTGTTCCACTACATTCTGTTGCCCTGAGGCTTCTCGCTGAGCAATCCATGCTTGAGCTAATGCAGCCCAGTCAATCTGGCCTAAAATAAACAGAGGAAGTTAAAAAGGTTAGAACTCACACATCTGAAGTTTAACACTGTTTCTCAATTACTTGTCTTACTGCTCAAGATAAATGGGCAACATTTACCTTCAGCAAGCACTGTGAGCACCTTTTAAACTTAGTCACAGTGTACAGTAAAAGAAACAAAGCAAATGTCAGTGTACAGAGTTGCTGAAGTACAGTTTCACTGCATAATTTCAGTATGTCATAAGGCATTATTTTACATACACATTAGCATTGAATGGGTGGTAGTAATGCACTTTTTTCATATGTGAGCTAATTTTGACATCAGAAATTAATATACATATCCTTGAATTATAAATTCATGAAGACTTGAGAGTAGAAAAGACACATAGTTAGAAAATTATTCTTCCATGCACACTCTTCATATAAGCCTCGCCATGTATTATGTTACAGTTCTACTATTTTTTTTCTTTACTGCAATTCCTACCAGTAAATAAATAAATTGTACTCTCAGATAAGAACACTAGTATGTCTTCTTCTTATTAGCAAATCAGGAAAACTCTCCAGTGAATTTAACAGAAATTAAAGTGACAGTAAAACCTGTGTGCCTGATCACTTTGCCTTAGTATTAAATACACACCTGCACCTTCATCCATTTCTCTTGATATTTTGACTGGTTGCCACCTCATTCTCAATTTAAGATATATTATGTTCTACTGTTTAAAGCCTTTGGTGGTTTTGGTGGGGAAAAAAAATTCCAAACAAGAGATCATGATTATCACTGCTGTAACCTAAATCAAGAACCGCATCCAGTGTGTTTTTTTTCTGTATATATAATCTGCATTAATACTTCTGCCACACAGGTACTGAATAAAAAAGCAGATTCTCTCAAACAAAGGATTTAGCTTGGCTAAAGAACTGACAGGGATACAGATCTGGTAAATGAGGTCTAAATGTTGATCTGTATGCCTGGTAAAACATTGGTAATTTGTGTAGGATAACTCAGGTTTCTTGCCTGTATGTGAATATTATATATTAACTGTGTGAAAACATTTGGAACCAATGTATGTTTTCTATTTCAGAAAAGCATCATAAATATATTTTAGAGCAGCTTCAAAGGCAACTATGAGTCATACTCTGTTATAAAGATTCAAAAATTTAAATGACAACACATTGAAAGAATGAATCTGCAAAGCTTTCTATATACTTACTTGGATCTTGCTGGTGCTGAAATGACTGCATCCACTGCTGTTGGTTCAAAGGCCATTGCTGCCAAGGTTGTCCACCTTGATCCCACATCTTTTAAGTCTTTATATAGTCTATATTTCAACTAAAAATAATAGTTGTATGTTTAAATAGATGGCCATGAAATATCACATAACTGAAACTTACATAACTGCAGATATAGTTAAGCCTTGCAAAGCAAGCTGAAGCAATGCTGGCTTAATATTTTAAGCTGGAGGAAATGGTTCATCCTTTAGAGTAATATCTGAAATATTACTGTAAGATTTCAGGAGTCTAGTATGCTTTCTCTGTATTTTCACAAAGAAATTAACTACCATATGATGTTCAAGGAGAGATATGACAAGTTTGTACGACAAGATCTCATCTGGCAATAAATGCAATTTAAAGCAAGTCAAAATCTAAAAGGCATGATTGATATCTTTGCCTGCTTCTTAGGGAAAAGATGTGTATTTCTCCAAACAAGTGTCATGCAAGGCTGTTAAGCAAGACAAAAGTCACCAAATGGTAAAACACATTGTTAATGATTGCACAGGAGAACTGCACAGGTACAAGACAGTGCCCACATGCATGTTATGCAGTGTACAGACTCATTTTAATTTCTAAATAATATATACCTTCAAATCTGAGAAAGAAAAATAAATACAACCACACAATTACTGCACTGTCCCTTAAAATCATGAGAAACAATTTTTGCCGTGCCGTATAAATCCTCACTGAGCAGGCAGGCAGCAGAGCTCCACAGCCTGCTTAGAGTGAAGCTCCAGGGCCAGCTCTGTGTGAGTTTGATGAGGCACAGCAGGCCAGGCAGGCGTGCCCGCACTGGCACACCAGCTCCTCCCAGTCATCGGTACCTCCGGCACACACCCAGCCTGCCACACATGGAAGACCCCAGAGCAGCCACCTGCATGGCTCCGAACAGCTTCTCCAAAGACAAAGACTAGGCACAGTTCTGGGAACACTTCACTCCAGAAGCTGTTCCCAAAAACCAGTATGGCAGGACTGCAGTGAGTGTGACCTGCTCTGTCCTACCCAATCTCAATGAATATATCCTCATGGAATTTAACATACAATCCCTGAGCTCACGCTATTAAAACATCAAGCATGTAGGTTGTCTCAAACACTCCAAACTTAAGAGAAAAATTCATTCCCTGAGGTCACAGGAGCAGCATACAGGACCCAGTCGTGGCTCACAGCCAAGTGCAATACAGAATAGATGAACAGAGCCTCTCTGCTTCAGAGCAATCCACAGTTCAAAGCAGCCACTGCCACCTGGGTGGCCAGCCAGGAGCAGCCCCAGTGGCTCTGAGGGAGTGGGACACACACCCCACAGACAGAGCCCGCTCTCGGCACTCGGACAAAGCAACTGGAGTGGAACCTGCTCGCAAAGGCATCTCCTGCTCGCCTGCTCACACAAGGAACTGCATGACTGCACAGGAAGAGAGCATCACTCTGCAAAAGTGCACCACACAAAGAGCTGCACTCAACATCAGGGGCACTGGGCCATGCAGAGATGAATGCAAGCTTGTATTTTGCATACTTCTGTCAAATGAAATCCTTTATCTGAAAAACTGTAGATTGCCTTCGTTTTGAGACCACTTACTGTCAACACTGTACAAAAATTAGGCGTGTGGCTCTGAAACATTCAGTTGCAAATGCCTTTTGGGGGGGCTTTAAACAAGACCAGATCAACTCTGGCAACAGGGGGAGTATTGGGCAAAACCTACCTAATACTTTATTATTTTCACTATCTTTTCTTGCCAAACTAAGTATGGAGGCTTTTTCCCATTTCATGAATACTTCTACGCTATTCAAACCTTTAGTAAGTGAAGATGCCGCCCTTCCTTTTGTCTCTTTCTTTTCACATTTTTATCTGTACCTAGGAAATTAACTTTTTTACACCAGTTGAGCGTATAGGTAGCCACTAATGCACTTAATGCAACATTTTAGCTGACCTCTTAAACGAGCTCTCCAGGTATTCATAGACACATAGTTCATACACTAGGTATGAGGAAGTAACTGCAAATACTATTTTCACCCTAAAGTAAGAAAAGGTAAGTAAATATTTCTTCCTTCCCTCAGTTCATCTTTCCATCCAGAATAAAAATGCTTTCAAATGTGAAAATAAACTTGTTTACATCTTAGAAGTTGTAAGAATTTGGGTTCAAGACTACCACTGCACTGCACAGCCTTGTGGTGCTGCTCCCTTTGTTTCTAGCTGTTAAATCCCACTAGCAATAAGAAACATGGATTTCACTAATTCTGGTAGCACTTTTTTACCTCTATACATAGTATCTTGCAACAAGTTTGTGGAATTACACTAAAATAAACTCAGCAAAACGTTTAAATTTTTTCACCAATAATTTATAAGACAGCTATGCATAGAACTGAATGCAAAAAAAAAAAAAATTTACACCGTTAAATACCAATTTCTCTTAGCAAAGTGTAACAATATTAAGACCACTTCTACAAATGCAACTAAATTGGAACCTCCTACACACAGCTTTTACATGGTTGGATTAGATGAGATTTATTTTTCCTGGACTGGCTCTATCTCTGTCCTAAAATCTTCAGTATTCCAGATTTTTTTAAACATGTTCCAGCTAACACAATTATATATCTATTTGTCAATTTTAATGGACACTTAGTATTCTGGCCATTTTTTTTTTTTCTTTATTCTCAGGCCTTGATCCTCACTATGGACAAACCAAGCACTTGTTTAGATCATTAACAAGGTCTAAGGCAACAAATGCCTCCACATCTCAGTAAAAGCTGCCCTCAAGACAATAACTGCCTTATTATTTTACAAGGTACTCAAATAAACCTTGTGGGAAAGATGTATTACCTTGCAGCCCTCTACCAACTGGCATCTGAAATGGTGATCAAGGGATAAAGCAGACAGGCAGTGACCTCAGACAGCAGCAGCATTCATTCACCTCCTGGCTGCCCTGTCAGCAAGTTGTTATGCCCTAAGACACCAAGGCCAAGTCCACACTCCTCCAGGAAGTGGTGCTGAATGACCCCACTGTCCCCCCATTAGAGAGCAGCACTGACCCAGGCCACCTCGCACTCTCTGGTGCTTCCAAGCACATCTCAGGTGTCAGCATGGACCGGGACCCCACAGGCAGTTAGGAAGTTTGGAAGGTCAGAGGCTTTCCCTCAGGGCCAGCTGGCTGCAGGGCCAGAATAAAAAGCACAGTTGGGTTTTAGTTGTTAGCAGACATAGCTGCTTATCCACTGCTCTGCAACATAATATGACCCAGTCTTCAACTTGCCCTAGAGAGATTATTTCACCTTACTACTTCTATTCTGGGGAGAGAAATCAGGTGGGGAAGTGCAAAGCAATAGGTCAAGGCACGGAGCTGGTTTCTATTTTGATGCACAACATTCTGACAAGACAGCAACAACAGCGTAAAACCCTGAAGAACTTCAACATTTGATTAATTCAATTTATGCCCCTCAGAGCAAACTAATTTAAAATCACTGCCATTTGAAACAGCTACTTTTAGTTTGTGAACTGTATTTGAAAGCTTTTAATTCTGTATTGCATTTGTACTTCTACGGTTTTCCTGAAGAAATGTTGATTTTCATAGGTTGGCAACTATAAAATATGCTGGCTTTCAAGTACACATTTATGACCAAATTCAGTGTAAAAACATTCTTTACTAATCAGAAATATGTACTACACAGTTAAGCAATGACACCACTTTTTTATGCAATTGTACATGCAGAAGCCCTTTTCCAAATATGATGTGAAAACTGTCCAAAACTATTTTTTGTTTATTTCAACTCATCTTCCTTATTGAGCAATATTTGCTTTACAGAAACAGGAATTGGATATGGAAGGAATAAAATTCGCACCTTGAAATGTTTATAGGAGTAATCTTAACATATACAGGCTAAAAGAGAAGGTCACATGTATTCAAAATTTTTTGTACTGAAGACTAAATGTGTGGCTCAGAGCCATTGAACAGAAGAGATTAGTTCTAGGGCCTCTCTCTATATGGTGATCTGGAACAGCAGGACACGGTCATTTTCTGGGAAACAGACTCCCCTGCTTTTTAGTTCTCCATTTATTTTCTTGCATTTTCTCCAAGTTTTCACCAACTGGTACAAGGTAAACATGAAAAAGGCACTTGATATAATTTTTTTTCATCGACTACAGGGAGGCTACAGGCATTTAAAGATGGTTCACTGCCTTCAAAAACTGTTTTGCTAAGCACTGCAGTGTCTAATAATTCCATCTGCTTTTAAGTTTCAGAGGCAAACCTCCCCCCTCCCTCCGGTTTTAGCTCTTCATTTGCAGTTGTCATGTTCTAAAAGGTAACTAAAACAAGCACTTATGCCATTTGATGCTACTCTTTTTTACATAAAGGCAATGTAACTTTGTATTCTGCTTGTGAAACCTTACTGAGTATGCAAGGACTTTCCAACAGAATCTCAGGATTGTCCTGTCAGATATCACTGACAGTTTCCTTCCTAGTGATGATATTTTAAAGGTGTCAAAAATAAAAACAGATCAAGTCAAGTCATGCAGTTATGAACAAACCAGATGTGAGAGTTACCAAAACAACACTTTTGAACCTCAGTCCGTAAATAGAAAAGAGCACAAAGTACTTCACAAAGACCTCACGAAACACTGTGGAGAAAATGTAGCCTGTCTGCAGTAATTTTAAAATTACTGCAAGGGATTCACCTCCAATACCAAGGCAGGGGAGGAGGAAACAAACCTAAAATCAACAAACAATGCCTCTCACCCACCAAACCAGTAACTTAAAGGCTTGAAACAACTGGAAGCTCTTGTACAAATGTATATGACAAGAAACAACCTGAGACACAAGTAGTAATTAGTAACTGAGAAGACACTCAAAGTCCTCTCCCACTAACTAAAATCTGCACTGACAAAATTGACTTAGGATGCTGCAACACAAATAATAAACAAGTTTTTGCTTCTTACAAGTTCCCAAATCAGCATCACCTGAAAGAAAGAGGCTTCACCTAATACAATGGACAGCTCTATTTCCCACCAGTCACCTAAGGTCAAATACACAGCAGAGCATCCAAATCACAGTGAAACAAGCTTTATTTTCTACCGAAGTTGGAGGGGAGGGAGATGAATACTGGCTAAAATTAACTCAGTTTAAACTTCGCAAGACACTTAGTAACAGAGGGGCACCTCAACTGAGCAGTCATTAAGACATACTGGTTCTGACATCACTAGTGCATACAACAGGCTTGAAAAGCAACAGGTTCAAAGAATGGATCCATTTTATAGGCACCTACTTAAAAGGAAAATGCAGATACTACCCCTCCTTCACAATGATGGGTTAAGGTTTTTTTACTTAGCTGTTCTACCCTCCAATTCAATTGGACATAGCCTTTTTTTTCTTTCCTTCTCTCCCTCTAGCACAAACACAAATAAACAAAAGAACATTTATTGGTGCTTCAAGAGCTGTTCCCTGATGTCAGATCACAGAACAGGAACCTGAATCTATTAAAAATCTGTTTACCAATGAAGAAACAGAAGCCAATTCAGGACTCTTTTTGTTTTATACAGAAGCACAATCACATGAGCAAAACACCCCATCAACTCACATTTAATTTCAGCTACACGTACTTAACAGATTATGGAAAGTTCACATGATATCTCAAAATCCTGCTGCAGTTTTTAAGAGCAAACATGTTCTGAAATATGTTCTTTCACATGTTGGGTTTTTTTCTTTTTAAATTAAATTTCTATTCAAATGCTGGACCAGAATCTGCTGAAGTTTTATTAAAGCAAATAACTGGTATGAAAATATGCCAGCCTTGATAGGACTGCTGGTGAGGACTCCCCCGCTGATGACGAAAGCTGAGACAGCAACACAGATAGGACTTACCTTGATCACCATCAACCTCTGAGAGCCAACAGCACTCAGACACATTTTAATGTGGTGTCAAACTCTCTACCACTGTACTTAAACTAACTTTTCTTTGGGTAAAGACAAAGAACATATTTTTAAAGGCACCTTTCCACTCCTCTCTTTGACTGTAACATGCATCTCAACTACAAATTACACCTCAATGTTAACCTGTTCTTTTAGGAAAAAGAGGCATCTCCTTCAACCTATTTGATAGCATAATAAGGTATTTTCCAACACAGTTGTATGATGTGTCCAGACACACCACACACTGAAAAGCACACATTTAGAAGGTACTTACCAGTAAAGAATCTTGAGTGATAATTCACAAGCTCACTTTTAACTCTGGGAGACTCCCCCAGGCACTTCCCACAAAACACAGCTAACTTGAAGCAAATTACATATTTCCACACCAAGAGGAATATACTCTGTTCAGGAGAGCATGATTTCCTGAGAATTCGCCAATGGCACAGTGATTAGTGAAGGCCCGTGATGTCAAAGATGGGGCCATCTTTTTAGACAAGGCCACCAACAGAACTTGAGCACTAATAGGCTCACTCAGGTTCCTTGGAGAACTCTACCTCAGAAGTTTCATAGTGTAAACTCATAAAATCCATTACCAGTTCAACAGCACTTGTGCAGGGCTAACTGTGCTCTGACCTCTCAACAGTGGAGAAAAGCAGTCTTATGGAGCAAGGCTAAGTCCTGAGAATGTCAAAAGACAAAGCCTGCTTGCCATCCTGGAGATACTATCTTCCTTAAATGCCTTATGACATTGGCTGCAGCAGAACTGAAAAATATCAAGAAACTTCCCCTGGAAACATAAGCAAGATCTGTCCCTAAACAAAATTTAATACAGCTAATGGATAAACTGAATTGCTCCAATTCATGCAGCTAGTCCAAGACAAGAAGCACAGAGACCTAGGAAGTTAGCTCAGGTCCAGAAAAGCATCAGGAACACCACACAAAGCTGTCCTGATGAGTGCATCTTGAAGACACTTTCTTGCTCCTTCTAAGTAACTCCCATCACTCGGACAATCTGCTTCTTCCCAACATGAATGTTACACACCATCCTAACTATGCAGAACACCTTACAGCTCAACAGCTTCTGCAGCAGATCCAGAGATTCTGAATGGCTTGCCAGGAAATTCATGAAAGTGAAATAACTTAGAAATGAAAAAAAAAAAAAAAGTAATCATTGCAATATGAAATCAAGTATTTGTTAGAGGCTAGACTATCTCAACTCCAAGAAACCAGGAGACAGCCTAGGAGTCAAGCTGTCACTAGAAGAAGAGTGGCACACACCTTCTGCTGTGTCTTAAGCTGAAGAGATCAAGGTTATGAACTCCTGCATCAGACATCAGTATCATTGGACCTGATCTTCAGGGCACAATCTGGTGGTGTAGTTTATTCAACCCTGTAGACAGGCAGACTAACGATTCTGGAACCTACAGACCCCACAGCCAATAATCAAGAGCTTTCTGATGCTGAGGGGAGGCTGTTGCCTCACCTTTCTGATCATGCTACTCATCCTTCTTGGAGAGCAGGTCAATATATGACACAAGATGGCCTGACAAGTTTTACTTGCAAACTGAACTCTTAACACACAGCTGCAGGAGTTTTTCTGGCGACTAAAGGTTTGTCTTACAGGCATTCCAAACAGGCACTGCATTTAGCAAAGAAATATCCATCATCTAAATAAACAAGGAAGCTGAAAGAGCAGGCCATCATGCATATCTGGAGAATCCCTACACAGCTAGTCTTTATACCACAGGGTTTAAAGACAACACACTCTTTTGCACTCACATCACAGGTCAGGTATCTTGGCAAAAAACAAAACCAAACAACCAAAAAAACTTAGACAGATGTTCCACATCCTCTAAGATAACCTGACAGTGCAGCCATGACTTTTTAACTATATTTAGGTCCAAATAGTTGAAGGGAAAGACCCCCAGAGGTAGGAGACCTGGTTTGTAACAAACTGCAATTACTGGTTTTGAAACAAATTATTATTAAACAGTCAGTGTCATTACCTAGGTAACCATTTGGTGTGAGTTTAAGACAACACAAGGAGGAAAAGCACATTAGTCTCTGATGCTCTTTGTAGAACAGGGGCTACAGAAGTCATCCACATCAAATCTTGAGAAGGATCTCAAAAGCATCACATACTCTGTGGGCAGAATTTCTTTATCTCATATAGATTTAGGCTCTGAAGGTTAACCTAAAGGAAAATGGAGATGTTTCAGGAGCAGAGCTGCTTGAAATCAATAGCCTGATTTCTTGATCTTTCATGTGGGTGCCTTATTCTAATGTAAGGTTTTCACATTTCATTCAAGGTAGCTGGTATTGACTCTGTGAAGTTTTAGCACAGTGACTGAAAGCTCATGATGAGTTTCCATGATGAATTTTGTGGAACTGTTCAGTTGCAAGCAGGATAAATCTAATCCTATATTTACCACACCAGGATCAAAGCAGTTAGTAGAAAGACAGGAATAAGGCCAATACCTCCAAGAGTTCAAGCTGAACAAACTTTGCTGCAGAGCTGGTGGTCCCACTCCGTTTCCTCCCACTATGCTATTGCTTCAACAGGGCCATGGTAGCAAAGACATCACCGATGAGGTTGGAAGGACTAGTGGATAAACAGTCTAGGGATACAACACCAACACATAGTTCTCATAGTTCTCCCAAGGAACTAGAAAGAGCAGCATATCCATGGTATTCTCAATATCCAACAAAGCTGGAATCCAAAGTCAATAATGGACACACATTGTACAAATGCCAAAGATGTATATTTCAAAGTATTCCAAACTGGAAGGAAATGTAAACTGAGCACTTCTTCCATGACTGTCACTGGAATAAAAGATACTTTTCTGTAAGAATTGGTACACAAGAGGTGCAACTGAAGAGAACTGCAAATCAAAAATAGCTTTGCATACCCTAACAAGAAGAAAAATTTAATGCAGAAAGGGTGTCACAAGAATTATCATCAGCTGGTGGTCTTAGCATAGGAGACCCAGGTAAGTCAGAACACTTCTGCAGTTAAAAAGATGGGGGAGCACTGTATCCTATGCACCCACAAAGGAACGAACCCTGCAAGTTACTAGGGAGTGGCTGCAGACACATTCACTCAGAGTCAGAACGAATGCAGACCATCACTCAGACAAAAACATACCAGCTTCAATTTTACTTGGGAGAATTAATATTTACTACTATATTATACTCAGCTGTTGATTAGAAAATCAAATATTTATGGCATGATTTAAGTCTGCAATAAATCAGAAAAAGTTAAAGTAACTATCTTGCCTGCTAATCTGTTTCACTCATTACACTTTCACTTGGCCGAAGACTTCTATACATCATGTAGGGCACCACCCTAAGTTGTTCCCAGTATTTAATGCCCAGGTACTATGCATCTTTTCTCCTCTTGAGAGCCAGAAGGTATACCTATGTGCCTGCTGGGATCTGTTAGCACGATGTCAAGTCAAAAAACATGTAAAATCTTCCAGCTCACTTACAGCTGTGTACCACTAAAATTTGCTCCACTGCATTTTTTAACATCAGAACTGTTCTTTCTCAGACTGAAGAATAGAGGCTCTTAAAATGTGTAACAAAGATCCAAAATACAGAACCACAAAAAGAACTGATGAAAACAGCCTGCACAGTATCCATGAAGTTTTCCAGAACCTGGCTCACACATCAGTACGTCTGACTAGTATTTAATATGCTAGCAAGATGAAGCAGCAAGAACAAAGGTCAAATTTAAAAAACCTAAAAGAAAGAAAAAAAGTTCTGTGAAATCTTCTTCAGGGAGTCACTCCAGCAGTACAGCTTCCAAGGTCTGTCATTTCAAACTTAAATCCACAAATCCACTGAGCTGAACACAATTTTTTTTTTTAAAAGAGCAAAAGGACCAGATATTGGCATCCAGGTACCATTTACTTATTTTTCGTATTTCTAAGATATAAAGACAAACACATTATTTGATTATCATAAAGTACCAAAATCACTGCTAGAACATTTACTATCACAGAAACATTATCATAACTTAGGTAGTTTAAGTCAAAACTCTACTGGGTTTGGGGGGAGAAAAAAAAGTCCACTCTGATTATTTTTTTCATGTATCATTCTGCTGAAAGTCCTGATGCAGGATTTTCAATTAGCCCTGTAACACAGCATTATTTTTTTTCTGAAGTGGATGGTCCCTCTGCAACTTCCTCTGCTATGAACACGTTCTGCACAAAACTTACTAGTATCAATAACTAAACAAACATCTACTCCTCACTAGTCATGGCAGATACTATCCTCAATGATAAATACAGTTATCACTTAATAAGGGATCAGCTAGTGATGAAAGTAAGAACACTTTAATAACACCTACCCAAAATATTATTTGTCACCAAAAGCAGACTTAAAATCACCACAAACCTCAGTCATAAAAAGAAGTGAGACTGGACACTCCTGTTCCCATTTTATCTTTGCATAATCCTGCACCTAACTAAAAATCAAACATGGTTATGACTCCACTCTACCACTACAGCTTATAAGGTGAGCTAACCACTAAAAAATTGTGGAACTGTACTAAATTTGTGGACTCTTAAGCCCTACAACATCTCTGAGCCCAAAGTATAGAGCACATTCTTATCAGAGCAGGAGTTTGTATGTCAAATGGGACAAAGACATATGGGAGGAAGTCCTCTAATGGCATAATAGCAGAGTTTGCTATTGCTTACAAAAGCAAGGTTTGCTACTGCACCAAACAAATTAAAAACCAGGAGCTTGTCTGTCAGCAATCCTAGCGACTTGTCCCTGGACAAAGGCGAGACTTTCAGCTGCCCTCTGTTCTACAGTGAGGGGAGCTGCCGCATGTCACTCCCGTAAGAGCCATCTTCAGTGCAGATGACTCCAAAAAGAGGTTTCTTACTCCTACCAACAGTAGAGATGTTTGGCTGGACTGCACTGGTATTTGTAACCCTGTCTTTGGAAAATGATGTTAGAATACTGTCTGCTGGTTGACATGCTTTATGCTTTGAAGACCACCATTCCCCTTCCTTGAAAGGCGGCTGACTCTGCTTTAAAACAAAGCCTTTAGGGCAACTCTTGTTTTCTGTACCCCACACCTTACAATAGATTATTTGCTTGAAAACATTTACAGGTGTAACTATAAGAGAAGAAATGAACAACAATCAAGGCAGCTGAATACTCTGCATAACCACTTGTTACAGAAACTTCGGAAATGTGGGGTAGCACGTTATAGAATTATCCAGTGGTTTGGGTTGGAAGGGACCTTTGAAGACCATCTAGTCCAACATCTTCCATGAAATAATGCTGCTGAAAGTTCTGTCCAACCTGATCTTGGATATTTCCAATCGTGCAACTTCTCTGGGAAACCTGTTTCACTGTTTCTCCACCCTTATCATAAAACATTTCTTCCTTATGTTCAGTCTAAATCTGTATTTCAGTTTGAAACTGTTGTCCTTCATCCAGAGCCCTGGTAACAAGTCTTTTACCATCTTTTTCACATAAGAAAGTAACTTTCATGCTCTTTAGGTACTGAAAGGCCGCAATAAGGTCTCCCTGGAGCCTTCTCTTTTCCAGGCTGAACAATCCCAGCTCTCTTTGCCTGTCTTCACAGAAGAGGGGTTCCAGCCCTCGGACCACTTTTGTGTTTCCATCCTTAACTGTAAAACCTAGCACATCCCATTAAAATTCACTTCAACAGCTTTGTGGGATTGTCTAATGAAGTACAGAGAAACTGCAGGGATAAGTGCTGAAAGCAAAAAGGCTTTCAAACCCATCATCTGTTTGAGGATCCATTTAAAACCACCCTGCGCTTGCCAAGCTACTGGTCCAGGTATCTTACAAATGCTGCTGTGTGAATTTCAGTTCTCTGGAGCCCTCCAGTGGAACGAACTCATAGGAGCGGCCACGAAACCCATGAAACAGCACAAATACCCCACAAATACATTTCATCCGCAGGAGCCAGGCTGCTGACACAGCCAACTACCAAATCCCAGCGCACATGTTGCTTCCCTGACTAGGTTACCAGCTAAACCAAGTAGACGCTCAGCCCCGCGGAACCACAGGCGCTGTTTCCCCGGCAGCCGGCGGCTCCCGGGCACGGCCGGGCCGGCTGCGCGCTCCAACATCCCAGGATCGCGGGCCCCGCGAGGTCGCGCACCGGCCTCTCCCGGCCCCGCCAGGGCAGCGGCAGCGGC
>VZSE01012609.1:51417-105243 GCA_013398275.1 Promerops cafer | reverse complement strand
GGGGAAGACCGGGTCAGCGAAACCCGCCGGCCCCCCGGGAGCGCTGGCGAGCGCAGCCCGCCCCGCTACTTACGCGCTCCCCCGCCTCCCGCCGCCGCCGGTGCCGCCGCTCCGCGGCCGCGCTGCCCCCGCTATCACTCCTCGTCTTCACGGACAAGACAATATGGCGCCCGCTGGTGCTCACCCGGAAGTGAAAGGCGTCACGGTGCTGACCCTCGCCCGGCATACACGGGCGCCTGCTGCTGCCATCTTTGTTGAGGGCGGCCGGGCGGTGCTTCCCGTTTCCCTTGCCCCAGCCGGGAGCGCCAACGCCGCGCTGCCGCCATCTTTACTGCGGGCAGCCCCGCCGGTCCTGCCGCGGGCGGCTCTGCGGGACAGCCGCGGCGGGAATCAAGCGGGATTCGCCTTCCCGCCTGCGGTAGTGTGAGGAGACCCATATGGGAGGCTCATTAGCTCTGTAGCTCCACAGCTAACTTCTAGTCAGATTGTGACCATTACGGGGCCGACATGAAGAAGTACATAAAGCTAGTAGCTACGCGTGTTAAGTGGTCTCAGTACGTAAGGAACAGGCTCTGGGCAATGGCCCTACACTGAAATACATAGTAACTTCTGTGTTGCACAGCTGCAGGGTGTGAGCATTCAAAGTCAGGCCAGTGTATGGCTATCCAGGAGTGTTTGCGAAGCAGGACAATTCTCCAAGTAGTTTATTCTGAATATCCAAATTAACTTCTGTGAGTTCTACCTTGAATTTTTCCTTTTATTTTAAAGTATGAAGAAAAAAAAAATCGCCTGCAGGAAACAGCTCTTCTGGTATCGACACTGGGGATGATTCTGTAGGCAGGGACTGAGTAATTCCAGTCCTTTGTGTGGAGCAGAGGTTTCCATTAGCTGGCACATTACTTACCGCTGGGATCACTGCCCTCCCTTCCTTCAGCTTCATCGATGTAAACGCCTAAAACATCCAATCTCTCTGATCATTGCATAAAGTGATATTAATACCCACACGGAGTAACAAAATTAGCTCTTATAAATCTAGAAAATTGAAGAATTCAAGAAACTTTTGTAATGATTTCAGTGTAAGATTTGTCAGTGCCACTTAGGCAACATATTAGTTTTGGCTGAAGCATTCTAGATTTTCCCCTTTTTGTGTCACATGGAATGGCAGGATTGAGAATGGTTTCCATGGGCAGAAACTATGTGGAAGTTTTAAGCCTGTCCAGTGTCAACTCACAGCTGGAACTCTGGAGTGATGCTTATGGATGGACAAACTTCCAGATGCTACTGAAACTGGGCATGTGAGGGAGTCCCACTCTTGGTCCTGGTCTTATCACAGAACTACGGAACTCAGTTCTTGTAAAGGGAACAAACTTTATCTATGCCTTTGCCACAGAGGGTAAGGCAGGGGAAACAAGCGATGCACTTCAAGCGTTCAAGGATGTGGACTCATCTCTGGGGAGCCCTTCCACACATAGTGATGATGTGAGACAAGACAAAAGCAAAAATACATGAAGTCAGATGTACAACATACAGCTTATATTTCAATAACACAGTTTTCCAAATGGCTGGATGTTTTATTTACACATTTTTCTAACAATATATAACAGATGAAAAGACAAAATGAATAGATGACAAATGCAGCTATTCCCTCAGAAACGTGTTAAAGCACCTTGGGTAGACTGGAAAACTGATCAGACTTGTGTTTGTTTTTTAAATACAGTCTGTATGTAAGACCCTGTTTACTTAGTAATATTAGGAATTAGAAATCTGCAAATGAAATGTACCATGTATCAGCACTGTAGTCAAATTCTAAAAATACTACTTGTTATTTAAATACCTGCAGAGTAGAGTCAGACTAGTTCAAATAGATGAAAAAAGGAAATGAATGAAAACCAGATGAAACTTTTAACATGCTTGATTTATTGCTCACAAGTATTTTGAACTTAGCAACACAATTTTTGATTACTTGGAATGTCTTTTGTGTAAATGCAAGCACACATGAACATATCAGGGATTATCTCCATGTATAAATGTCAGTAGAATCAGAACTCAACTTTGTGGAATGGCTAAATAGGGAATGGTGGCCATTGATGTGATGGTTTCATTACAGAATACACTGTATTGTAAAATGATTCCCAGGTTACACAGCTCAAAAGCAAAAAAATCTTGAACTAGCAAAGCAATGAGATAATAGCTAAGAAGTCATAAACCCACTCAAACACTTGTTTTCTTTTAAAAGCGGTACTGCACCTTCACATTTTGTACTAGAAAAATACTGGAAGCTGCAATAGATCTAAGAAACATTCTTGACACTTAAGTTAGTTTTTTCTACTGCTATCAATGAAGATGATAGTATTTATAACTTTATGTAAGTGTAATGTACACCAAGTAGTTTTGAAGTGGTTGCAATGCATTGCAATTGTTTTATTGTAACATAAAAATTCACTTAGACTTCTTATGTAATGTTGTGCAAAGAAAGTGTTTTGACTTGCACAGACATCCATCTGAAAATATATTTTATAAACTCATTTATAAAAAAATAATTATGAATCATTTTGAATAATCACTTTTCCACCATTTCTGCAATTTGTTTATATGCCAACAGGAGAGGTACAACAGCTAGAACAGCTGGCAAAATGACAGCCTAAGACATGGTAAACAGACACAGAAGCAACAATAGTCCATTCTAAAATAATTAGACTGAAACGGTTCTACCAAAGAATAGTGGCATTTCTTTCACGCAGATATATAAATCTTTGTACAAATGCATAAATGTGTACAGGGTACAGCAAAATATAGAGTCCAGATATTGAAAACTAAGCAGTATCAAATCTTTGTTTAATCAGGGCTGCTGTAAAGCTGTTTTCTGAGGTGTGCTACCACTTTTTAATGAAAATTGAATTTGTAAATTTTAATGTAAATTTAAATTTCAATTTTAATGTAAATTGAATTTGTAAATTAACAGAAGAGTTGTATTTAAGTGCTTTCTTTGTTCCCATATAATTTGTTTCCATTTTAATACATCTTAGAGTATTAAAGAAATTAATACTAAAGAAATTACTCCTTTCTTAGTTTGTTACCAATATGTTCAAATAAGATTTTTATAATGGGTTGAGAATGTAGATGCATTAATTTCATGTCCCTTTATGATTCAGTTTGTGTTAGTATAAAAAAGAAGCGTACAGAGAAGCAAATGGTGAAGTTAAAACATTTCAGCCTTTTAATGAATTTATAAACCACTCTCACCTGCTACCACTTGAAATCCATAGGCAAGAGCACTTCATTGATGCACACAGAGAGTGCAGATGGGAAAGGAGAGGAAGGTTTGGCAGACTGCATGGATTTAATTTTCTAAACAAAGGCAATTACAGTGTGTACATTTTGGGCGGCAAAGTTCAGGGCTTGTTTTTCCTTCACCTCTGTTTGTAACCATCTCTTAGGAGAACAGACTAATCCAAATGTGATGTCTGTACACATATTGAAGACAGGTTAGTATAATAAATCTCCCCATCATTTTTTGCCACTTTTGGTGCAAATGATATACAAATCCAAAGATAACAAAGCTCTTTCTTATAATCTGTACTAACTCCTTAGCTGATGCAGTGGTCTTTGTTGATGCCTCTGTTCTGGGGAAACTTGTAGGGGGTTCCAGTTGTCCATATATGTAAATCAGGCACTTCCCATAGGTGAGGCTTACTTACTGATGAGTGAGGAACTATTTAATTTGAATCCTTCGTAATTTTTTCACAGGCACTGTCTTGTGACTGGTCAGCAGAGAGCTGCTCAGCAGTCACAGCTTTTCTCAGGGGTCAGTATTGCAGCCTGTAGGCTGCAGATCCAGTGTGGTGGTGGGGACAGACCAGACTACAACTACAGTAGCACCTCCTGCAAAAGCTTTGCAAGTTCACAGAATAAGTGATGAGACTGAGAAGCACTATATTATGCTTAAGGATCAATGAAAGCAAAGACGTTGACACAGAGGCTTATGGAGACCCCAAAAACATAAAGAACAAATGGGGCTGATGAAGAAAGCAGTAGTGCCCTTGTGAGAAGAGAAGGGTGAGATGAAGAGAAAGCCATTTTGAAGCTATGCCACATGAAGACCAAGGCTACTGCACTTTCTCGGTGGGGGACCACAAAAGTATGGTGAAGCTCTGTAAAGAGTACATGCTGAAGAGATTTTTGGTTGGTAACATAAGACATTTTAAGGAGAGTCTTAAACTTTCAAGCCCTTTATTTTAATTCTGAAAACATGTAGCTTTTCAATAGCATGCACACATCTGGCAGTTGCAGGAAACTGCCAGTTCCTTGACTCTAGAATCATATTTAACATTCTGTCACATACAGGATGTATACTCTTGCTTTCCCAGAATGCTCTGAGCTTCTTTTCTGATTCCTGATAAAGAATTGTAAGAAGTCTTCAGTAAACACTTTTATGTAGTTTCTTTAGAGCCAAACTTAACACAAAACAACTTATGTCTGTGTAAAGGACACTGTGACTTGCATCTAAAATTGTGCGTGACATCTTACATTGGTCATCAGTTTTTTCATTTTGAAGGCATAACTTGACCTATTGCCTTCATTTTTAGAGAATGCTTCCTTCTATCACATTTTCATACCTGTTCCTGACTCAAGGCTTAAACAATTCCTGCCAACACAACACAACTTTTTATTTCAACTCAGAATGCCTAATCCAGGAGCAACAGTGATGGCTGTCATGAATAAAGGCATTGGCTCTTCTTTGTGGCACTTTCTCTCCATGTTCTATAATACACCTGTAAATAGAAGTAAATGTTCCCTGGCTGTTAATGAGAAAATAATCCTGCCAGCATCTTTTATGGCATCCTAAGCAGTTATGTCCACTTGGGAGAATTTCAGCAAACAGCTTGCAAACTCCAGTTAAAAAGAAGCAAAGACCACCTCAGGAATTTCCTGAAAATAGCTTTAAAAGTAAGAAGTAACAGGTTAAGAACCTTGTTCTGTTTCTCTCCTAGTTGCACAGGCTAGAGAAGTAGTTCTAGGCTAAAAAGTAGATTAATACAGGTACTTAAATTCGGTAGTTTTACAGAAGTCAGCAAAGAGAGGAACGTCAGCTGTCAGCTACTCACTCTTTAGGGCGGAGGATTCACTCCATGTGCCCTCCTAGCAAGATTGTGTCACACAAGTGACACTTAGTTGCCATTTGCTAGGACTGTTGCCTGGAACTAATTCTAAGTTTTGATCAGTTACATACAAAGAGGAGAATGGTGTGTGTAGGTGGATGAATGGTATGGGAAGATAAGGAGATGAAAGAGAATTAAGGTATTTTAATCAACTCTCGTCTAAACATTATATTTCTTTCTTACTTAGTGCAGACTTAGGTTAAGATGTTGTTAGCTGGAATACAGATGGCTAAAGCTGGCTGCTTGGTTTCTCTGAGTTTTACTACTTTTGAGTAGAATGAGACAATTTTAATTTGTAGAAGGAAAAAAACCATGGCCAAAACATATAGGCAAATTTTGATCTAAACAGAGGAGTTTTCCTTTTGAAAATAAAATCCCGTGCAACCAGAGGCTCGCTCCGTTATGACTATCAGCTGCATGGCCTAACAATCCTTAGTGCCTGCATAAGAACATGCAAGTCATGTGGCTGTAAGATACACCTCAGCAGTTTGAGCAAATGCAATTCTAGCAGGTTGTGCCATTTTCTTATGCAAAAGAGGGAATGCAAGTGGGATGAAGCTCTGATGCAGAGGGGATGCAAGCTCTGAAGCTCTGAAGTAGAGAATAGGAGAGTTAGGCAGGTAGGTATGACAACATGTGGTACAGACAGTAATAGGGACAGCATGTTTTTTCATTAAAAAAACATTACCATAAATGAAAACAGTAAGCATATATTAACATTTTTTCCTCTACCAAAGAGTAAGTCGTACAGAATGGAACTGTTACAGAAGTAATTTGTATTTAAGTAACTGCTTATTAAATAAATTAATTACCACATAACTTCAAGTAGTCATCAGGTCTTGACCTTAGAATGTATCTGTTACTCTCTGGGATGGAAATGAGAAATTACCAAAGGAAGTAACACCTTAAAACAGGGCAGTCAAACAGTCTACAGAAACCAGTTCTGCCACTAGGACACCTGCTGTCCCCCACTGCTGACAAAAGAAGTCCAGACATGTATCAGAGGGCAAAAGTCATCATTTACTGTCCAACTCACACACACAGTGCAAAAATAATTTATAGTTTATTACTCCTGTGAGAAAAGTATTCAGGAACAGATAAACAAGTTCATATTTTGGAACCAAAAGTAAAAGAATTTACTGAATTACGCTTAAACATTGTACATACACAAGCTTATATGCTGTACACTGTCATAATTGTGAAGTTGAAAAATTACTAAATACAGAAATTATTTGCAATTCTCGTTCCTAGAAGGTAAAATGACAATATCTATTGATGGATTTATGGTGTGTGTATATATCTCAGAGGATATACTTATGCACACCAAGTACATATTTATATTGAAACAGGAGTACATTGCTATACCAGTGCCAGTTGGAGACAACTGAAAGGGTACTGGGTATCTGAGGATTCACTGTCACTATTTAGAAGCCATGTTTTCCCAATCTATTCCCAGCTCTTATCAGGAAAGTGCACTGAAGCATTACCCAGAGACAGCTGTTGTCACTCCATTCTGGAAGGACTCTGCTTTCTAATTACTAAACATGGAAACGACACCATTTGACAGGCTCTTGTTTGCAGAAATCTTAACAGCTGACATCCAACCCAGTGATGGGAAGGGTCTTGACTGGATCAAAAGAAGTTGAACACTTTGTATTGTTACTGTACACCAGCAAATCCAGGCACTTAGCACTATCAGTATTTCTATTCTCAACTGTTCTAGAACTATGGGCAAAAGCTTATCTTTATTATAATCAAAAACAAACTTTCCCTAAGCCTCAGTAGGATAGGACATCATCTTACATTCTAATGGTACTGCATTTTAATGAACCCAGGAATTTTACATGTTTGGCAAAGTGCATACTTTAAGAGAATCATTCAGATATTTATAATAGCTTAACTGAACTTCAGAGTCAAAATATGATAAAATTCTCTACAAGATAAAGGCACAATATTTACAGGTACTCTTACCACTGCAGCTTGAAATAAGATAAACTAAATAACACTACCTTATTTGAAATTAAACTGTTAAGAATTATAGTAATAATCTTTCATAAAAAAGTAGATAGGCTTGTGCATTTAGTACTCTTGATTCTGGAACCATCTGAACATGGGCATCACTAACGTACACCCACTGTCCTCCTGATGCTCCCATGGCTTCTTTTAAACCTGAAATGCAGAAGCAAAAGAAATTTTTTTCTTGTCTTTCATGACATCATCAAGCAAATACAGTGGCTATTTCAAAAAGCAAGAGAAGTTTCTAACCTACAAGAGTATTTCATTACTTAGATACAGTCTGCTGTTCAGTTTGAAACTTACATGTCAAAGAGCACTGTAAGAGAAATAGGTGGAAGACAATGCCTAGGAATGGACACTGCCATGGCTTTTTTCTTTTTTTTTTAGAAAGCCTGAGACATTTCCAGTACAGCTTGCTGAGTTCCAACAGTAAGTTATACTAGAACACAACCAGTTCTGACATAGAAAAAAGATCTTATTTTAAAAGCTGACCAGTATGAAATTAAGAACACAAAAAGATCTAATCTGTTCTAA
This sequence comes from Promerops cafer, assembly GCA_013398275.1. Lineage (NCBI taxonomy): Eukaryota > Metazoa > Chordata > Aves > Passeriformes > Nectariniidae > Promerops > Promerops cafer. Next base: position 97,534 of record VZSE01012609.1, on the reverse strand, counting down.
TAATCACTGCAAGACAAGCATGAGACTGAAGGAAACTTTGATTTCATGAATAATGTAAAAGATTGTCTTTCTAGGAAATGGACTTCAAATGCAAAGTGATACTACACAGGATAGAAAGGATTATGCTTGGTTCTCACTTTCCCCCAAGAAGGGAAACAGTAAATATATTTACCTAACCTTGACAGCTTAACATATTATTGCTGCTGCAAATTTTTCACTAACAGATTCTGACCTGGAAACTTATCTCATTCTTGTCCTAGGGTGACTTTATGATGCTTGTATCCCCAATAGTCTGTTCTGCATATCCATCAAGTAGTAATAAGAAAGAACTAGTGTGCTGTTCTCAAAATGCCAACAGAAACCCTACACCAAACCTTGTATCTTCCATGAAAAAGATTCTTGCTGTTCACATTAAACCAGAGTAGTCCAGATTTTTAAGTATTAAAAAATTCCCATCCTAAAATACATAAGATACATAAAATGCTCAAATATTCAGAAAATGTAATTTAATTTAATGTCATGGATTTGACTGGTGTTCTAAACCATTTTGAGATACCAAATATGCCAAATAATTAAATTTTACCAGGCACAACTATTCATCTGGATGTGTTATTTTGAGTAGGAAAGAGAGGAAGGTTTTCCCTCAATTATCTGTTTAATAGCTGAACCAAAATTCCATTATTCACTCAGCTCTATATGGGATTAATAGCAGAAGTAGGATATGCATTGTGTGCAAGAACAACAAAAAGAATAATTAACAGAATCATAGGTTGGTTTGGGTTGGAAGGAACTTCAAAGATCATCTAGTTCTAACAGCTCTGCCATGGGCAGGAACACCTTCTACCAGCCCAGGTTGCTCAGAGCTCCATCCAGCCTGGCCTAGAGCACATCCTGGGATGGGGTTTCTACAACTTGTCTAAAAATCACAGATTATTCTCAGCTAAAAAGTTATTTGCTATAAATCCCTGTAGACAGTTACTTTTGGTTTACAGTAAAGGAAAGAAGCTCTGTTTGTACATACCCAGAACAGTTTTAGTGGTAGAAATATGCTCTAGCAATTTCTTGGAGGATGTCCTGACTTTCACATACGCCGCATAATGACCACCTCTCATTGAGCCACTGTGCTCCACGATTCCATAAAGACTATACAGCACTCTTGCACCATCCATAACGTTCTGCATTGCCAGAAACACAGAAAACAAAGGTGAATTATTTCATGATACAGTTTACAGGCGTCTTAAGTAGCTATCAGCAGGATGATTCCAAAAGAGGCAAACAGCCATCCACAGCATTTCCAACAGCAACATGCCTCCATTACAAGTACTCAGTAGTCTTACTAATTTAGTTTCCATAGCAGCAGTAATACTTGTCCTTAATGCTATTATGCTGTTACATACACCAACATCACCAGGGCACCACAGCTTAACTGATACTAGCTAACATCTGTGATATTTTGATATGAATGGAATTGCACACAGTTACAGTTCTGATCTCAGGACACTATTTGAAAAATTCACCCTACAATTTAATTTAAAAAGGAGGAAAGAATCATCATCATTATCATCATCATCATCATCAATCCAATTTAACTTGTGGTCAGGACACCAACTGCTGAAGTACAACAAAAATAAAGATTTGAAATGGTACCTTGCAAGATGCAGCACAAAATGGTGCTAAGTCTAAAATCAATGGGAAATCCACATGCCTGTTTACCTTCCGTAGACTCAAACCAGCCTTCAAAAAAAAAAAAACAAACAAACAAACAAAAAAAAACCAAACAAACTGTAAAATAAATATTTTTACTAGGAAGCTTTTTAAAGCTAAGGTGTATCACTATACTATTAAGATTAACCAAATCCAAGAGCAAGATTTTAAGTGATTTATACCTTCTTTGTTATGTTTTCAATACAGTGTCTGCTGCACATAAGCACAACGGACACATAAGGGGTTTCCCAGGATACATCAGGATGGCTAAATGCACTCTGGAGGTGTTAGGATAATCACAACAAACATCAGCATGTTTCAAACAGTGCTTCTACCACGTCTCCATCTAAAAAGGCAGTACTGGCATCCACAATGACACCTGAAGAACTGCTTGTCCACCAGTGGGGCAGAGGAATATACAAGAGGGGTTTGGCCTCTTACCTGGTGGAATCTTTTCAGGTGGAGAATAAGAATAGCAGGAACTGAAGAAATCAGCAGCTGTTTGCGAGCATTTGTGTAGACACCTTCCATTTTCTTTTCTGTATTTATGAATATCAAAATAACTTGTAAAGTGAAGGCAGTCATATGGAATTTTTAAAGTACTTTCTAAACATCTGACAGAATAGATCTATGCTGTCATGTTTTTGCACTTGTTATATAAAATGTAAGGGAAATTTTGTGGAGTAACAGAAATATTTTCTCATTTTTCTAGTTATTAATGAACATAATCTGCGAAATCTGAGCATTATTTTAGCCAGTCTTGTGCAAACCAGATCAGAAGCTGGAAGCCTGTCCACTATCTAGATCAGCTTGCATACTGAGATACTTACATTGTCTCTTACTATAGCACCCAACCTTCCTGTTAAAACCTAAAATAAATGGATGATCTCTGGACAAAAACTGGAAGGCACAAGTCTCTTTATCTATGCTAATGTCCTAATCACTAAGAGTTTAGTTTTCCATTCTTCAGTTCTTTCTGAATGACTACATACTTCATATTTATTTAAGAAAAAGGTCTGAGGAGGGCTATCTACTTCAGGAAGCTTCCTATCCTGCTGGCTTCAGCATACAGGATTGGGACATGTGGCCTCCAAACCCCCTGTGGTGCAGAAGGCACGGAACACAGGGTGCTTACCAAAAGCAGCACAGTGAAAGCTCCACAGTAAAAGAGAACATGCCACTACCATTTGTTTTTGCTGAAAAAATTAATTTACTGGTTTTACGTATGTTCAAAAGAAAATAGTTCATTTGAGGTATAATGGAGCACCTAATGTTTAATTGGGTGACCTCATATCTTTTGTTTTAGAAGGAAAAAATAAATAATGATTAGCTGTGAATTGATTTTCCTTTTCTATGGTGCGCATGGAACCCAGGTGTTATTTACATAGCACTTACAGTCCAATGATGATTAAAGGAATGATTATAAAATAAAAATAATTTTTCTGAATTTACTCATGCTTAACTTGTATCTCTCGATATCTATAAATGCACAGCAAATAAGCAATTTTTTTGTTATTATATGAACTCCCTTTATTGTGTTTACAAATTATCAGAAGAGCTTAATTTTTTTTATTCTTCTGAATTTTTATACATAAAAAACCCCTAGTCCTCCAGTCCTTCTAAAATGTTCATTTTTCATTAAATTCAAGTTGTTTTTCTTATTCAGTGAACTCTATGGGCTATACAAGCATTGAGGAAAACAGTCGCAAGACAATACTTCTCTCTCATCTCCGTTCTTACAAACTTTTGGAATTATTTGTTTCTTTCTTCATTACAACTCTCTGTTTTTGACTCTTTTCCATATGTAATTACATTACTTCCCTGAGTGTGTAAGCTACTGGGGCTGAATATTACAGCATTTATTTCAAAGCTTTGAGGATAGTAAGGAACAGAAACAGCAGCAAAGATTAGTATCGAGCAACGCACATACTCAGTTTACGGTCATCTTTAAATTCTTTATCTTGGATAGAATAAAGAAGCAAAATTAATTCTATGTTACATCTACGATTTTGTTCTAATATAAAAACTAGTCTTGTTGCCATCGCAACATGATGAAGTTTTAAGTTGTTACAAGCAAGTTTTGCTTGGGGAGACATTTTCTATTTAACTACAGCAGGGAGGCCCATGCTGGAGCAATGGAACAGCAGCCAGCACACAGGCTTTGGGAGGCAATGCTGGAAATTGTTCAGAGGTACAAGCACTTTACCTGTGGAGTTGGTTTTCTTCTGATACTTCTGTTTCCTTTCTGTGCAGCTCTCACATAAAAGCTTGTTGTTCCCCATTAAGAGCTCTACAGAGGTGAACTGGTAAAGGCAGGACTGAACAGAACATTCCTTTGAGCTAGTTATGTAGCTCTGGGAAAGTGTCTGGAAAGCATTTTGAGGGGTTTGGGATAGCGAGGATTTGCCTACTGAGAACATGGAATTGTTTGATAAACCTAACGCTGGATCTCCACAGCTCGATTTTTTATCTTCGTTTACAGGATCACAGAAGCTAAGCTTGGATATGGCACTGGAGATCATCTCTTCGTTGCTGTCGCCGGGCTTGTTGTGCGGCGTTTTAGGGTTTGAGTGGTTGACGCGCGCTCCACACACGCTGCTGGGTGGGCTCAAAGTTGCTTGCTTAGAAGCACTTTCGCTTTCTGAGGCTTCGCTGTCTGCATCAAAGCTGCTTTCGGAGCGGCTGGCCTCCTTCTCACTGCCCTCCGTCTGGCTTCCATTGACAGCCGCCTCCGCAGAGGGGTCCTTGGAGTACGGGACACCAGAGCTACCTTCCAGCTCGAGCTTTTTGGCTTTTTCCTGCATGATAACAGGACTTCTTTCTTCTTCCTTTGAGGAAGCTTTTCTGGCAAGCCGTCTCTCATGGTTCAATTGATTCTGTAAATTATGGCATTATTAATGCAGTAATAGAGGGGAGAAACAGGAAGCAGATTTGCAAGCGAACAAATCTTTCGAAACATGACAAATGCAAAGCTAATTATTGGGGGGTTATATTGTTTTATATTCTCCATCTCTCACGTTGAAGATAGCTGATTTCCTTAAGATGTTTTTAAACTAACTTAGGATTAGAAACCTTCTTCCCAGTCAGCTAAGAGCATTACACTTACTGTGAGATCAATACTTCCCACAACTAATTACCTTCACTTTGTGGCAGCTGTAGATGGCACATTTGAAGTGGTATTCACTTAATCTAATTTAAGCTTCTAAAAGGTCTTCAAGTTTAAGCTAGTCCCCTAGCCTCTCATGAGAGGCCTTAGTTGATGAGCAGCTCCAGAAAAAAATTCAACTCACCTTGCAGGCATTTGTCATAGAATTAACTACGGCATCCCCAGGAGGATGTTTGCTGATTTGAATATTACCTGAAGTTGACTGTTTTTTTAATCAAGATTGCAAGAAGAAAAAAAAGATTGCTTCCACAGAAAACTACTCCTACAGATTTAAAAAACCAAACCCACAAAGCTGCCATAATTTTAGGTGATTTGCAAATGTTCATGACTCTTTTCTTGCCTTGTTTGACTACTTTCCAAAAGAAACTAGCAACTTTCCTTCCCTTCTTTTTTTCCTTTATTTGAATTGGATCAAAATTCCAGTGGTACCAATAGGAATCCTTCCATTCATCTCAATAGTTTGAGTTTTAGGCCTTTTCTTCTATAACAATCAGTTTCTGCACTACTTCCTTCCATCCTTTCCTTTGTTTCTACCTCATGTCCTTTTTCTACTTCTGTCTCACTCCTCCTATCATTCTTTTATACTTTGTATTTTATATGTTGTATTTTATACATTGTATTTTTTTCTTCACATGTGTTTAATATGTTAGGACCTGATTTAGGAGAGTTTTTAGGGTACTCAACAGAGCACAGACCCTTGCAATAGTCCCAAAAGCAACATCAATTGAAACTAGCCTGCAGATTTTTTTTTCCTTATAAATGAAACCCTGTAACTGAAAGCTAGATGGTGACTAATGACTGTCATTTCTCACACTTCTAATGATGACCTAAATGTTTTAAAACAAGTCTATGTCAGCTATACGTATACTAAAAAACCTCACTGACACGTGTCAAAATTCCCTAGAAGTTCTCAGTCACCCTAGAAACTTGAGTTACCCCAGGATGACTGGTTAGTGTGATTATTTCTTACCTTATCTTTTGTTAAAGTGTGTTTCTTGACAATTTTGGGTTGATTATTCAGTGTACCGATAGAAGAGCAATTATACTGACCAAGATCTGCCTCCTGTACACTTTTACTTTTACCTGTTCTTCCCAAGGGCACGGGTTTTGCAACCTAAGAAATTAGACAGGAAATTAGGAAAGGCAACATGTCAATTTTGTATTCCTTTGCAACCTACAGAAAAGATGAACGTAGGTGGACTTTTTCCTTTATTTTAGAAAACAGTGACCTACATAAAACCAATTAAATGGCCCCCTGAATTGTGATATAAAGCTACTTTCTAATTTATTTTTTTTTCATCATAAACTCTCTGTCAGTGTCTCTGAAGGTTCAACTGAAAGCCACAAGGAATAGGAATGATACAAAATTTCTGTATGTAATACAATACGAAATAATCTATTCTACTATTGTATAAGCACATGCCTAGCTGTAAAAGATGTGGTGCAGCCTGTGGCAACAGAGCTGCCACACCCCCCATAACGTTCCTGGCAGCAGCACATGGCTCCTGTAAAGGAAAGTGCTGACTGTAAAGTAATGCCCACCCTCAAGTAAGTGCAGCGACTGCTGAACAGCCACAGAAATCACTGCCAAACAGAACCCATGAAGTTCCCTTGTTACACATGGGAGCCAGGAAGCACGAGGGCCCAGATACTCAAAATGCTCTTAAAGCCTTAACTCCCACAAGCATCTGCACTCAGTGCACCAACGAAGACAATGAATTTGTTATGAAAAAAACTGGTGTTTGGAGAAAAATACATTTTATACAGAAATACATATTACATTAATTACTCTCCCTTAAATGTAGATGAATGTATGCAGGCTGGAGGAAGAACCACTCCCAACCCACCCCCACTACTCTCAAATGAAAAGCCCAAGTGCTGAAAAAAACAGCTTATGCCTTCAAAGGAACACAGTTCCACTGCAGCTAATGGAGGCAATCCATAAAATGCTGAGAACACCAGAATAAATAAATTCAAATAACCATTTTTAAAGTGTTTCATCCTGTAGGTAAACATCAGCCCAAGGGACTCAGGTTCTCTAGATGCAAACCAATAGGTTAGAATCTGACTCTCTGGACCTCCAAAAAAAAAAAAAGGCTTATAATCATTCTATTTATATAAGTACATACTATTAAATTAAGCTAATCTCAGACCTATATATTCTGTGGGTTACTATAGGCATTTGGTCCAAGTTTGGACTAATTTAAAGATACATGCACTTATGACATTTTATGACTATATATATATATAAAGAAAATCATATAATGAATAATGGGTAACGGTATATGTATTTAGGGACAAGGTTACATTTTTAGGCTTGAAATCAAAACTATGTGTATATGGATAAATATCTTCATAAGGCTATTAAAAACAGTCCACTGGAAGCAATAATTACTTATTACATATTCTGTTTCTTACCCTCTCCTCTATAATAGGAAGTGAAAGATCAATGAAAGGCTCTTTTACTGTTGAAATCTTGAAGAAAAAGAGAAAATGCACTTAAACACAAATAACAGTTTATGGGTTTAGTAAATAGCTCTCTTTATTTAATCAATTTATTATCAAAAACTATACAAGAAGCTAATTACTTACAAGATGTATGAAACTGCAATGAAGAACTTCCCACTAACTTCTTAAAAAATTTATTAAGTTAGCTCTAATTTTCTTTCTAACACCACACAAAACTTCAGCACGTAAAGGGCAAGGCCATTCATCTGGGCATGAACTGACTTGAAGTAGTGTGGTGCTCACTTGCTCTGAGCTCCAGATGGATTTTCAAGTCACGTGGGCCTCTGTGGTACGATTTTGCAGAAAGCTACCTTTTAGAGTTTCCTGATTCTGGACACTTCTGCACAGGTGTTTGAGCTGTTATGCAGCAAGGATTAGTTAATGACAGTTAAGTGACAGGTTCTAACTTCATGCTCTCAGTTAAGATTAAGTCAGTCTTACTGGTTACAGTCAAAAGCTTTGTTAGATTTTTTGACACCATATACCAATTGGTAAAATAAATCCAATTGCAGGGAAGAAGGGACTTGAAAAAAAACAACCTCTTTTTTGTACTGAGGTTTCATTTTGCCATGTATAAGCTGGAAATATCTTGCAAAGCATACCTAAAGACAATCTCTTTCAGCACTTTCCATCTGCCTTTATCACTAAGTTCCTTAGGCTCTCTCCCTTGCTGTTCTCGAATTCCTTCCAAAACTGACTTATCTTACCTCTGAAAAGACTGTGAAAAACAAAACCTTAAAAAATGAAGTAAAAAATCACGTATATTTAAGTCACAGCCATGTCATCAATTACTGTCACCATGTCCCTTCTCTTATATTTGTGATCCCATCTTCCACCTGTGACATTTGGTATGGGCTGCAAGCTTATTTTTACCTGTTGTGCAAAGGACTCAGGAATGTTTAGGTTCCAGTAAAGCAATAAATGAGATCAAAAGCAGGCAGCTCTGGTGACTGCCTGACTGCCTGGTGAGCGATGTTCAAACAGGGGCTCCTCTAAAGTGACGCTTTGCATGAAAAAACATGTATCAAAAGTATCTTGCCAGTGCAGGCAAAGGAAAATCAATGCTAAACTCTTCCTCAAAGGGCTACAGCTAGCATATTCCCAAGTCCTGTGCAGGCAGAATATAAGAATCCAGCAAAAATAGATGAGACATGCAAAATACATACGACCTCTATTTTTTATATGGTCAAAGTTCTTCATTGGTACTAGTAGCACATTGAAGAGTAATCTGCACATCACACACAGGGAAGTTTACCTGGCACTGCAGGACTGTGCTTAATTTTTCAGATTGATTAATTTACTTAATCTCTATAATATGAAATAGAATGTTTTAAACCAAACACAAATGTAACATTCAATTTAAAAGGTCATGCAATTAAGATTTTTCTCTGTCAAACTTAAAAGAAAATTATAAGGATCATGGAAAGCATTTATGATGGAATGTCAGTATTATTAATTATGAAAGGAATACACTGTTCATTCGTGTTATTACGTTAATTATAAAAAATACTTCAAAGAAAAAGAAGTAATTTTAGCATTTTCCCACTCATTCTAATTTAAAGTAAGTAATTTCCAATTTTCAGGTGTATGCCAGAAGAGCAGGCAGGAGGATTTATGTTTTAAAATAGGTGTTTCAAAAATATCAAATAACACCAACATGTAACACATATGATTATAGAATTTGGAACCCCCAGCCTTGAGTCACATGTAAAATCAAGCCCAGTACTTGAATCCTTTTTGAATTCAAAGGATCCCTCTTCTTAGGTTTGGGAGGATAATGCTTTAAAGAAGGAATAAATAATTTCAAATGAGAAACTTCCAATAAAGTCTTGTTTTTACAAACAAACAAACAAGTATAAAATTGGCAACACAATTTTATACTTTCAAGACAATGTAATCAAACCAGTATGTGATCTATTCCACATCAAACCAAATTCCAGAATACCTACATTTTCACATTCCTCACACATGACAGTGCTAGTCAATTCACCAACAAAGATCCTATCTATGAAGTTCATCTTCACACCCTCTCTTCCATATGCTGAAAAAACATTGCCTTTTTTAAATGTGAAATATAACACATCCAATGCCACACTATAAGTACAATAAAATTCTTTCCAAGATACATTATGAAAGTACAATTTTAAACATATTCAACATGTTTTGAACACAATACAGTAACTAATACATCATATACTACTGTTATCTCAACATTTAAAAATATTTTAGTGAGAAGGTTCCCTTTTATCCTTCCCCATCTTCTCTAACAGAGTAATAATATTGTATCTCTTAAGAAGAAGCTTTTTAAATCTCAGTTTTCTTTTGAATACATAATACTGCATTGCCTTCATACAGACACTGGGGCATTCCTTGATATAGACACTGGGGTAAGCAGAGAGATTCTCACCCTTTCTAAATGGTTTTTGCAACTATGAAGCTCTAAAACATGTAACAAAATCCTTTTCTAATACATCTTTATGCCTTAACTTTTTCAGATTTGGGAAGGATGACTTACAAAACATCTTAATCATTAGGACTTCAATGAAAACAAAATTCCCCTGATTAGAACTACTGAATAAACAAACACATGCAAAAAAACCCCAAAAACTTCTTCTTTTGAAAAAAAAGCCTTCTTTAGAAACAGCTGCCTATCTTGACTTTGTAATCGTATTTAGAGTGCTCACAGTACCAGTCAACTGACAGAAATCAGTTTTATTTAAGGAAAGTGGTCTCTCTGAGTATAAAGTAATTATGACTATGTAACAAATATAGAGCAAGCTATTTTAGAAAACAAAATTAAATTCTACCTATTATTAAGAGATGGATTAACACCGGGGAGCCTTTCTCCTGGATACAAAGATGCAAGTCAGCACACACTAAGCTCTCTACGCTTTAGGTACGCACTAGGCGGCACTAGAGTAACACAGAAGAAAGTCTGGCCATTACAGCACTTCAGAACTCCTGTTCCCAATAGGCAGTTCTGAAGAAAATGGTATTTAAAGACTAGTGCTGTTTTAGAAGTTTTCAATAAAGAGTTGCATACCTTTGACTTTTCTTCTAGTTTCTTCATCTGCTGTCTTAGTAGTTGGGTTATTGAATGCTTTTAAGATACCAGTTTGTATACGCTAGAAGTAAAAATAAAACCAAGTATTTTAAGTGTAAACATTCTAAAAACTAGCCATATATGACTAGACTTTATCTTGTCTTATTTCTATAAAATAAACATAATTCAATATTGTAAAACTATTGCTGTTATTCACTAATAATGTCAAAACTACATGAGCTAAACTTTAGATAACCATTCAAAAATTTCCTTCCCTTAAAAGGGAACTATCATAGGGCACGTCACAGCTTACCAAGAAACTACGAGATTTTCAGTGAACTACTACTATCCATTTCTCCCACTGCGAATGGATTTACACTGATTGACTAGGATACAAAATACTTGGAAGGCAGCTAAGAGTCTTTCAGTAGCCAAACTTCAGTAACTGTGTTTGGGCAGTATTTTTATCACTTCTGTTTATTTTCTAACACTGCCAATTCCAGAGATATGTTAAAATACCTTAGAAGAGAAAGAAAACTTCTTATGAATCCATGTAAATGTTACCAACATGTACTCAAAAAAAAAATCCTAAAAATGGCAGTTTTGAAAGAAGGATCAGAAAGAAGTAAATTCATTAATGAGTTGTAGCTGCCCCTCCAGACAGGGGGTGCTTCTCCCTGCTATTTCTCAACTGCCTGGAGATGAAGAGTCGCTGTATTCCTGGCAGCAGAACTGCATGGGCTGGTAGAAAAGCCCAACCTCTGACATGCTGCACAGAGAGAAGCAGGAGGATGCATCACGTCCCCTGACTCTAGCTAGCATGCATGACCTGTGCTTTCCCTTTTCCTGGCAAATGTCCTGTCTCTCTGATCCACAAACTCTAGTAACACGTACAAGTCTCCCTTGTCGGTGTGCAAATGACATTTATAATTAAATACTGAAGTCACACTTAGAGCAAAGTACCATTCTAAGAGACAAATGGTGATACCAAACCTTCTGCAAGCAACTCAAACCCTCTGTCCTAACAGGAAAAGATTAATAAATAGCTCTAGTTTCCAGGCAGCAAAGCACACTTCCAAGCCACCTATCACTGTAGTGTGAGGATGACAGACAGTGTCAGAGGTTTGGTTTCCAGTTCAGGCACCCATCAGACCAAGTCATACTCCGACCTTATGAGTATGTGACCCGGCTTGTGAATTAACTCCCGCTGCCCCGAGCTCAGCTTTGTTCATCTTAAAGCCAACAATATACTAAAAGGATTAATCAATAGGTAATTCATGAAGTTGAGCACCATAAATGGGTTTAGGGCCATAAGCAACCCTTTTGTTGGGATTAGTGCGTTGAACCATTTATTTAGGTCAAAGAAAGACATAGTCTTTGAATGGGCAGGGTGCTGTGGACAATGGCAGCAGACATTAATCAATTAGCAGCAGGGTTCAGCCACTTCAGGCCCCGGTGTGAAACCATCTCCAGCCCACATTGCTGGAGACGGCAGACGCTATGTCATCTTTATTGTTGTATGGCCAAGCTTTTAGCCTAAAAGTCCACTTGTGTATACTTTTCTAACTTTTTTCCTCAGGAATATGAAGAAGTTCAGCACTGGTGTCAGATACAAACACAAAACCACACAGAAGAGGCAAAAGTATAACAGGATTTTTGGTTAGCTCCTATAACTGTGCTATGTTATGTATTATATGTATTTCTCATCAAAACTAAGAGTTTAAAAACAACTAATCTTGACAGGGATAGGGAAGCAGGGCTGGCCAGGCTCCTGCCTGTGCCCAGCAAGTTGTCTGCCATCTACAGACCTGAAACATGGGATAATTAAAAAAAAAACAGAGAGAGGGAGGGGGAGAGAGCTTTTACTAGTACTGTCGGTGGCAGAGCACCCCGAGGTGATAAAGATGTGTTTGCAGTCATGCACCATTAGGGCAGCAGTGGGATATAATTGCAGGGCAGGGTGGCACCCAGGTCTCTCTGCCCAGTGATGGAGTGGCAGAAATACTGCCCAAAAATCACTGTAAATTCTTACCATCTCCAGCACTCTTTTGAGGTAGGTACTGTAGCTGTCACTGCTCTCTAATAATAAATGATTCAAAAGGCAAATGCTAATGCAGGTTATTGCAATGATGGCACATCCACTGGTGAAGCTGACAGGAGACTGACTTGAGGGGAAAGCACAAGCACCTCCTGGAGAAGCAGCTTAGTTGTCGTAATAATCCTGCTTTCTGTGACTCCTCCTTTGTCAAGAAAACATAGTTTTCACCTTTTATTACATGAAAATCAAAAAATAAAATAATAAAGTTTCCTTCTGCTGCAAAAATGTAACAACTGTTTTCTAATTGAAGTCAGCTGCTTCTGTTGTGTGCTGTGTTCAAGACATCATTTTCTAAGCGTGAGTGTCAAGGTTTAACTGTTTCTTCTTGCAGTTCAGTTCTGTTTATAATCAAGAATGCTGACAAGACCAATAAATATTAGTATTCTGGCAGGATAGGGATTTGTTCAGCTCTACTGTAGGGCCAGGAACCAGGCTCAGACACAGCTTTACATCTTATCTGCGAGATAATTCACGACATTCATCAGGTTACTAAATGAAAGGGAAGAGGAACTACTCTGGTCAGTACAAGATTTAAGGCCTTCCTTTAGAGGAGGCCTAGAAAAGCCTATTTACCACAAAGTATCATCTGAAAAGAAGGGTCCAGGACTAAATCAGACAGATTAAATCTGATATGGTCAAAATAGCAACCAAACACTCCCTTTCTTGCATGAACAATGCAGGAAGCACAAATAATGAAGGAAAACAAAAAAAACCTCACACAGGGACATTTTCAATATAACAAACTGCTTATATACTTCACATACTTGGATGTAGATTTTAAGCAATGAAAAGCAGCACCTTACTGATAAAATAAGGAGTTCTTCACACTTTCAAGAGACACAAGAAACTTTGCGAGATTTTTTTTCCCCCTCCACAATTTTCAGTGAAAATTTTTGGTTAAAATTATGGGCAGGCCCATAGCTAAGAACTGCTGACTTTTGTTCCAAAGCTCTAAAAATTCACTTTGACAGCTAATGCAAAGGTCCTACCTTTACTTTCTTGAAGTCTCAGATGTCCTTTTTTACCTCCTTTTCCTTTTTTTAAAGGCAAACAACTTGGATTCCTCAAATTATCATGATCTACTTACCGTATTCCTATTACTAACTGAAACTTTGATTCCAATCAACTGTTTTAACAAATCAACATCTACATAATTAAATATCTTTCAAAAAAATTATTTTTCTCAAGATAATGAAAATAGACATTCGAACTTCATTAAGTACATCTTTAAAACATTGGGAACATGAAGAACACTGAAGCAATGACTAGTAGTTCACTTTTAAAAGACACACAAAGACATTACTTTTGTCTCCTCAATCCTGATTGCATCCAACAGATAGTGCAGAAGCTCCTGGCTGTCCTGCTGCTGGAATCCCTTAAATCGAGGAGCCCTATGAAAGAAACAGTGAAGAATTTAAAATTATCTTGGGATATTCTTAACAAGACAACTGTCAACATCAGACACTTGTTCGATGCTGGGGTACAAACAGGTACAATCCCTGCAGAACTTCATGGGGCTTTAGGAAGCTCCTGGTGCAGCAGCCAATTTCACCAAAAAGGCTGCACTTTAACCCGGGTTGCAGCTTGACTCTGTGGAGTATGGCTTGACTAAAATACAGATTTGCCAGTAGAGTCTCATCCATGCTAGCAGCCCCTTCCTGACAGGCTACACCTGTACTTCTGTACCACCAGACATCCCCAATGTCATGGAAGAGAGACAAAGAAGATTTTCCAAGTGCTTAACCTCCTTTGTTATCTCACTCTTTCCTCAATCGAGGAGAAATCTCAAATGTGCATAAACAGTCCTTTTAGATCACCAGCAGCAGCCACATCACCCTCAGATGCCAGAAGAGGAAAAACATCTGTTTCTGACTATGCTCCCATTTACACTGGTGATCTTTTAGGCAACTGCACAGGGGTAATGTTGCATCAGTACTGACACAACCATTCAGTAGCATCAATCACTACTATTCAAGAGCTCTTGAACTCTTTTTTTACTATTCACAGCATCTAAATGTACTCTAAATATAATATTTTTCAGGCATAGATTACATAGAAATTAGAAAAAATTAATTTATGAGTTCATGGATAGATCCTTAAGGATCTAGAAGAAGCCAGGCAGCTTCTAATAAACAGTTTGAATCTTCAGGATCATGCAACCCCAAATGAGTGAACAGTATTCACTATTAACACGTCTCTATTCACATTAATTGTAATTGACTGGGCAAACTATACCTGTCATTCCAGACACGTTACCCTTTAGTAATCCTTAATTACAGTCTTGAACTACTTAATCTAAAATGAGATTCCACAGAATCACAAGGAGTTGGAAGAGACCATTGGAAGGGACCAACCTCCCTGCCCAAGCAGGGCTCCCTAGAGCAAGTTACTCGGGATTGCAACAGGTAGGTTTCTGAATTTCCAGTAATGCCACCAAATGGAGGCTGTGACTCTTGCTGCAGACTGAGGTGAGCACATGTAGGCCTAACCATGTACACCCCTTCCAAATCCTAGCACAGGGGACAACTGCATTAGCACAGCTCAAACAGGAATTTTATCAAAGTGGCAGAGCAGCCAGAAAAACCAACCACTCACTCAGCTCCTCCATTTTATTAAACACACATGGAACCAGTTTTCACTCTGAGGTGTGGACTGCATGCTGTGGCTAGCCAGTACACAGAGCTGCAAATACATATTGGTATTCCCCCTGGCACAATGATCTCACTTGCCCAGCACAGCTCTTCAGCTGTTCAGGGTTCTTGAGGGTTAGTGAGGCTTCCATCCCACTCATACACTAAAGCTGCTCAGATTTGCCTTAGAAGTTTGTGCTCATGGACAGGAGAAATTATAGGTGATCAGAAAACACCCCAGATGTGCGACATGCCTACAACAGTAAAAGGTAAAGCTGGGCAAGGTGTCAAGACACCAAATTAGGGCACAGCAGACATGGGCTACAGGCAGGAGAGTGATACAGGGGTCTCAGCTTTGAACTGCTCCCTGGAGGCACTTCGGGGTGTAACTGGAGAAGGACTGAAGGTGGAAACACAAATATCTAAGGTCAATGCCTAAAATTAAGTGGAACAAATGTGGACCTGCATATGCAAAACAACATGTTCACATTTACAAATAAGATACTTTCATAAGATAGTTCCACTTCATAACTACTTTTTGAAACAAAGTTGACAATATCCCTAGCTAAAAATGATTTAATGATACTACTGTACTGTGAGGCTTACTATAAAATCTGGAATCAGTAGAGTGGGTGACTTTTTTAAGCATTCTTTTGAAAGTGAATTCTTTTTTCATAAGCAAGTCAAACTCAAAAATTAATTTCAAATTTAAAAAATTGAAATAATCTCAAAAATTAAATATTTTGTTTAATATTCCTAAAATGCTATATTTTCTTCTATTAAAGTCCTATGTTTTATTTCTAGTAAATTTGATTATAAATTGCAAATACTTTCCGAAAAGCACTGAACCTTTATTTTGGTTCCAATAAAACACTCAGTATATATTAAAAAAATAAATAATATATGTAGCTGCATGCACGTTTGCATGCATGCACAGTTTCACTTTTCAATTCGCTAAAACACTTTCCTCTCATTGAATGCCCAGGAATCTGAAAAAACCCAGATGACAAAATCAGTTCAATTCTAAGGAATCTGCTTAGTTACTCACAGTATTACCATTAATTTATGAGAAATTTCTTGGTTTCCTGAGGTAGTGAGAATCACTGAGTATATTCAGCCCATCTCCTCCAGTATAGGCACATTAATAGCTCCAGTACAGCAAGAAAACCTTCCATATATACATGTTCTGGATCCTGGTACTAATAGGGATTTTACTATTTTTTGGCAACATAAGCAGGACCTCTGCAACAAATGCTATAATAAAAGAGAAGAAAAATTAATAATTACTTGACAAAGGAGCAAGCAAAAACTCCATCACGGTTACAGGAGGGGTTTTTTCACTGCAGAGACACCTCACAGAACTAAATCTTCAATGCAAATCAGGAAAAAGCTCCACACATACTTTTTGTTACTGCAGTGTAACCTCCCACTGATGAGTATTCAAAAATAATTTCAGGTGAAAATTAATTTACTAATTTGTATTTCAAAGTTAAATAATTTACCTGCATGTTCCACACACAGAGAGGAGGAAATGAACTCAGCCATGGAAGTTTTTCATTTTGGTTTGTTTTGGGGTTTTTTCATTTTATTAAAACACAGTGCATTTACGAGAACAAGATTATTTAAGCTTCTCAGGGCCTGTACTAAATTTATAAGCCTGATTTTAATGGAAACGAGGATGATGGGAATGTAACAGCTACCACTTTAAAAGTGAAGTGGCAGGGAAAGTGACTTGTAAAGATTCCCTGTAAGGTTGAGTCATTTACTTGGACTGAAAAATTATGTCATTGTTAACACTGCTTAAAATAGATTTAATCTGTCATTCATGTACAAAGCATGCTATGTAATGCTGCATATAATTCTAAATATCTCATGTTTTGTGAAAAAACATTTGAAATTAGTGCATTTGTTTTTTGGTTTTTTTTTTTTGGGGGGGGGGGGGGGGAACCACAAGAGGAAACCAAAAAATAACAATAAAAAGAAAGGAGGAAATTTCACACCTCACAATGCATTTACTGGAAACTTCCTACACTTATAAACCAGTATGAGAGAAGAAAAAGGAATTAATCCATGCTGATACACAGAAATCTGACAACAAAAAGATGTGTGCTCTCGTCTCCTTGAAAATATGCTTCAAGCAATATCCTTGGCAAAAGTGGGGGACTTGGAGATGGTTGGTTGAGTTGACCGCTCACAGATGTGCTGACATATGGAAGCCAGTGCCAATGCTATACAACCTGTTGTACAGTGTCAGCAGGATAATGACAGAACAGGTTGAACTCCTGCTAATAGCCATAAGTGGTGAAGGACAACTGTGACATCTTATCTACTACCCTCTCGTTGCTCATCTGGAGACCAGTCATAATTGCTTCACTGTCAGTTAAAGAAATACTTTTCATGATCTACTTCCTAGAGTGCTGTAATAACAAAAAAAATACATAGTAACATAGTATTTCAAAGAAAAAAACTAATAGTTTTAATTCCTATATTATATTCATTTGAGGGAAATGAAGCTGTGCTTTAAAAGCAGAACTAGGATACAATTAAAGTCATTCAATCATACTGCACAGAGCTGACATACTTTTACTGTCTTTAATAAAAATCTTCTCCAAAATCATCCTTTCAAGAATTACTATCTTTGAGCAGAAGACAGTCTAATACCTTGGAAAACTTTAGATACAACCATAAGCACTAAGAAACAGAAAACAGAAGATACTATTTGATTTTTTCCGTGAGGCAACATGCACAGGAATCCTTTAATGCAGTACATACACTACAGAGTTCTGCTTGGGAGGAGCCCAACCAAACATGGGCTTGCCTCCACATGTAACAGATAACACCAGGCACAACTGTACTATCTCAAGGGCATGGATAGACAGCACTTAGCTCTCCTTTGGATGTACTGGCCAATTTATTTAATCTTTTTTCCCCCCCAAAAGGGAAAATGAGATACCTCTACTTCCTTGCAATGCACCAGATCTATTCTTTCTTCCTCTAAGTCCTGCTAAGATTTCCAACAGCACCCTGGTCTGACAGTAAGTTCCAAAGGTTAGCCCTACAAAACATTAAAAAAACTCCTTTTTTTCCCCCCTGGCTCTAAATCTGTTGCCTTTCAGTTTCACAGACAGCCCCTTGAACTCTTATGAGGGCAATTAAAGAAGAACAGCTAATTTATCTTTTATCATTAATTGTCTTCTCTTGCTGTCACGTCTTCTTTTCATGTTCTCTGCTGCCTAAACTCCCAAAATTCAAGTCCCTGTTGACATAAAGGCTTTCTATTTTTGTTACCCCCTCCCTAATTCTGGTTAACCCAAATGGAGAATACAGGGCCAATGTACCTAATAAAATTACTGTTTTTCTTCTTCACTTTATCTATAAGCTCCGCTTACAGAGGTCACCAATACCATACACTGAAAATACTTGTGTTCTCCAAAATGCTACACAGGTCTTCCTCCTGAGCAGAAGTGAACATAAAGCTCAGGAACACATGTAGATGATTGCTGCCAACACACACTTTTACATGCAATTTGTCTACTTTGCACTCATAAACTTGTTCCTAAAATTATGAAAACTGACAAAGTTTGCTGGAAAAAAAAATGCAATCTCTCAACAGCCTCTGCCCTGTAATCTCCTCTGTCAGAGCTCTTCAACATGACACAGCACCACCAGCAAGGCACATGGAGGCATGATAAGGACACAAAATAATTCGTAACTACTGGTCAAGGAAACAAACTGTGCGTTCTGCTGCCATTATACTTAAAAGGTAAAAGTCAAATGGGAAAAAAATAAGCAAGTAAAAAATCTTTTCTAAGAAGATATTTTTCCTAAAGCAGTAGTATTTCAAAAGAAAAGGCTCAAAAAGGCTCCTTAATTTATGAGAAAAACCCTGTTTCCTTTATCTCTTATATCTTGTAGAACATTACCTTAGCTTTCCTTAGCATTTCCTCTCAGAAGTGATAAATGTGGAATTGTTTAGGTTTCCCCTCCGAAACTATTGTTCTGTTAATATCAACAGTCCTAACCACACATGACCTCCATTCTGCCAGTCCCATCTCTGCCTTCAGTTCTACTTTCTGCACATGAGAAGGAAGGATGAGTAACAGTCTTTGGAAAAGGAAGACCTATGTAGATCTTGTGAACACCAATAAAATCTTTGTCAGGGAAGCATTTTTTCTTGCATGGTAATGTAGCAATAAAATACCACTATTAATAATTATTTAATGGAGGTTTGAAGCAGCTAAATTCTGTAACTCTTTTCTGGACTCATCACTTACATGCTGCAACATTTACTTGCTACACAAATCTAAGCTTTCTTCCACCAATAAAATTACTCAATCATAACAAATAAAGGAAGTAAATTTATGTCTTCTTAATACATCAGTGTTGCATTAGTCACTAAGTCTCCTGATAAGTCAGAAGTCTGCAGTCCTGATATTCAGCATAGTGGAAAACCAACAGAAGGGCCCCGTAGCTATGCTCACAATCTGTCCTTCCAAAACATCTGACAGCTGCAACACTAACAAAATTAACAGTGGATGAATTAGTACCAGACGCTAAACAGTTGCTACAGAAAGACTCATCCACTTCTTCTCTTCTTCTCCCCTTCTTCAACCTGGCTACTCCACCACTTGATAAAATTAACACTTGGTATCATTTTTTTTTTTCTTTTATTATTTACTTTTAAAAAAGAGCACCACAAATGTCCTTCCATACATAAGACTATGAACTTCACAGCATGATCTCCTCAGACTCTTAAAGCAGCAGTTTGCAGTTGCAAGTGACTGTGTTCCAGGTCTCTTACTGCTTTTGAGGAGTGAACGTGTATCCACTTGCAGGTTCTGGGATCCCACTCAGGGACATGCCAGAGCTGCAGCTGAACAAGGCAGTGTCTGCACCCTTTTCTAGCCTATACTATCTGTACAATCTCCTTCATAAATCTTCACTGAAGAAAAGTATGGTGATATACTGTATACTTGCACTGAGACGGCAAGATCTGTGATGGTGAAAGAATGAATTAAAAAAAAAAAAAAGAAAAAAAGGTTGCAACTGGAGTCAGCAAACTTCCATGTAACACATATAAACCCAAAACATTACTATCAGAAGGTCTCCCCCATGCCCTTCTCCCCAGCAGCTCTTCCTTTTACACATTCATCCTGTTATCTCTTAAGGTAACTTGTTGTTTGAACTTTGTTTTTTGAATAAAAAGAGTTCGAGCTGATGCAATGTGAAGACCACAAGTAGTGCCTGCCTCTAGGATTATTTCATTAACACAACCTCTTGGCAGCATTCAAGAAGCAGTTTTACAGAGAACACTGCAGTAACACAGATATTCTTCCTAGCTGAAACTCCTGCAATTTTACCCTGCTCTCTCTTGCATTTCAACTTTGATGAAAAATAGAAAGGCAACTTTAAAACAAAAGAAAGAAAAAGGCCTTGATAAATGGCGTGACAGAACACTGCATTCATACTGTTAAAGCTAATAAATAGTAAATGTATTCAGTTTGCAAAGATAAAGGTTTCCCATTCTCCTACTTTTACCACTGCACACTGCTGAATTTTCTGAAACCCTCCCTTTCTTGCTTGTGTCACTAACAATGAGAAAAGAATCCAAAGACCAAAACCTTCTGTCATACCTGTCCAGCCCTTTACTGCCCCTGAACATCTAACTTCTCACTAACAGGATGTGGCTGACACTTTCGTTGTTGATAGTAGAGCTAGTAAAGGATTTGTATCTAAGTGGGGTTCTGCAAAGATAACAAAAGAAGTAGGGTTGAAGGCAAGAGATGGTAGGAGCTGGCAGATATATGTCTAAACAGCAAAAGTCTGCTGACCACATTAAAATGCTTCCATTTTAGCTGCTAGTTAAAGTGTATGCACATCTTTATGATCAAAAGACAACAACAATAGAACAGCTAGATAGCTGAGATTTAATACTGACATTGCTTGATGACTATACAAACACACAGAGCAGACACAAAATACCTGTCACTTCTAAAAATACCACATCATCTGAAGCGCATTGCATTGTGATTATTTCACAATTAATTTGCCAAGGTGGGCTTCAAAACATGTTTTACATCATTTTTTCCCTTCAATCTTTAATACTTACTGGGAAAAACTACTACATTATTTAATAATTTTCCTTCCATTTCTCAGCCAAATTTAATTCTTACACTCACATTTTTTTGAGAAAGCCTCGAAACACAAGGAGGAGTGAGAAAACAATATAGTTTTCTTCCCTATATATTTTTCTTCCAGGTAGATAATGCTAAACAAAGAATACTGCTCTTTGACTCAAAAATGCTGTATGGTAACTTTACATACATTTCCTTTACAGCTCAAAAGAATCAAAAGGAAGACAAGTACAATAGAAAAAAATAAAATATTAACTTTCTGAAGCTGAATTTGGAGGATAAAGAAAGGCAATGACTTATTTCTTTACAGAATTAAATTGTCCCTGCTCTATTCTAAAAGCTTTTGTTTATTTCTACCATATATTAAATCCATTCCTGCTCAGTAAGGTTGTCCTGGAACTCTATGGTAGGAGGCTGCAACCTTCCTCCAAACTTTCATGCTGCAGAATGCTTAAAGTCCCATGCAATAATACTGTAGCAAATAAATTATCATGCAACATTATTCTTATTTAAATATGAGATTCATATATACCATCCTCCAGTTACTCTGCTTCTACAGATTCTGTTACTAGTAAGTCAAATATTTAAATATTTGTATCAACTTTTAAGTAGGTCTTCTACAGGTGTTTTAAAAAGCAAGATTGTTTGCATCATAATTGAAAGTACCTACAAAGCACCACTGTAAACATTTTCCACACAAAGAAACAGGAGTTTCTTTAGGGCTTGTAAGCTCTTTGCAATCTGGAGCCATATGCCATTTCAGTATTGCTTCAAGTCCTTACTTGCTAGACCCTTTTTAATTTTGAACTGATGCCAAGGTTAGACATCATAGCAGAGGTTCCCCATTTAAAATCTTACTCTTTTTTACAAAATACCTACATACACTTTGTAGCGCTAGCACAGCTTCAGGCTCACAGACAACAAAACCTGGAAGGCAGTCCTGTTTTCTTCAGAGTTACCATGCCCTCTTCTGCCCCCTCACACTCAGTTCAAAGCCCAGGGAATGTCCATAGCTACGAACCGGGCCACACGTTACAGAAGAGCAGGTACAACCCCGGTGTGCAACAAGGAGCCCTTCAACTCTAAAACATGAAGAAGCTGTTTTCTGGACTGCCTGGTAAAAATCTATCAGCTTCTTCAGAAAGGACAACAGACACTGCACACTTAGAAACACATCACTGGAAACTAAAATTAAAAAAGTAAGTGAAAGATGAGCTTAAGGACACAGTACATACTTTTGACAAAGCTGGCTGAACAGCACTTTGGGAGACAGAGGACCTTTTCCAGCCTCCCTCATGCTGTGAAGGAACAAGAACATTGCTGAAGTCAAAGGTCCCGGGCTGGACAGGTTTACCACCAAAGGATCCTTCAAAAACAAAGGTAAATTACACATCAGATTTCAAATGCAGTGACACATGACTTCTTTCAAGTTCCATGATAAAGAACAATGTAACTTTCAGTCTTAAGAGTGTTTCAGGGTGGTTTTTTTTAAATGTTGATGTCACCCATCTGATTAAAATAATTTAAGAGCGGGCTTATTATTTAAGGAGTAATAATAGTTGCAAAACCAAATAATTCTTCGTGGTAACCAATAGCTTTGAAAACGAGCATGTCAATGAGCCAGTCTGGTTCTCACAAAAACAGGCAGCCTTTGTATTACCTGCTTTACTCTGACCCCATATGCACTGAAATTCATCTGGAGAGACAATCCTAGTGACCACCTCCGTGGGCCAGCATAAGATTGTGCTCAGTGGCTTTCTGTTACCCAACCTTAGGAACCAGCTTCTCTGATCTGTGAGCCACACACTGAAATTTCCACACATCTGAGAGCCACAGAAACACATCCGGTTCCTCGACAAACCAGGTGCTGTGAAGCTATCAGTAGTGGTTCACAGCAAGAGGTAATGGCAGATCCTACACATCCCCTGTGGCACTGGGAGACAGACACAGGGTGCATCTGCACAGCCCCTCTTGGTATGGCGTTCACCCCAGCCAGCAGGTCCTGGGTCTGGAAGGATCCAGCCAGCAGCCAATCAAGCCAATTTTAAAGCAGAAGACAGTCCTGCACTGCTTACACACCACGTGTCATAATGACCACAGACCATCAGCTTTCCCTAACATGCTCCAAGGTTCATATGTTCCCTACTAGCTGACCTGACTCTCAGAAAAACAGATTAGAAGTGCCAGATGAACACTTGGAGTGGGCACTTCGTTCAGAAAGCAGACCCACACAAAATGTAAGCGCTATGGATACACACAAATTTCAAGTGTTTGCTTTACATGCACTATCAAATCGTGGGAAAAGGCCCCTTACCAAGGAAGGTGCAGGTTTCTACACTACTATTAATTAGACTACTGCAGCCCTCTTACCCAATGCCAAATTCTGCACTGGCATACAAAGACCAGAAAACACAGTCTTTGCTCCAAAGACCTTATTTACATTGTAAGCATTGTCAGGAAACAAAAAATAAATCTTTCAACCTTTTGGCTGTGCAAGTTACACATCAAGCATAAGCCAACACCCCACTGGCTTGCTAAGCCTTCAGGCAAAAACAAGCTCCAGACCTCTGCTGTGGCTCAGGATAACTTAGTGAAACATGTTGCTGCTCTGAACTGCCACTGGAGGAAATAAAGACAGCAATGCAGTGAATGTCACACTGTTCTTGCCTGGAGAAGCCATGAACATCACCTACAGCAACACAGTGAAATCACCATCATTTCAGAGGTATCTGAAACAGAATACCACACCTCTACCCTCACTGCCACCAGAAAGCTCACAGCAAACAGCAGGAAAAAAATGGAAAAAAATAAGAAAAAGTCCTCTGTAAACTGTTAGCATCAGCTAGCAGAGGGAAAGATTGCTTCAGCTAAAGAGGGAAATATTGCCAACAACATATAATGAAACCCCAAGTCTCTAAGACATGACTGGAACAGCAGAATATTCTTTGGATAATAGCCACAGGAGACACTTTACTGTATGACTGCAATGAGCTTGAGGACAAGAAGTTTGTTCCTCACTGAAATTTCGCTTCTCTCATTTTAATCCCCAGGCCTGTGAAGCATGTAATAAACTTTACAGGCCTTATCAATGAAGGGCAGGGATGGACTGGAATAAAATATTTCACAGACACTTTCTAGAGCCAAACAGACTATTTCCTGTATCATAAGTTCATACTGAAGAAATTAAATGGCAAATAAAAATAAACCAGCTGCTCTTTCTTAAGGCAAGGCATTATTTGATATTTCACTATCACAAAATGTGAAAGCAAGTAATTCTTCCTCCTTCTCCAGGGCTGAGTAATGATTTCTGTAAAAGAAATCCTGTTCACAGGTAACGTAAACCTGCTAAACAATTAAAATGTAAAAGAAATGGGAGAGTAACAGTGTGCCTTTAATGGAGATGTGATTTCCTGTCCCCCAGCTTCTTCCCACATTTTCCCAAATTTTATTTCTCAGTGCAGACTTACCAATTGAGAATCTGAAGTATGACAGATTTTTAACTTGGTTCCTTTCTCCTTTATCTCATACATCAGTTCATTTAGTACATGAGTCTGTGCCAAGTTCTTAAAGGAAAAAAAAAGCAAAAAACCATGAGAAACATGCTGATCATTCAATTACAGTTTCTTTAGTTATATAATCTAGATTCAGGGCTAAACCAAACCAGACATACTTCATAACGTGTAACTAAGGTTTAGATCCGACCACTAGAAAGAGCACTAAAAAAATCACTGATCTGACTGTTTCTAAAAATGTATTTATTTCTTTTTCTGTAATTTCAAAATAGTTCACTAGTAATAACTTTGTTATTTATGTTGAACAACAGATTCTTTTTTTTTTTTTTTAGGATGAGGACATTATTATCAAAAATCATTTGCCTCTTTTAAACTCTGTAGATCCCTTTCATCATGCCCCACGAAGCACAATGGCTTTGGCACAATGAAAAGTACTACCTCTCTGAATTTTGGAGAGAAACCAACTCAACATATCTCAGCTTTGTTTCTTTATTTTTAGTCAACACTGACAGCAGATCACTTAGGTTTCTATGATGCCCTAAGTATGGACAGAAAACAATTTGCAGTTTTACTATCTGTTTGATGAATTTTGTAATCAACATCACAAACACAAGGTGAGGTATGCCAGTGCAGAACACCTTTGTAGCAGTTTTCTTTCACTTGTTCACTCCTGTCTGCAGACATAGAGATGTCTCTGCTCAGGTGACAAGCAACAGGATGGTGCAATATAAAACCCACTAAGGCTGCTGCTTTTTTTGAGGATGTTGGATTGGCTGTACACTAAGCATCAATAGATGTGTATTAGTATAGCTCATTCCTCTTATTCTAGTCAGAAAAAACCCATAATCAATACAAGTAATTTTATAACTGCATCCATTGTAGGAGTTTAAAATCATCCCAATGAGTAGTGCAGACATTTACATTATGCACACAGTACCACTATTCACATCACCAGTATGGTAGATACCCTGCATTAGTCATGACTGATAATGCTGAACTTCAAATAAAACCATATGCTACAGTACAACCCACACACATATGTAGTGTGTAAAACACTTGACATTTTCCCTTGTTTCATTACTGTGCAAAATGCTACTGATCCAAGAATTCTTTTTTATTAAAACAGGAAACATTCCTTGGATAGCAAGGAGTAAAAAGAATTTGAAAAGGAGTTTCAGAAAGCAGAATGAAGACTTGTAATACGCAAAACCTTTTCAGAAGCCCATAGATTATACAGATTTACTATTTCTGAAATCTGTTAAGAGAAAGTGGTATGATCTTTCCATCTTACCTGCATGACAGCATTAAAAAAGCAGGTGTTTCCTAAATTATTTATTCCTTTAACTGGAACTGATGCACCATTACCAGAGCTTTTTCCTTTCAGTATTTCACTTGTTTCACTGTTTTCTTCACGAAGACGTATGATTTTTGATGAACCTATAATTAAATTATAGATTAATATGACCACATAACTGCATAGTTTAATCAATTAAGTCCTTCCATTATTATGTTTATTAATTTTAACATATGTGGAAGATACCTTGATAATATTCTAAGCTGCTGCGTGCAGTCTTAAAACCACCAAAAACCCAAAAAACACCCAGACATCAACAGATAAAGCCCTGGGGGGTAAAAGAATGCCCTCAACAACTACATATATCCAACAAAACCTTCCATAATAATCATACTGTCCTGTAAGACTATAACTTCCATAATTACACAAGCAATAAATAAAGTAAAATGAGTTAGTTTATTAACAATAGGCAGCTGAGATATATGTTCATTAAACACATCAGAAACACCACCCAGAGGCTGCTTTTTGGTGCATTTGAAAGGACATAGCCCAAAGTTACCACTGAATGCTGCAAGTCTTTATCAACTGTAGTGTTCCATTCCAACTGCCTTGTCAACAGCCCAACTGGACTCATTATCCCTACATTTGCTCATCAACTCACCTCCCTTTGTCACAGCCTGGGGAATTACTAAAGCAATCCACATACATACAATGCTAGTGTTTTAATTTCAAGTAACAAAAAATTGATAGAACTATGCTATAACATCCACATAATTCCCTGTTTCCCTTATTATTTAAATAGATGAGGGGCAGCAAAGTTAGACAGTCATTAACTTGTAGCCTAGAGGTAATGGAAAGACTTGAGGTAACAATATTTAGCAACTTTCATATTGTCATGGTCGCAGGACTAAATGTGAACATTACTGACATCTGCAGTGTCTTAAATATTGATTAACAATGCACGTCAATGTAAATGAGTTATGGACTTAATAGATGCCAAGAACTGTGATGCTACAATCTCTGTCTTGACATATGAATTCATGTATTTGTTCTAATGAGTTTCACATTGAAGTCTCATTAAAGTGTTCTTGAGAAATAACTAACAGACCTATTTACGTTAATGAAATTCTCATGCCAAAAGGTTCTTTTACGTACACTCCTAAATACCTTCTTGCCTAGGAAATGAAAAAAATATAATTAAATAAAAAAGAAGTCATTAAAATATCTATTGTATCTGGCAACAAGCTTCTGACGCAGTTAGCCTGCACCCTACAGTGCCATCGAAGCGCAACTATTCTTTCAAATTGTATCACAGTTTTTCAAAACAGAGTTAGAGGTGCTTTGCTGTTTAAAAACATTTTCAAATGTTCTTGTTAACAGTGCTTACACAGCTTTAAATTACTCTCCTTTCCACTCAGGTGGAAAATTAAGACACTACAAGGGCAAAGGAAAAGATGGAGTTCTCCTTGAAAAAGCAGCCAAAGTGGTTTTGAACATAATAAACAACAAGCAAGGGCCTCATACCCTGAAACAGTCACTGTTTTATGGGCTACATGAAGCAACACCTTTCAACTGGTGTGCTTAAAAGGGGAATGCTACAGTGTCTGAGGCTCGAAAACCCGCAGAGTTCCAGAACAACCACAATGTGGGAATGGGAGCTCCAAGTATCTGCAACTCAAAGGCAATGCTCTCTCTCAAAAGTTTAATATTGTAACTGGAGATGTTTTCCCCTCAGAGAAGTGGGCCATTCAGAGTTGTGCTGGGGAAAAGAGATAGTTAAAAAGAGAAAAAAAAAAAGATGTAAAAAAAAAGCCAAAATTGTGGAAATAATTTGTGTATTAGTATACCACAGTTGTTGCATTTATCCATCGGCATTCAAAAACATCTGGGACAGCATCTTAAAGTAAACAATGTTCACAGGGCCATCTGGACAAAACTGCAGGCAAAAATTAAAGCATAAGCATATGGAAAAGCAGATTTTTCTCTTCCCTTTAGCAGTACAGGATGACAAATGTCAAACCTAGATCTGTCCACGCTTCACTGTGCTATGCTTTGCAGCACCACCTGGCTCTCCTTGCACAGCCACCAAATATGGACAGCATTGCCACAGCGGACCATATCTGCAGGGCAAACTCGATAAAAGCATTTCACTTCATGGTTAAATGACAGCTTCACACAAGTAGCAAGATTCCATTTGCTGAACCTTACATATAAATTATTTAAGGGAGGGAAAACAAAGCCAAAGCATCCAGCTTTGTGATAAGAGCTGGATGAATATGCAATTACAAAACACAATAAATGAGAACCAGACATCTGATTGCCACAAAGCTGGATAATTAGTATAGGGATAAGGAGATGTAGTAGGAAATCGGAAAAATGCCTGGATGTTGGTATCAAAGTTAGGAACCTCCTTTCATACAGAAGGTTTTAATTACTGCCTCTTGACTTCTTAATAATTTTAAAAACACAATCCACATGACATTGGATTACTATGCTTTTTGTATCTGTGAAAAAGTCCTGACAGGAAACTGCTGCTTTGCCATTACAAACATTACCTGCTGCCTTGCTTATAACACACAGATATTTTTAAGTACATATACAGAGCCAGAGGAGGGACAGTAGTTTTTTATTTAGCTCTGCTCAATGTCCCCGGCTCAGTGATAAATGACAGACAGGCCTGAAGCTGAATGTTTACTTGACATGTGAAGAGTTGGTCAGTCTTAATAGAACATGCTGGTAATGACTGTGATAGCTAATACTTCTACAGATTGGGGCTGGAGGGTCCTTCTGCAAGATTAACCCAAGGCTACAAGCATGCTATTAATCAAAAAGCTAATATGTAATTTTTTAAAGTGAATTTGCACTGAACAACTGTTTCATGGACCCTTGCTGACTCAATCTTGCAATCCTGTAATTTAACGGGTGTGCTTTTGGGTATGAAAAGTGACTTTTAAGCCGGTATAGACACAAGGATCCTAGCTGAAGGATTCCATCAAAATGCTGTCATCTGCTGCTGCCCACAAGGACCTTCAGCTCCCAGCCTAACAGAATAAAAGAAGTAGTCCAAGTCATTCATCCGTATGCAGTAATATTTGTTATAAAGGACCTTGTTAACAATAATGAGAGCAAGATGGGTGAAAAGCACAGAAGTAATTAAATTCAGACAGATTTCTGTCATTAGGTAACTCATCTTTAAGAAAATTGACATAGTGACCCTCAAGCTCTCTGCCTTTCTCAGGTAGTGTGGACATCAGCCCTAGGCGGTCCTGTCCATCCCCAGCAGGGAGAGAGCATCTCACCTTGCCTGGGATTCACATTCAGTCCATGCCCCTCTGTCAGACTCTTCCTGTTGTTTTGCTGCAGAGGTGACCTTTCTGATGCAGCCATCCAAGGAAAACTCTCACCTAAGCTGAGCCTTGATGACCGGAACCTTCTCTTCCTTTGACAAAGTGTATCTGGCTGCAGAGATATTGTACTTGAGCACTCTGCCAAAACCCATTGCCCAGCTCTCCATGCAGATCATCACATCCTACTGACCACCTCTCCATAGAACCAGGTCAGTTCTTACCTCTGGTCCCACCATGATATCTACCTCCAACTCTCAGACAGCTGCTTCTGTACATAGACACAGCCTCATGCTTGGCAAAGCTTCCCGACACCACCCTGCTCTCCCCCATTCCAGAAAGCCTCCTTCCCACCAAAGCCCTGGGAAGAAGCTGCTCCTCTGCTACAGCTCTTGCCTGCAAAGCACCCTTTTCTTGCTGCTCTTTTCTTCAGCTTTTCTTGTGCCTGCTCCATTCCCCTGTGGCCCTGTCCCATAAGTTCTCCAGAGGCAGGGAACACTGCTTTGTCCCACAGCTGCTCAGCACCAGCCTCATGGGCAGACACTGAGACTCCTAAGCCAAACATTAGCATAGACAACGTTTCATTCCACAAAGCAGAGACAATTACTGCACCAGGTGCACAAACACACTAGGTGCCCACACATCCGCTTGCAAAGGAATATTATTGTGGGTTCCCTATCAATTTGTTTTGCCAGCATTTCAAACATTTGCAGCACACACAGACTTCTGTACTGCCTTTGCTGAAAGTGAGCTGTGTCTGGGGGTGCAGATGGTATGCAAGCAAGAAGATAAACGACATCAAATTTTTTTTCAGCCAGGGGAGTAAGTACTTTTGCTCATCTTTTCAATGCGACTTTTTTTTTAATTAAAAATAAGGGTTCCAGGAATACACACTTTTATTCCAAGGTCAAGTCTTTTCTATTGAATACAACTCTGGTACTTCAGCTGAAGGTCTTCACAGTAAAAGCAAGGTTAACAGACTGCCTTTCTTCTACCAAGTTCTCATCATGCTGTACTATGAAATGCTACTAAATTATCTGGCACTCCTTTTTTATCTAAAAAATTTAGATTTTTTTCAACACTGTACAACAATGAGAACCCAACCTTTAGAAAAACAGCCTGGTTTTCTTCTGAAATGGTCACTAGCTTTACATTTTAAAAGCCCAATTTCTCTAGCAGTGTTACAACCCAACCAAACCAAAGATTATAAACCGTAACTTAATTTCTCTGAGTCTTGCCACAATGTTATAAACTAGAAAAGTCATCTGCACAGTGTGGAAGAGCAACCTATTCAAGGACTGCTTTTGATCCTCTATGCTCAGATGACTTGTGTTACACCTCACAAGTAAATAAGTACATTGACAGAAAAGGTAAGAATCTGAGGTTAAAAATGACAGAATGCCTAAAAAAATTTTTTGTCAATGATTCAGTTTTCATTCTTTTGCAAGGAGCTCACTAGCAAGTAAGCAATTTTGAAATAAAATTTCTGACCAATAACAAAAATGTCTTTTTGTCAAGTGTATTTCAGATTCAGAGAATCAACATAATCTGTTTCATTTTGCTAGTCAATTTTAAGTAGATAGAATGGTCTTCTATGACTCCAAACTACATGTAGTAAAAGTCACTTAAGAAAGAACACCATTTTTTTCAATATGATCCTTTGTCAATTGCTAATATCCACGGCAGAATGCAAATCTGCAAAGTTATTCATCACACTACCTGTTTTTCCATGTAAGTCGGCAACTCTCACATGTACTGTAAAATCATATCTACTTTTACACATCAGTTACAGTCATCAAAACAAAAATCAAGTTTCTAACTTCCACTTATTGGCAAATCCGGGCAGCTGAACTTACTAGCAAAACCTCATTCCTCTGCTTGCCCCTCCCAACAATAAATTTAACTAAAACATTCGAGAATATATCTTCTTCCTTCCCATTCTATTGCCACACAAACCAATTTAATTAACTGCTCTATAAAAAATATGCAATCTTATGTTTGGCTTTTGTAAAGGAAAAAAAAAAAAACAAGATTCACTTTTAAGACTGCAAAACAATTTGTTTTCTCCAGTAAATGAGCAGACACACAGATTGCAATGTCTCAGCATGGTTCCTGTGTACTACATGTGCATTATGTCCATGTGAAGCTCACAAGTGTGCCACACAGACAATACTGCACCTGCCTTTCTGTGGAAATCATCACGGCCTGCTAACCTTCTCCACAAAACAAATTTCTGGGTGGTACACCCTAGAAAGCAATCTTGCTTTTTTCTTCCAGCTTGTGCCCAACATGACCTCTTAACCAAACAGACTCCTCTAAAAAAAAAAGGGGGGGAAAAAAGAAAAGAGCAGGCATTGCTGGGTACAACAAACCATAGGATCAGATGTGAAAATCACACAGCTGCAAGCATTCTTTTGGGAACCCAGCACTGGGATTTATCTCAATCGCTTAATGTAATTACAAAAGTCAGTCATGTAGTAGTAATGTAATTTGCACATTTTTACAGCTGAAGTGAAGTTGAATCTTTATGAGAGGCCAAGTGAAAAGCAGGAATCCTGCTGCCACACTATTCCACCACATTAGTACCAAATGACAAGCATTTTGCTTTTGTTTATTTTCCAAGATGCATTAATTAGGAAATCTATATAACCCTCTCTCACATGTTTCAACTGATCATTTTATCTTTAAATGAATCCTGCACTTTAGAGAACTGAAAAAAAAAATCCTAGCAGCCCTCATTTGCTACTTAATCCATGTTCATACTGCATTTCTACAGAAATTTCTACACAATGCTATTTGAATTTTAATGATGCACCATGCCAACCAGTTGTTACAACAGAAAGAAATCCAGACATAAGATGAATTCTTGTTACAGTGCCACATTCTGCTATGAGAACTGTCTTCACTTTGACTGCTTTTTTAGAAAGAAATGGAAAAGCAATGGGGAAAAAAGCACAGGATTGATTTTTAAGTACGAAATATGAATTAATTATCAGTTTTACACTAGTTTCTCACAAGTTATTTTTCTCTTTTTAAATTAGCTTATGTTTTTAAGGGGTGAATATACAAAATAAATTTTAAAAATCTACACCAACTAATAACGTAAAGAATGCTAGTTACACCGAAAATATCAATGGAACATGAAATAAAATGTTGCACCATGAAAAATTAAACCAAAACAAAAGTAGAATTAATTTTCACAGTAATACATCACGTTCTTTTGTGTTCTGGACAACAGCATGAATTACATTTCAATTTCAGATTTTATTTTTTCAGAATCCCTAAAGGTAGTCCAATTTAAAGAAAAGAAAAAAACCTTGGAGAGATTCCTGTAGGGGAAGTACCCAGTCTGTCATTTATCAAAATGAACCAAGAGTGCCAATTCTGGTCGGGAGTTCCCTGTCACGCACACCAGTCATTTATGAATACACGGCTGTTTTCCAGCCTCTTCCAGCAAGGAGCCTGGCCCAAAGCAACAGACGGTCCCAGGCAAAGAGCTCTTCTGTCTTTTCCTTGCCACTCAGGAAAACCCAACAAATCATCTTTGGGCCAATATGCCCAGAGCTTTCAGGAACGTAATCCAAACCACTCAACACAGACAGAGTGGAGAGGGTCACAGACTTTCACCTTTAAAACATCACTGGAACTACACACACACGCTTTATGCATGAATCCAAGCCTGCACTGGAGCCTCAACCTTTTCCCAGAATGGAGCAGGAGACGCGACTGCCCTGCAGGAGCGACCCTGGCAGGCTCAAACCTCTCGCTGCCAAGGCAGGCACCCTGCAAGGCTATGTCTAAGCCCTAAACAAAAAAATACAATTTTGGTTCCAGTTACAGCAAAGTTTCCAGTTATTTCAGCAAACATTTATGTGGAATGTAAGCATTTTCAAAACAGAGTATCAAAATAAAGTACAAATGCATATACAGCAGAAACATATGCTGCCCTGCTCCGCTATAAATATGCTTACTTTTCCTGAGTTAATTAGGAATGTCAGTTGCATAATTTAAGACGTTTCACAGAAAACTTCTAAACTTCTTAATCTGAAAGATTTAGATGTTCTGAAGTTTCACAAATTAAGAATCTAAACCATAAGGCACAGAGTTGTATCACTCAGTCTTATCCAGCAGTACAATAATGGAATCGCGGTCACGTTGTACGTAATTATTCAACTGTGTTTATAACATGACTCAAAATCTGAAATGCTTATTTTTGGAGACAAGGTGTGAGATAAAACTATTTGTGCAAACTTACTTGGTTCAGCCCTGGCACCATGTTTTTGAAGGAAGTCAACTATCTGAGCCAGAACCTTTTTGTTGCAATGCGTTGACAGCTCTTCATCACATTCGTAACACCTAAACAGAAGAAAAAACAAATTGGAATTCAGGGCTATCTGCATGCACATCCCAGCTCTAGCAAACCTCCCAAACAACCTTACACAAATTATTTAAGCTCTCAATTTCAATTTTTCACACTAAAAAATGGAATAGAATATTTTCATAATAAAAAATGGAATGGAATAGAATTGAATTATTTCATCTCATATATGCTCTTCTATGGATCAGTCCCAATTCACTGTGGTCCTTACAGATTTAAAAAATTTCAGAGAATACAAAGGACAAACACATATTGCCTCCAGAAAGCCTACCTTTCCTCTATAGAAAGCATTAATTTTATCTGTCAGAATCATTCTTTATCATGAGAAGACACTGCTTTAAGTTATGTGAAGTCCTTACATACACCTGCATACTGATTCTTACCAGATGATCCATGTGCTGAGGTTGATAACGATGCAATGAGGTTCTGTGCGTGCAGTTTGGAAGTGTTTCAGAGAATGCTGGCCTTCCGAATTCTTACTACATCCCTAAAAATGGACACATCAACCCAGTAAGGGGGGGAAAGGGAAGAAGGAAAAGACTGTTATCATTAGTAAATAAACTACAAAATCTCCACTTTTCAAAACTAGACAAGAAGCTATTCTGCCCTACTTATTTAGCATTCGTAAGGATTGAGAGGATTTAACATTCTCATCTTTTCTACTTGGAAAAAACACTTAAAAATATAGAGAATTATAAAGTTTTTTCTAACTGAGTAGAAATAATTCCTAGCTTTTGGATAAACAGACAAAAAATTATACCATTTGAAAAAGCAAGAATGCTCTAGCAATTGTGAATGAAACAACTATGCAGCATATTTGGTCCACAGAATATCAAGGAAGAGGACAGCATAGGTAACCCTCACTGCTCAAGAATGTCAAATGCATTCCAAACAGCAAATGAAAAAAGTACATAAAGTGCTTTGGTCTACAAAGCTGCTCAGAACACACCATTTATGTACAGCAATTTCAAGAGAAAGCATTTGCAATTGTTCAAGTATGAACAGAGTGGGACTTAGATTCAGGACTGGTCTCTGAATAGGCATGAGTTTTAGAAGCTGTTAACAGCATGAACATGAAGAATCACACAGAATTAACTCCTTTTAAAAGCCTTCCTTAACAGAATTTTTTCAAACAAGATATATGAGTCCTTCTAAGATCTAGTTAACCATGTTCTGAATCCTGTGAACAGCATGTTTCTTAGCAAAATCAAATCTGTTCACATTATACTCGTAGGAGCTGGCTTCTATAGTCAAACCTACTGAAAGTAATTTTCTATAGTAAAACCTACTGAAATTCCAAGAAAATCGTGAAATGCTTTGTTCAGGCAACTATTGGCTGAACAAGCCAGACATTGATCATAAACTGAATTTTGCTGTATCAAGCAAATTTTTTTCTTTACTTCACTCCCAGGGCAGAAACCTGTGAAAGCCCTTGGGGTCAGGACCTGCCATTTTAAACTCTGAGGCCATGATTTGACATTATAACTGATCCAATCTAATGGCTAGTTGCCACAGCAGCAGCATTCTCACTCCAGCACAGTCCTTTCTCCCTGGTTTCAATCAAATCTACCAATTGAGTGTCCACAGCACACACTCATTCTGCAATATACACGTTTGGTTTTTCATTCATTCCTATTTATGGGAACTTCTGCCAGAGAAGCCAGCTGAACAGATGCATTTTTCAGCTACACAGCTCCCAGAGCTACATTTTTCAGCTACACAGTTCCCAATTCTCTGTAAGTGGCAAGAGGATGCAGATAAGAACAGAGAATAGGCAGGACCATCACTAATTGTGATACCACACCGCACTGTGACACATAAAGCTAACCCTAAACACTGCCAAAAACAAACAGGAAGGTAAGGTCACATCCTACTTCCCAAGGAAGCTGAAGCAGGGACTCACAGCTAAGCACTTACGTCACACTGTTCCTCCGGAGGTAACGAGATGCCAAACAGACAAGGACCCACAACAGTGGCATCCTTTAGAAACTCCACCTCTGCAAACTGAGCGCCCATGCTCACCTGAGAGCCACATTTGAGACAGAGCCAGATGTCTGAAGGCGCCACGGGCTCACCATCGCTCATCCGCCTCTCCTTCAGGCATTCCGCGCAGATGGACCACACGCTCTGAGCCACCGCTCTCTTCACATGATGCACGTCCACTGCTTGGCTCACGTGCTGGCAGGTTAACCCTACAGAAAATAACACATACTCCCTTCTATCCATCAAAAGTAATAGCTATGAAAGAGAGCACATGTACACTGAAAGACCGTAATCTTCAATGAATTCAGCATTAGGAAAAAAAAAACAGCAAAGAATTAAAGTAGGAAAGATCAGCCAGCTGCTCCCCACATGCTGAATTTTATGAAGGAATCTCTTTCAGTCTTTCTGTAATGGAAATTCTTTTCAAGTCAATAAATGCCACATCTTAAAACCAGATAAACTACTTCGTACAAAAGTACAAGGATTACTTTTGTACAAAATTAATTTCCCCATTTTTTGACAATAAAATAATAGATTAAGCTATTTTTACGTATAACAACACAGGCCATTGACCTCTTTTCAACCCATAAAGAAAGATTTTCAAATACCCATGCATCCCTACTACAACAGCTCATTCTGAACGTGAATATCAACCATTCTTCTCTGTCATATTTTTTTGCACAAATTCCACTATATCACAGAATAACCTAAGTTTGAAGTAACCTCTGAAGGTCATCTTCTCTAAGCCCTCACTTAAAGCAATGCCAAATACTAATTTAGATCTGTTTGCTCATGGCTTTGTTCAGCTGAGTTTTGAGTATCTTCAAGGACTGAGGCTTCACCAACTCACTAGAAAATCAATTTTCTGTCTGACCACCCTCAGAGTGAATATAAAATAAATTTCCTCACACCTAGTCAAATTTTCCATGCCCTAAATTTGCTCTGTTGCCTTTAGTCCTCTCATTGTGGACCTCCTACAAGAATCTGGTTCTGCCTTCTCTGTAACTACCATCAGACAGTCAGTGAAAGGAATTATACTTTCACTCCTTTGACTAAACAAAGACATTCCCTTCAGCCCCTCTTCCCACATCATGTTCTCAATCTCCTTAAAAAAGTGGAGGGGGTGAACCACTGGCCTCACTGACAAGTCAGCCTTTCTTGTAAGAGGGAGCCCACAAGTGGGCAATGAAGTCCCACAAGTGCTGAAAAGATGGAAAGAATCACCCACCCACCCTGCAGGCTCACTAATACAATCCTGCCGACAGAAGGCACAAACAGCACAGCTTGGTTTTATTCAGTGTGTGCATTAGGACCCTCAGGACCTTTTCTGCAAAGCTGCTTTAATTCCCACCCTGTAATGGCAAGGGGTTATGCCCAGGTGCTGAACTCTCCACTTGCCGTTGTTGAACACTGAGAAGTTTCTGCCTGCCCATTTCTCCAGCCAGTCTAAGTCACTCTGAATGGCAGACCTATCCTCCTGCATATCAGCTGCTGTCCTCAATTTATTGCCATGAAGAGATGGCAGAGCACAGTCTCACAAAGACATCAACCAGTTTTCTCAGCACCTTCAGATGCATTCCATCTGACCCCATGGACTTGTGTACATCCAGTTTGTTTAACAGTTCTCAGTCTTCTACTCTGGACAATGTTTATATCCCAGAGTCTGCCATTAAGGTCAGGAGCCAGGCAGGATTAATTGCAGTTTACACGTGAAGACAGAAGCAAAGGTAGAATTGAGTTCCTCAACCTTTTCCCACATCCTGTGTCCCTAGAACCCCTGCCCCCTCACGCAGCAGGTTTGCACTCACCCTAGTCTTCATTTTACTGCCACTGTATCCATACAGGCTCATCTTACTCTTTACACCTCTCACCAGATTCAATTCTAACTGAAGTTGCTTTACCTAATCCCTAATTCTGCACACTCCAGACCTCTGCAAGGGCAGCCCAAACCTGCCTCCACCCTCTCTGCCATTCCTTTTTCCCTCTGAGCTCAGCTGGAAGCTCCCTGTTCAGCCATGCAGCCTCCTGCCACACGTGCTTGACCTCACGTGGAGAGGAAAGGACCATTCTGCTTTGAAGAGGCTGTCATGGAATATCAACCAACTGTCCAGCCTTTCAGGGAAGTCATGTAGTGTAACAACTGATCACGTCATAAACACTTGACTGGGGATATTTCTGTTATAAATTCAAGCAAGATAAGTATTTCATAGTACCAGTGATTTGTGGTTTTCATTAGTCAACATGGAAGTTATTAGCCCTCAACCTCAGGACAAACATCACCCTATGTACCTACCTGCAATATCATCTGAAGAGTCCTCATCCTGTGGCCTGTTAGGCCTTTTGCTTTTCTTTGGCTTCTCAGGGTTGGTTCTTGCTGGATCTTTCACCCGCATCTGTTGCTTACTAGGAAAGACAAACAGAGGTTACTTTGTTGTTTATTGAAATGTTTCACTGAATGTAGCAAGTTTGAACTCCAAAAGCACAAGATCAAATCACATATTCGAACATCACAGTTTTAGGCTTGGTCAAACGTCAGCTATTGGGTAACAAGAAGTATGAATGTGTCAGGAAGGAAGTCTTAGAAATGTCACAACACCAGTTACACTACAGGACACTATGAATTGCAGCTGTAGGAAAAGGGGATACAGACACACTCACTTCTAGGCAGTGGTGTTAAATATTTGAGGTATTAAGATTTTCTTTATTTTTGTTATTGCAAAGTAAGTTATTACTACCATAACATACCAGAAAAACGTCATCAAAATAAATGGTTCTCTTCCTTAACATATATCCCTTATGAAAGGTTTCAGTCATTATTCACCCTTGGCACATTCCCTAAAGGTTTTTGAGCAATTTCAAACAGTGTAAGAAAATAAAAACGTCTTCCAAATCTGATTAAAGTGTTCTATCCTACAAGGGATGACAGACTGGAGTGCAAACTGACCCCTCTATTAAACACTGGAGAATCTGCAAGATCAAATCTCTCATAGGAAATGCGTGTCATTAATCAAGGAGTCCTATGACGAACAGAATTAAAGCATAGCTATTTGCCAGTAAACTTCTAAAAAAATCCTGAGAGATTTCAGCACACCAGTCATTTAATCAAATTCCAAATGTGAATGCACTGAAGGACTAGTTGTGCATCATACAGACAGCTGCTGGGGCTTAGTTCACAGGTCATCTTTTAGCGGTGTGGTCCATAAAAACAGATTTTTGTTTTCACATACAAAGCATATAAATGTAAAATAGTCAAATACTCATACACTGCAAACATGTGAGCCATTCTGTTCAGAAATAAAATGACAACTTGTTGTGTACCAGAAACAGGCTGGTAATGTCACCTGAGCCACCAGGACCAAAGATTTTCAACTGTGCTACTGCGTTTAGGTATAGTAAACCTCTAAAATGCCCTGCATTTGGGAATAGCAAAAGGTATATTCTTATGACAGATCAACTAGTTAAGTTTGCCAAAGTTTAGCAAATTTGTCTACTTAATATTTTTAAATTTTCTCTGTATATGCATTTAGACCTTTGAATTACTGAAGCTCTGAGAGACACACGAATCAATCAGTATATTGAATTCAATATTCCCTCTCCTTACTCATCCACTAAGCCAATCAGCAGAACAGTCATCAACATTGATATTAGAGCACCACCACCACTGCTAGCTGAACAGCCTTCCCTGAAGCAAAGCAGGCAATCTATACCACCGAGCTCCTGTTACAGGTTCCTACACATATGCATAGATGTCCCTGCATCTGCCCTACATCCCTGCATACTGTTAGTGCTAAAGGTTTTCTGCATGAACCTACCCATTAGAGATTTGCTTTGGACAAGTAAATTTTTGCAGAGTATAAAAGAAATCTTTACTCGCTGCTTCCTTGCATCAACAGCTTCATGTCTCCTCAAGCCTTCAAAACACAGCACATTTTTTTGCAAAATGCTACATTTACACAGAAATTAGCTTATACTATACTAAATACCATGATGCTCTTAAATTATGTTATTGGATTTATTATTTTCACTAGATTTCAAATTTTCCTATACTTACAGTTATAAAGCCTAGACATGCAAGTGAACAGTGCCACTGAATTCAGCTTTGCTGATTTCATGGGTTCACAATTCCCGTTCATACAGTAAGAAAGACCTAAATATTCCAGCTCTTGACTATGTATTTTCAAGAGATGTTAGCACACCTAATGTCCATCAATAGCCATGCAACCTGGCATCCCTAGGGCATGAAGAAGTTCAAACAACTTCAATTGTGTCTTTCTGCCTTGGCAACTTCTCATATATGCCTAAGTTTCATGTGAAACTACCCATCACCACTTGCCGCACTGCCACTTATCTGAGCACAAGATTCATCAAGACAGTCATCAAACAGTGGGGCCCATAGAGCTGCTGTGAGAAAACACAAGACCTTACACTAAATTACGCAAAGAGTCAATAGCAAAGACAGCAAAAATGTCCTCCCAAAAGGAACGTAGTTGTGTTTAGATGATTCAACATTGACAGAAACAATTTGTGAGCTCATTTCAGCATAACAATTTTGATCTCTTTGGACAGATTATGTAAGACTGTCCAAACCACAGACTTCACCCCAATGAAAGTCATCTTCATATCAGTACATTTAGAGAGCTCCAATAAATAATTGTGGGCCCAACCAGCTGAAATACAAGCAAGTCTTTCCCACATGAGAAATCCTGTGGCCCATAGCACAGGTCATACGACCTGGATCAGGGCAAACACAGCCATATCCTAGGGACCCTCAGGACACAGGGAAGAAACAATGCCACAATGACTGAAAGCATGGCACTTCAAGCCCAACCTAATCAACGTGGCATTAGAAATTAACACTGACATAAGAAGCTGCATTCACACTGCACAGCCCAGACACTTTTTATTCTCCTTTCACTAAGAGCAGGCAGAGGAAAAGACAACACGGACCATTAGATTAATTACTTTTCATGGACACACACAGACGGACATCCATCAGACAATGTTTACTGACCTGTGAGCTCTTGGAAAAACCAGAGCGTATCAAGGACTTAGTCAGCCAGGGTTTGTGCCTGATTTTGAAAAGCATGGAAGTGTGATGGAAGGGTAAGAGGAACGAGCTACTCCACATGATCTATGATGCAAGTGTATATGGAGCACCGCCTGCCCTTTGCCAGTATATTCAGGGACTGAAAATATTACAAATTAAAGATCCCATTTAATAAAAACATGATCAACATCAATCAACATAATTTCAAAATCAGAATGTTTGTGCCAATAATTTGATTATTATATTTAATTGCATTAAACGAGGAAGAAACTTAGGCTGCTTCAGAAACAACCTCTCAGAAGTATTTCAGTTTATGGGAAATAAAAGATTTGAGATTTTATTGGAATGAAAATCCTGAACAAACAGACTCAAGAAAGCATAAAATATAACTAAGAAAAAAACAAAAGTGATGCTCTATAGCTTATTGCTGGCCATAACCACAAGCCATTCAGGACAAGCAGGCAAAAGAGAAAAGAACAATTCAGACAAAATTAACTTGACACACTGAAGATTAAAAACCATGGTAGTACTCCCATGATTTGTCTCTTTCCAACCCATTCTCACATATTTTTTAATATGTCCAATGAGAATTTTCTGTCTACAGCCACCAAGTACAGAGTATCCTAAAGGAGACAGATTCTCCTCCATTTCCTAAGCAGAAAGAGGTTGCCACAAATCTTCACTTGAAGTTTTCTTTTGTGATGGAAAAACAAATACATTTAAGTTTTTCATTTTGTACACATAAAATCAAGTCATGGTGGACATAATATTTGACTAGTGAATCTGACAAATAAAAAGACACTGATTTTTGTGGTAGAAAAACCTGAGTTTAGAGGGTATGTTAGCTCTACCCTCACCTCTACTTGGCACACAGTAAAAATCTTAAGTAGAAATTATGCAGTTTCATTGGGAAAAACCAAAAAATATAGAAAGTTAGAATAGAAAAACATCAACGTTTTCCTTTTAAAAAATCATTTCATACAAAACTAAGAACTAATCTTTGCCAAACATGTTCAGATTCTTTGAGCTCAAGAGTTTGAAGTGTAATCATCATCATCACTAGCTATTCTCAGTTGACTTTTTACTTCTTAAAAGACTCCTAATGTCAATCTTCCTACAAAAAGCTGATTAAGATCAAAACCTCCTCACTCAACTGCTCATTTCCACCATTCTAGAAAGAACAAACCACTTCAAAAGCAGCAGAACAATCTGCCTATCTAATTTTAAAAGCTTCAGATTTGACAGAGTGCCAAAAATCAATGTGTTGAATTTGTCAAGTTAAATATACAGTGTGCCTAGACTATTTTAAGATATGCTTGAAATAGTCTATATTTAACAGCGTTAATATTCCTATATTTAGAAATTGACTCTCTTCATAAAGTATATATTTAGATACTTACAAGAGTTGAATGTAGTTCCCAAAATAAATGATATTTTTTAAACATTTACATTTTACAGTAATTCAGTAGAGCTAAGACCAATAAAAATTACAAGGCCAGTATGAACTAAAAATCACTCTTCCTTAGGAAACCAAACCAAACCAACCCAACCAACCAACCAGGTTATTCCTCTTCACATCTTTATGCAAGAGAATTGGAGAAGCAAACTGTCTTCACTGTCTCCACTTCGAAAAACCTTTTCCCATCTTACAATCTTGCACTTCTCACTTGGAAGATGAGTCCCTCCTCCCAGAATGTCTACAGTTCATCTACTAAATGTTGAAATGTGTCACCTTAGTGAGTCTTCCCATGCTGTACCTTCACAATGATGCTTATAAGAAACACACACCAGACCAGCAGTATGTTAGAGAAATAACCTGCTGCACTGATTCATATCATACCACTGCTTCCATCTGCCTAGATCCACTTTTCCCCTCCTCTTATAATTAGGGTGTGAGCTCTTTCAGACAAGCGCCACATTTTTGTTCTTATCTGTGTAATACCTATTACAATATTTTTCTGATTCTTGATTAACTAGCAGGATTACAGTTGCATTACTAGAATGCAAACAAGATAAAAAATTATGCAAAACCCACCAGCCTACCTAAGCATACTGACCCTATGAAATGTAGCCAAGTGAGTCTACAGATAATCTCCAGGTACTATTTTGGATATGGGTAACACTCTCCCAATACGACTGTCTAATAGCTGTGAAACCAGTATTGTTAATTATTTCATCAGTGAGCACCTGAATTCAAAGAAGCTGGGGCAAATACATTTACCTCAATCCCTCAATTCATCTGAGGTAGCCCAAATTCCAGCTCTGTCACTACTTGTTGTCAAACTTTCAAGTTAAAATTGTATCATTTTACATTGCTAATGCAAAGAAAAACCTGTGTCACACTGAAAGGGCAGAGCACACACTGAATATACTGGGAAAAACTAGCATTTTCATGTGACTTAACAGAACTGTCCAGCTGTGAACAGCAGCCTTGCACCAAAGGGGTGAACAAAGAGCACAGATGTGCAGATTAAGTCCAAAGGTGCTTCAAAACACATCTGTGAAAGGTCCCTGTATGGATCAGTAATGCCAGATCCTCTGCAGAACTGCTATATGTTTTGATGTAAGCCGCGAGTTGATGTATTTCGGATGTCTGTTCCGAACATTACCTGTGGCATTTTGCCTTGCTCACCCCTAGACCAAGTGTCACCCAATCAAAACAGGCACCACATCCATCGCGGTCAGCAGCCAGGCAGTGTCACCCATCAGCAGGCCAGGAGGCTCAGCGCTCTGACAGCCACCGAAACCTTTGCAGAAGAAAAGCCTCCGCTGCCTGTGAGAGCAGTAAAAGGACCAGAATTGCTGACTGGTAGTGGCAGCAAAGCTTCTTCCCCTGGAAAATGTCATCTGAAATTCTGAAAGCATCATCTCCAAGATTTCCTAGCCCAAAGGCACATCACACATCCTACACTGTCACTGGAGCTCAAACGCCAATCCTGGCGCTGTATTACAGTCCTAAAAAGGGTGAGACACTGATGTACTTTTTAGCAACCAGTGAGACAGAGGCTTTGGACTGCTAGATACAACTTTCCAAGTGACAGTAACAATCTCATAGCATCTCTCACTTTCAGTAATCCACTTTAGCCAGCTGCCCATGCTAAGCCTGTTCTATCAACTTTCATGTTCGTATCCTCCATAACCCCCTCAGATTTCCTTTTAAAACCACCTGCCACAGACAAATTACCTCTAAGGACGAACAGAAGCCAGACATGTCCAGACACAAAAATGAAAAGACTCTGTAACTGGGTTTATGACTAGAGTATATTAAAACACTGAGTGGGTAAAAAGAGTAGCATTTTGATGACATATTTTTTCCTAGTATCTCACAGCAAAGTTTCATGGAAAATTTCAGATACACCTGGCAATATCCAGTCCCATAAAGCAAATTGCAACTTTTGTTTATGTTCTCTATCCCACATTAAAGGTTTGGAGTTTTTTATAACATACCAAAAGGGAAAAACATCTGGGAAGATGCATGCATGGTCCAACATAGGTCTTCCTAGAAAATTCATCCTTTAAAAAGCAAAACACCTAAGTACCATAAAAAGAGCCATAGCTTATAATTAATGATGTTGGCTTGCAAGTGAAAACTCTGTAAGTGAAAAGGCAGTCAGATGACAGACTGTGCACTGCCATGATACAAACACCAACGTTACTGTACCATCACCACAGAAAATCTGAGGGCATAAGAACTGAAACAGCTGGAAAGTAACCGGTGAACTCAGAGTACCTTGCCAGGATAACCATGTGGCCAAAAACTGGGGAAAAAGCAGTCTTAGATGTTGTAACAGGAAATAAAGGGTAATATGAGCAAAGGATGAATTTTGGAGAAATGCTCATTCTGTGAATTCAAAGAAATAAAAAGAGGAACTGTGGTTGAAGCATGTGTGTGAGACAAAAGGCTGAAACCCACACAAGACAATACTTTAAGCTGAGACTCCTGCTGTACCTCTGCCTAAAGGGCTGAGTTAGAGAACATAAAGGAAGTCAACGGCTGCCCATAACTTCCCATCTATTCTGGAAGGGTGTTGTGGGAGTTGGCTAATCAGTGAGGGTAGAACAGATAAAACAGTAAGTTACTACTAGT
Source organism: Promerops cafer (assembly GCA_013398275.1). NCBI lineage: Eukaryota > Metazoa > Chordata > Aves > Passeriformes > Nectariniidae > Promerops > Promerops cafer. The sequence goes on along the minus strand of VZSE01012609.1, from coordinate 52,606 downwards.
TTGAGCTCTTTGAAAGTCTAAGTTTTGCCATCAAGAACAAAAAATTTAATTCCATTTTCTTCCTCCACACAGACTGCCCCAGTTTGCTTTGATGGCATGTCTGAAGCAGAACAACTTGTCCTCAATCTACAACTGATGCTCAAAACAGAACCCCTGAGACACTAGCTGCAGTTCTGTGAATCTCAGAAATAAAGCTACAGAGCACCAGTTCTTCAATATTTAATGAAGAAATCTGACAAAATATTTACAAATGTAGTAAACACGAGAACAATTTCACAAAGGCATAATCTGCTTCAAGCTTGCATGTGCTCGTGCCATTACTATGTTTCTGTTTTAAAAGCTAGAAAACAAGAGCAGAAAGAATCCTTTAAATTCAAGTCTGTTCTTTATGGTTGTATGAGATGATTATTTAATGGAATTGGGAAATACTTGTAGTTCAAGAGGACATGCAACTAGAATACAGTGCTACACCTGCAGCTATTGCCATCTGCTTCTATGTTCCTGATGTCTTCATTCTACTGCACCTATGTTTAATATCCTGTTTTGCACGTCCTGTTAAATAGTGCAAGAAGCAACACAGCTATAGCAAGGGCAGGGCAAAGGCCTGAAGTAAAGGACATGACAGCAAAAGAAAGAAAGGAAAAAAAAAAACAGGAAGCAAATCAGAGAATCCCAATAATAAATAAAACGTGGAGAGTTGCAGCTATGGGTCTAGAATACCACGTCTCAGGCTAACCGCGAGGACCAGCACCGGGCTATCATCGAATCCCCGTGCACGGACCGCTCCGCGCCCGCCGAACACCACACTTGAGGCCGCGGCGGCGGCAGCTGCAGGCCGGCACACGCAGCGCGGAGCCGGGCGCCCACCGCAGCCCCGCGCCCTACGCCAAGTGACCGTCCTATGTTCAACCCGGCCACAGCCGCTGCTACCGACTGCCCTCAATCTGACACACCGAGAGACGCGCTGAGCCTCTCATGTCTCAGCAGGGTTAACCCACTCCACACCGACAGCGGGCGGTCGCCACCAGCAGCTCGTCGCCGGCGACCCAACACGAGCCGCACTTGGCCACCAGCACGGCGGGAGAAGCGCCGGACAGCGCTGCCGCGGGCACCACCGGCAGCGGGGAGGGGCGGCCCGCCCGGCCCGGGGCCACGGCGGGGCAGAGCCCCCTCCCACCGCCCCCAGCCC